>JAPPVO010000019.1:82525835-83108335 GCA_030407325.1 Camellia japonica | reverse complement strand
TTGATGGCGATAAATCCAGGCCCACCAATCTTGGATCTGCGATAAATTCGGGCTCACTAACCTTGGGTTATTGGGCCTAATTAATTTAGCGGACTAAAATTAGCTCCTCTTACAGGTTCCAAATAACCCATGTTAGTAGAACACTCAAATTCAAACCATATGTAGCCACCAAACCTACCAAGCCTGATATAAAATCAAACACTATTGAAGCAATTTTATCTTTTGTTATTCAAAAATAGTTCATAAAGAAAAGGGAGAGAATGAGGGAGAGGAGGAGGAAGAGGAAGAAGACTACTTACTGGGCCAATGGATGTCCTCTGAAGGGTAACCAGAATGACGAGAACAACGAAGAAAATAAGGTTGAAAAGGAAGTTGAGTCTAACACTCAGCCACTCCATAGTTGCAGAGTTGTGGAAGACAATGCGAGAGTAGTCATCAATCAGTCCAAGACTCTTTGTTAGGAAGTCATCTTCCCGATTGAAACAACGAATCAACGCATGCCAACCATCCTGGCTGTTTCTCTAGCAGTTGCTATATAGTAACCCTGTGGAAATAAAATTGAATATTTCAAAAAATGTTTTTGTATGGGGCTTTTCGCATACCAGTCATCTTCTGGTTTTGATCCTCAAATTAGGAAATGTTAATAAGATATTATAGCTAGGAAGATATCATTCTTGATTGATCCATTTTTGTAGTGCAGTGAGATCATCGATATGTCTAGATACAGTAAAACTGATACAAGGTTAAAATATTTAACGCTCCGTTTAATGTTTTCCATAGAAAATGTTTTCCTATGTTGGTTACATCATTGAAACTAATTTATTAGTGGTGAGGTGGTGAAGGTGATAATGATTGTGGTAGTGTGGTGGCATTGCCCAAATAAGCTCGTTTATTCAAACAATGTGAAGAAAATATTTTCTGCCCAAACAAATGGAGCATAAATGAGAGAGAGTTTTCTTACCTGATACCATACAAAGATGAAAAGGATGAGAATGAAGAGAAGTGGGAGTTGCCAAGAAACCATGTAGATAAGAATGATGATACATAATAGCTGAATAAGAACAAATGCTAATACAGCTAATCTATAAGGGATGTTTGTGTCCACTGTGCTTTGATCTGTTGAAGACTGATGTCAAAAGGAGAAAAAATAAAGAAAAAAGAAAATTAAGGAAAGGAAACAAACAGACACACGATAGAAAAATAAAAACGAGAAAACTAACCCTGTTGAGAATCTGACTTGAAGGTGTCGAGTCAAAAATGACATAGGTGCCTTGAAAATCGAAGTAATCATGCCAACAAATAGATTCTAAGCTATCTTCAGAGCAATTGACGACAACAGAACCGTCCTTCCTAGCATAAAAATGGGGCCACCAGCAGACAAGGAGAAAAATATCCCTAACATCTTCCCGTTGCTCACCCTGCCTGGCTCCTCTACTGCCCAAGTAATCTAGCAATTGCTTCCCATTTGCAATCCCTGGAAGATAACTTGGCATAAGAGAATAACCGGCGTGAGAGCTCCTTTGTAGGCACTAGTTATGAATTACGAGTAAACTAGCCAGTTTACTCTTCCATTTGTGTCTCTTCATGGTCATTAGTCCTTTTTAAACTCTCGGGACTATTTGCTTGGCGCTCTCGAATCTCATTTCTCTGATTGGGCATATGAGTATCATTTTGTATTTGGTGCACTGGATTCACTTGTTTGAGAGAGTTTTCGTGGCTAGACATCATTCTTACGAGTACGCCTTATGGATCTTCCATTAGTTCTTCATATTTTCCAAATTGAACAATCATGTTGTCTCTCATTACCTATGAAATAATATGCATTCATAAGAACACTGTTCTCGGTTATTATATTATTAGTACCAAATAAAAATTCAGAGAAAACTATACCAGAACAAGGTCTGCAGCATGTAGAAATTCCAACTAATGGATGACATAAACAATAGTCTTGCTTGACAAGAGTCAAGTCAGACATTCCTACAAAAAATTAAAAATTTTAGATTTATCGGCTTTTAGCTTAGAATAAGTTGCAGCAAACGAGGTGGGGAATGAAAATATTGCTTGCCTGGAAAAGATGTGCCCTGATAAGTGCATCAACAGCATTGAAAGGATCGTCCAGGAAATAAACGTCTGAATCGCTATAAATAGCCCTTGCCGGCTGAATTCTTGGTTTTTGACCGCCACTTAACTTCGTGCCTCTCTCTCCCACCAAAATCAAATCGCCATTAACCCAGTTCGATACATCCTTGTTCAGTGCGCATGCGCGCAAAACAGATTCGTACAATTCCTCATCCATTTTGCTGCCAAACAGCACATTGTCTCTGACTGTTCCAGTTTGAATCCACGCACTCTGCGGAACATATGCTTTGGATCCATAAACTTGAATCCCCCAGCCAGAAATCCTGGGAATCTCACCCAGTATATTGCAGAGTAGGCTTGATTTACCCGATCCAACAGACCCACAAATCGCAACATTGTATCCTTTCATGATTTTAAGCTCGTCAGAAATTCAAACGGTTGGTTTTTTCGAATTTGTTTCCCAAGAATATTCCCCTTTCTCAATCTCAATCACAAAATTGGAGAATGACACTGTGTTATTAACATTGTTTATTGGCATCTCAAGGTCTTCTTCTTGAATGAACTTACAGATACGATCAAGCGAGACTTTTGTCTGTGCAATCATTGAAATGAACTCAGGCAGGTTATATATGGGTTCTTGGAGAACCCAAAATGTCGCCAAAGCTGGGAAAATTGTGCCTAATGTCAATGGCGTTTTAGCTAGAACAATGCAAACACCAAAAGTGGCGGCAGAGACAAATACTGGGGAAGCCCAAAAGAGAAAGGCCACTGCAGATTGTGTGTGTCGCAATCCAAGCAGTTTCTTCAAGAAGCTGGACTCCCAGGAATGCAGTTTCAAGACTCTCATGCTCTTGAAAGTCTCTGACGTAGCTTTTATTCTCGAGTCCTTAGCGTCCATTATCTTGGAGTGGTACCTGTTAGGAAAAAAAAATTGAAATTTAATTTATTTTTTTTTAGTATCAAATTTGAACCAAAATTAAGGTTGATCCACACTTGTCCTTTTTTATTTATTTTTTTAACTTTTCTGATTCGTCACTAAAAATGGGGAGAAAGGCCAACCCAAACACTATTAAAATATATATATATATATATATATTATGATAAAAGCTTCCAAAAAATTGACTTATTTTGTCCTTTCTAAACTAATTTTTTTCCCTCTAAAAAAATTCAAAATTTTAACTTTTTAAAGCTTTCAAATTCTAAATTTACAATTCTTCCAAGAGCAAGTACCTCTTCTGCCTGTTGGCTAATGGGGTGTTGCAAACCATGACCAAAATAGTTGTGAACAGAGCCACCATAGAAGGGCTGCACCAAGGCTCCTATAAAGGATGATGAGAGCTAGAAAGACTTGAACTGTGAGCAACCAAACTCGATGAACCTGCAAACAAAGCTCTCCAATCTTCTCAATGTCAGCATTAATCAAGTTTACGATCCTCCAATTGATCGGACCAGATTGAGACAACTTAATCGACAATGATTTCTTGTAAATTAACACCATGAGAGCTGCTCGAATTCGCACACTGACACGTTGCGCACCAAAGTACCACTGTCTTTGAGACACTGATTCCATGTTCTTTGCAATGAAGAAAATGAATGCTATTATCAATTCATGGTTGTAGCTTGATACATCATCATTGTTCACAGATAGAGAATTTACATAGTGTGTGATTAGGAATGGCCCCATGTAAGAAGAAACCGCGTAAATTCCTGCAAAAAAGAAAAAAAGAAAAAGAAAAATACAGCAAAAGGATGTCAAAATCAGCTAAATCAAGTCTAATAAGAGATGCAAACTAAGCAGGTATGCCAAAAAAAAAAAAAAATACTATGTTTTCATTTTTGGCTTCAATGTGTAAATTATCCGCAAAAAAAAATTAATTGATCTGACAAGCATAATTACATGATTTTATTATCTTAATGAACGATTTATTTTCAAATTTTTTTTGTTATTTTGATTTGTTTTCAGAAATTTGTTTTAGAAAACAAAAAAATAAAAAATAGTTTAGTGAAAAAAATAAAAAAATAAAACTTATGATTTTTATATAGATTTATCTTTTTGAAGATTAGAAATAATTTTTAAAATTTCAAAACTATATTTTTGATATTTATTTTTGTCAAACTAGTTTTTATTTTTCAAAAAATAATTTCAGAAACTCAAATTAAACATGGCCTATACTTACCATCCATTTTTAAAGATAAAAATGATAAAATCATATAACTATATATTTTTCTCCTATTTGTTTTTTTCCTTTTTTGGAATAATTGTTTTATACAAATATACAAATATGGACAACGTGAACTAACAGGCCATTTATTTAGTGAAAAAATATACCGTGACAGAAACTCACACCGAAACTCTTTTTTGGGTAGATTACATTATTTAAACTATTTATTTTTGGAAAATTTTGTTTCCAATTCCTTGGTATAAACAAATCAGACTTTGACCAGTTTTTTTTTTCTTCAAAATATTTCTTTTTGTTTTTAGAAATTTAACCTTAACTCAAATCTGTCTTTTATTATTTATTATTATTATAATTTTATGATCTCCTATATTATTAGGGTTTGATTTCTTTTCTTTTTTTTTTCTCTTTTTTTTTTTGGGAACTATTAGGGTTTGATTTCATTAAGCAGTTTTTGAGTAATAGTCCAATTTTTTTTGTAGAGATTTTCTCTACTCTTTTATTCTACTCTTACACATTCCTAATACATAAGAGTGTTTAATTAGTGTCCCCAACATTTAAATATGTGTGAAAAGATATAATAACAAATATACTGATCACATAATCAAACTTAATCCTCTTAATAACCTATGTAAAAAAATAGTGTGCCCCCAACATTTAAATATGTGTGAAAAAGTCTGATAACACATAAACCGAATACAAAATAAGACATAACCGTCTCACATTACATATATAAAAGAATAGTGTATTCCAACATTTAAATATGTGTGAAAAAGTTTAATAAAATATAAACTAATCAAAGAATTAAAAAAAATTCTCTAATATAACCCATGAAAAGTAATAACGTGTATGATTCTGTG
The DNA here is from genome assembly GCA_030407325.1 of Camellia japonica. Lineage (NCBI taxonomy): Eukaryota > Viridiplantae > Streptophyta > Magnoliopsida > Ericales > Theaceae > Camellia > Camellia japonica. The sequence continues at coordinate 83,103,219 of JAPPVO010000019.1, read as the reverse complement.
ATTGTTTTATGTACAAATAGATGAACACTTGCACAAATTGTTTTTGCAAAAGAATTACCTGCAAAAGCAGCATTGATGGCCAAGGGTTTCCAAATGGCATGGGCTATTGCTCTTGGCAATGAAGTTATTACCAGACTTTGCATAGACTCTTGCAACTTTGAAAAAGCTTTCTCTGCTGTTTCAAGCTCTGGAACAAGAGGAATATGGCTCAGCTCAAGCTTCTTCTCTCTCTGACCCTTCTCAAACAATGGGTTTAGCCATCTGAATGTAATGTGGCTCCAAATCCCGGCATTCGAATAACAAACGATGTCCCTTCAAACACCGGTATTTTCTCTATGCAACAATTGCTGATCCATTGAAGCTATCGAACTCAAAAAAAACAAAAAAAAAAAAACTCAACAAAGCTAGAGAGAGAGAGAGAGAGAGAGAGAGAGGAGTTAGTATATACAGAGGAGGTGAAATAGGGTTTCACAACCCTTTATGTGTCTTGGTTCTTGCCTCCGCAATATCTAATTTTGGAAGTTTCCATTTTTAAATTATTCACATGCATTGAAAAACCATATTAGGTAACTTAGCTATATAGGCAATAGAAAAGCTTTAGTTTAATAAAGAATGGGTGTTTGAGGTTTTTTTTTTTCTTAATTTATTTTTTCAGCTTTTTTGTTGATTTATTTTCGTTTTTAGTAAATTTTTATTTAAGAAGTCTTAGGTTTTTGGATTTTGCTTGAACCGAAAAATTTTTAATTTTGAAAAAAATTAAAAATATAAGCTAAAAATAGTGGATTTTTTTGTGTACTTATTTTGGCTTTTTAATTTTGTTAAGAATCTTTTTTTTTTTTTAAATTAATTTTTAGATTTGTCTACATAAAATAGACCGAAAAAGTTTTTAAAAAAAAAATCACTAAAGACAAAAAAAATAAAAAAAAAAAAGAATAAAAAAAAAAGAGATATAGCTTATAAACAGTATCATGTCCATAAATGTGGACTCAACAGTTCAATTTGGCCCCCATGAACTTTATTTTAATGATTTGATTAGTTCATTTTATTATATTTTGTATACATTGTCTGTGGAAAGTGGTTTGGAAATACTCTTCAGATCTTAGGAGACGCTAGTGATCCTCAGCTAGTCACCTGAAAAGATACAAACACTCCGGTCGGGGATGCCGGAATTAGCACTCCGACGGACAATTAGTTCAGGCCTTCAGGATAACTTGTTTACTAAGTTTAGTGAAGTGATTCTTACATACTTTCTAAATTTGTAGTTCTTGTATTTATACTTGCTTTTTGGCCCTCGGGGCCTGAACCTACTTTTACCCCATTCACCTTTTATTCATTCGGAGCTACTGACCTCCGTCTATTCGGCTTTACTAACGCATTCGGCATCCTAGTCACGCAATATGAAGCCGAATAGTATCTAATTTCTGGGGTACGCGTCTTCCGACTCTTCTACTTATTCGGCTCCCACAATTGCCCCCCAAGCACTTCACCGACGACAGTTGGCTGGAGTGCTTGGTTTTGAATTTTGAAAAGTCAGAGCCAAAATTCGGCGGTTGGCCTCATCGTCATGCGGATATCTAAGCGCACCCCTTTTGGTTGTCGTGTCGACTTCCCCCCCTCGCACGTGTCTATTTATTGCGATTTAAAATTTTGACGTCCTTTCAAGTATGTATTTCATGACGCTCATCGCTGGATTGCCTTTTGGATAGTCCCTGCAACTCTGTTTTCCGATATCCCCTTCGTCCTTTGTAAGTTCTCTCCTCCCTTGCTTTGAAGACTCTTTCTGGTTTATTCCTTCCTTGGCATATTCTCATAAACTGTAGGGTATGGCAAAACATTTAAAAGACCTCCTCTCGTCAGATCGAATCGCTGGCTTTAAATGCCATTTCTCCATTCCTGATGATGTCCGTCTATCGCTTGTGGCAGACGGCACTCTTGATATGGAGAGGGAGGACAAAACCACGATTGTCTTTCCTCTCTTGTCAATTGCAGAGGGTGGAGTCCGTTTCCCCCTTCACCGTTTCTTAGGGCTGTGCTTCGCTACTGGGGTTTAATCCCTTCCCAACCTAATGTGAATTTCTTTAGAATCATAATGGGATTATAGCGCTCAACCGTCGCCTAAGAATTAACCTTGGCATTCCACCATCCACATTGTTATGCCTTGGCTAAGTCTTCTGGTCGGCACGGGCGTTTCTTCCTTAGGGCCAAGGATATCGACCATCAGTTGATTACTATGCTTTCCAGTTCTGGAAAACGAGTTGATGATGTTATGGTCGTTGTCCAGGGTAACTGGGAATTTGGCGAGGGGAGGATCACGTCAACCCTATTCCTAGACGGAGGGGCGAGCCAGGTGGCTGATTGCCTTCTCGCTTTTATTATTTGTTCGTCTTTGTTGTAAAGCCTCTTCTTTGAAATGTGACGGCTTGGCTTGTGCAGGGAGCAATTTGAAGAAAGTTCTGTCTTCAACTGATGGCGCCGTTCTTTCGGATATCGAAGTCGCGCTCAAATATTTCGGCCATCGAAGTCTTCAGAAACAAGGGAGGTCGGCGCATATTCTGCTTCATTACGAGCCGACATATACGACCTGCTCGGCGGCGGAAAATATCCCTGTTCCGGAGGATAAAGATTCTCTTATCGCTCTTATTTTGTCCGACTTCAAAATCTTGAGGTAGGTTGGTTTTGAAGGGTCCGATTCGGAGCGGGATGTAGCTAATGTTATCGAATCATATCAGTCCGAAACCGAGTCTGACGAGGTATTGAATTCGGCCGATCCCCTATCCACTTCGGGCCGAGGGGATCTTTCACTTGACGGCGTTGTTCACGGCTTGGAGGGTATTCCCGCCGCAGACCCCGAAGACATGGCCGGGTTAAGCCTAACAAAACTTGCCAGGAAGGCAAATGCGGAAAGGTTGGCCGCGCGGCGAAGAACGGAGGCCCTTCCGTCTGAAGTACCACCCGCCACCGAATCTCAATTCTCCTCGCCTGTTAGCGAATCAGAGTCCGTGCGCGTTGTTGAGGTGGAAACGGCAGAAAATCAGAATGCCGAATCTGCTTTGATTGTGCAGGCCGGCCAAGAAGTTAAAGCAGAGAAACGCCCTGCCGAGTTTGAGGCCGGCTCAGAAGAACACGGCGGCAAACGTCCTCGATTAGAGGGATCGGACGTGATCGTTCCTTTTGTCATTCAGCCGATGATAAGAAACATGCCGGTTTCTTCTGATGCTTCGGCGCTTAAAGATCCAGAAGTCGCATTCAGCTTGGCTACGTCCGTGTCGTTGCCGTCTGACAAGGAGGCTTTCTGGGTGGAAACGGATCTGAATGCGACAGCACTAGCCGCCCAATCGGCACTTTTGGTACATTCGAACTTAGCTTCACTTAATCCAAATACTGTTGAAGTTATGGTTTTAAATTCTTGTTTTGCAGACCGTCGGATGGATAGCCGATATGGGCCGTCGCCATTGCGACGCCGTCAAAGAGATTGGTCATTTACGCGAGGAAGTTGAAGGCCAGAGGAGAAGAGCCGAGGTCGAGGCTTTGAGGGTGAACAAGGAAGCCTCAAGGGCTAACGCCGAGATGGAGAGGGCTCGAAGCGCGGATCAATTGAGATCGGATGTCGAGAAGAAGGCGGACGCGAGCGAAGATGCGCTCAAATTGGCCCAGAAGGCGATCTCCAAACTGGAGGCTGAGTTGGCTGAAATAAAGGCGGCGAAGGAAGCAGCCGACTCGAAGTCTTCCAAAGTATTCGAGGCCGGGAAAAATGCTGGACTCGCTGAGTACGTTGACCAAGTCCCCAAGTTTGAAAATCGGGGATTCAAGCATGGCTGGCACAAAGCCCTTGCTGCTGCTAACGCTTCGTTGATTACGCCAATACCATATGAGCAAGTGGATGTTGAGCCATTGGAGTCTGATTCCGATGGCTGATCCGGCCGACTGACAGTTTTTAGGATGTCGAATGTATTTCTACAGTTTTTAATTTAGTATTCTTCATCTGTTGCTACAGTCATGAGTAAATCTTTTTGTTTAGTAACTTGAGTATATATAAAAATTCATGAGTAACTTTTCATGAGTATATATAAAATCGGGCTTGTAGCTTTTGTTTCGTAACTTGAGTATATATAAAAAATTTCATGAGTTGTGCTCAACTGGCTAAGGAAAATTTGAATGATATTGCTTTCGGTTATGGTTAGATCGGCTGCTTAGCTTAGGTATTTGGCGACCGGATTAATAAAGTAAATCTGCCCTTGCCTTAGCCAGGGCGCGAGCTTGGGAAGCCGAATGGGCCTAACTCGTGGGCTGGCTGAGGCACAGATTGATCGGCGCTTGCGCTTGAAAACATGGCCGACCAGATTAATAAATCTGTCATTGCCTTAGCCAGGGCGCGAGCTTTGGAAGCCGAGTGGGCCTAACTCGTGGGCTAGTTGAGGCACAGATTGATCGGCGCTTGCGCTTGAAAACATGGCCGACCAGATTAGTAAATCTGCCCTTGGCCAGGGCACGAGCTTTGGAAGCCGAGTAGGCCTAACTCGCGAGCTGGCTGAGGCACAGATTGATCGGCGCTTGCGCTTGAAAACTCGGCCGACCAGATTAATAAATCTGCCCTTGCCTTAGCCAGGGCGTGAGCTTTGGAAGCCGAGTGGGCCTAACTCGCGGGGTGGCTGAGGCACAGATTGATCGGCTTGCGCTTGAAAACATGGCTGACCAGATTAATAAATCTGCCCTTGCCTTAGCCAAGGCGCGCTTTGAAAGCCGAGTGGGCCTAACTCGCGGGCTGGCTGAGGCACAGATTGATCGGCGCTTGCGCTTGAAAACATGGCCGACCAGATTAGTAAATTTGCCCTTGGCCAGGGCGCGAGCTTTGGAAGCCGAGTGGGCCTAACTCGCGGGCTGGCTGAGGCACAGATTGATCGGCGCTTGCGCTTGAAAACTCGGCCAACCAAATTAATAAATCTGCTCTTGCCTTAGCCAGGGCGCGAGCTTTGGAAGCCGAGTGGGCCTAACTCGCGGGCTGGCTGAGGCGCAGATTGATCGGCGCTTGCGCTTGAAAACATGGCCGACCAGATTAGTAAATCTGCCCTTAGCCAGGGCGCGAGCTTGGGAAACCGAGTGGGCCTAACTCGCGGGCTGGCTGAGGCACAGATTGATCGGCGCTTGCGCTTGAAAACATGGCCGACCAGATTAGTAAATCTGCCCTTGCCTTGGCCAGGGCACGAGCTTTGGAAGCCGAGTGGGCCTAACTCGCGGGCTGGCTGAGGCACAGATTGATCGGCGCTTGTGCTTGAAAACTCGGCCGACCAGATTAATAAATCTGCCCTTGCCTTAGCCAGGGCGCGAGCTTTGGAAGCCGAGTGGGCCTAACTCGCGGGGTGGACAATTTTCATCCGACTGTTGACGTTTGGGATTACTGACGTTGCCTCAGGAGAGCTGCAAACATTGAAGGATAAATGGAGCGGGTGCACGCCAGAGACCCTACTTATTTCCATTCAGGCAACTTGGGAGGGACGAAGATTGACTGAATCAGACGCCGCAATGAGTCGTAGTAGCGAGCCTACGCGTACGGGAAGAAGAACGTCCAAGGATCGGGAAACACAAGCAGCCCCTTAGTCATCGAAGCAGATCGCCCCGAAAGGACAGGTAACAACGGGGAAATTCTCCGCGCCCGCGACCGAGAATCGAGCCTGATGCGACGCCATGACCATTGAGTTTTGCGGTTTCTGTAAGGAATAGACCAATGACGGAGGCGAATTCTATCATTAAAGACCCAGATGTGGCAGTCGAGTTCGCTCGGTAGATATTCCCGCCGGAAGTCCAACAATCGATGGTCGAACGTCGAGATTTCGAAGTATTTCGAGACGGCATTCATGGGGCCGTAAAAGGACTATATAGTGCTTACGAAGTCGGCATGCGTCTACGGGAAGCGCGACGTAAGAGCGAGAAAAAGGACGAAAGGAATCGCAGTCTGGAGATTCGTGCGGAAAAGGCTGAGCGTGAGCTTCGGGAGCTGAAGAATGTTCGAGCGAGCGCGTCGGTTGCGGCGGTCAATCTAAATTGGTTGTTGCGGAGGGAGTAACCCAACGGACCTCGGGTTATGAAAAGGGGTTTCAGGACGGCCTGAAGGTCGGGATAGAGAAGCCAAACAGGACCTTGCCGAGGAGGTCTGTTGATGTGAAAATCGTGGATTCAAGCACGGCTAGATGAAGGCCCTTCAAACCGAGGAATCTCTCGAAGCCGTGGGCATTGATTCGGCCTCGCCCCTGTATCATCGCCACTACTTTCCTTATCCTGATTTCGAAATTGAGAAGAGCGACGATGAGGGTGCCGAATGAGGACTTCGCGCCGAATAAATAGAATTTCTTTTATTTTCAACGTTTGTATTTGGTCTTGAAATGTTATGTGCTTAATTAATCGTATTATTTCAACTTACTGGCAAGTTTTGTGTTGCGTGGCATAAATGTTTAGACATGCATTGACCGGCCTGAATTAAGAACGATTCTCAGTGAATATTTATTCGGCCAATCAAGTGCGCCGAATACATCTCTCAGAAAGGCGAATCGTGATATCCACGAAGGGCGCTCCGAATCCGGAGTCTTAATCGACCTTAAGGTGTCATGCACCAAAAGGGGCTCCGAATCCGGAGGCTTTATTTTGGCCAATCGTGATATCCACGAAGGGCGCTCCGAATCCGGAGTCTTAATCCACCTTAAGGTGTCATGCACCAAAAGGGGCTCCGAATCCGGAGGCTTTATTTTGGCCAATCGTGATATCCACGAAGGGCGCTCCAAATCGGAGTCTTAATCAGCCTTAAGGTGTCATGCACCAAAAGGGGCTTCGAATCCGGAGGCTTTATTTTGGCCAATTGTGATATCCACGAAGGGCGCTCCGAATCCGGAGTCTTAATCGGCCTTAATAGGCTTAATCGGCCTAAGGTGTCATGCACCAAAAGGGGACTCCGAATCCGGAGGCTTTATTTTGGCCAATCGTGATATCCACGAAGGGCGCTCCGAATCCGGAGTCTTAATCGGCCTTAATAGGCTTAATCAGCCTTAAGGTGACATGCACCAAAAGGGGCTCCGAATCCGGAGGCTTTATTTTGGCCAATCGTGATATCCATGAAGGGCGCTCCGAATCCGGAGTCTTAATCGGCCTTAAGGTGTCATGCACCAAAAGGGGCTCCGAATCCGGAGGATTTATTTTGGCCAATCGTGATATCCACGAAGGGCGCTCCGAATTCAGAGTCTTAATCAGCCTTAAGGTGTCATGCACCAAAAGGGGCTCTGAATCCGGAGGCTTTATTTTGGCCAATTGTGATATCCACGAAGGGCGCTCCGAATCCGGAGTCTTAATCAGCCTTAAGGTGTCATGCACAAAAAGGGGCTCCGAATCTGGAGGCTTTAGTTTGGCCAATCGTGATATCCACGAAGAGCGCTCCAAATCCGGAGTCTTAATCGGCCTTAATAGGCTTAATCGGCCCTAAGGTGTCATGCACCAAAAGGGGCTCTGAATCCGAGGCTTTATTTTGGCCAATCGTGATATCCACGAAGGGTGCTTCGAATCCGGAGTCTTAATCGGCCTTTATTAATCAAGGCTTGGGAGCGAGCTTGAGAAAACGAGAAACTTTGTATTGCAAAGGTGGAACATGTACAAGTATCAAGCCCACAAGTCGGGTCAATGATAGAATTTACGTAAGTGTGTTGAATTCCAAGGCCGTGGCAGGCTTCTTCCTGACATGTCTGAGAGCCGATATGCCCCTGTTCCTGCGATGGATTCAATTTGATAGGGGCCATCCCAGTTTGGACCCAATTTTTCATCGGCCGGTCTCTGGTCGGCTGGAAGTACCTTCTTTAGGGCAAGCTCTCTTGGCGTGTATCGGCGCAACTGAACTCGCTGATTATACGACTTGGCAAGCTGCTGCTAATACCGTGCCATGGATGCCAGGGCGCGGTCTCTTCATTCTTCGATTAGAATCAGATCTAGGGCAAGCATCATGTCGTTTCGGCCCATGTCAAAAACTTGTGATTTCAGAGTTGGGAGGCCGATTTCCAGGGGTAAGATTGCCTGGGTTCCAAAGCATAGAGCAAACGGCGTTTCTCCAATGGATCTCCTCGGCGTAGTACGATGAGCCACAATACACTCGGCAATTCTTCGACCCATTTGCCTTTAGCTTTTTCCAGCCTCTTTTTGATGCCATCCAAGATGGATTTGTTAGAGGCTTCGGCTTGACCATTGCTTTGGGGTAGGTCAGTGTCGAGAAGTAAGGCCGAATGCCATATTTGTGCATAACTCTCGGTATACGCCACCACAATCGAACTGGGTGCCATTGTCTGAGATGAGAGCTCTCGGAATGCCGAATCGTGTTATGATGTTTCTCCATACAAAGCATTTAATGTCGGCATCTCGTATATGTGTTAGAGCCTCCGCTTCGACCCATTTTGTGAAGTAGTCTGTCGCGACGATTAAGAATCGCTTGTTCCCTGGGGCCCTGGGCAATGGTCCTACGATATCAAGTCCCCACTGAGCAAACGGCCAGGGGCTGGTGATAGAGTTCAACTCTTCGGCAGGCAATGGGTTAATGGAGAGAACTTTTGGTACTGTTCACATTTTTTTACATAAACTCTGCATCAGCTCTCATTGTCGGCCAATAATATCCCTGCGTTATAGCTCGATAGGCCAGGGAGCGTCCGCCAGAATGGGCACCGCAACTGCCCTCATGTATCTCTGTCAGAAGCTCCTCCACTTTGTCGAGGTGCACGCATTCCAAATATGGACCAGAGAGGGACTTTTTGTAAAGCCCTCCTTGCGGATCCAGATAGTATCGCAGGGCTTTATTTCGTAGCTTGGTGCTTCTTTTTTTCCTCTGGGAGTTGTTCAAAAAGAGGAATGCAGCAATGGGGTCCATCCAGCTTGGTGCGGTTCTATAACATTGACATGGATTTCCTCCGAAGGGCCAATACTGGGCTCCGGGACGAAACCTACTTCGATGGTCCGTTTGATCTCAGAATTGATGGCGGAGGCTAGGCACGCCAAGGCATCCGCGTGTGTGTTCTGGTCGCATGTTATTTGGTTCAGTTCGTGATGGTCAAATTTTGCCAGCAAGGAATTGGCCGCTTTCATGTAGGCCGCCATACGGTCGTTTCTCGCCGCGTACTCCCCCTTTAGCTGATTGATTACCAACTTTGAATCACAAAACACAAGCAGACGCCGCGCGCCAAGAAGGTGCGCATTCCGCAGACCGGCTACAAGGGCTTCATATTCGGCTTCGTTATTTGATGCTTCGAAGCCAAGCTTGACGGCCTGCTCAATTACTGGCCGTCTGGAGACATGATTACAACTCCGGCGCCACTGCCCCTTTGGTTAGATGATCCATCACAGTATAATTGCCAAATATCCCCGACATAAATTCTCCAGTTCGGCTTTGGTAGAACTTCAGCCTTTGGTCGAACTTCATCAGGTTTGAGGTTGGCAAGCTGCCGGTGAATTCGGCAACAAAGTCGGCCAACACCTGCCCCTTGATTGCAGTTTTAGGTAAAAACCGAATGTCGTATTGGCCGAGTTCAAGAGCCCATTTTGAAACACGTCCCGATGCTTCTGCACTCCGTAGTACTGATCGGAGGGGATAATCTGTTAGCACCCCAATGCTATGTCCCTGGAAGTAATGCATCAGTTTTCTTGCCGCCATGACTAGGGCTAAGATGAGTTTTTCCAGCGGAAGGTAGCGTGTTTCGGCGTCAACCATTGCCTTGCTCACATAATACACTGGCCGTTGCTCCCCCTCCTCCTCTTTTAACAGTACGGCGCTGACGGCCCTATCGGAAACTGCCAGATATAGGATGAGCGGGTCACCAGCGGCGGGTGTTGTCAAGAGAGGTACTGAGCGGAGGTAGGTCTTGAGTCCGTTGAAGGCTGATTCGCATTCGGCGGACCATTCAAAAGCCTTACCCTGCCGTAGTGTCTGAAAGAATTGTCGGCAGCGATCTGTAGACCGGCTGATGAACCTGTTGAGTGCAGCGGCCATCCCCATCAACTTTTGGACTTCTTTTACTGAACGGGGGGAGCCGAGTTCCAAGATTGCTGTGACTTGCCTCGGGTTGGCTTCGATTCCTCGGTGATTGACGATGTAACCCAGGAATTTGCCAGAGCCGATTCCGAACGCACACTTGGAAGCGTTCAGTTTCATTCTGTATTTGCGTAAGATGCTGAATGTCTTTTCTAGATCGGCTATATGATTCTGTTCTTCTTTGGACTTGACCACCATATCGTCGATGTATACTTCCATAGTGTGGCCGAGTTGCTCTTTGAACATGGCGGTGACCAATCTTTGGTAGGTTGCCCCTGCATTCTTCAGCCCAAAGGGCATAACTTTGTAGCAATAGGTTCCTCTTGGGGTGAGGAAGGCAGTTTTGTCCTGGTCATCTGGATGCATGGCGATTTGATGGTAGCCTCTGTAAGCATCGAGGAAGCTCATGCGTTGATGACGTGCCGTCGCATCGACGAGCTGGTCGATTCTAGGTAGAGGAAAACAGTCTTTGGGGCAAGCTTTGTTCAGATCCGTGAAGTCGACGCACACTCGCCAAGTCCCATTTTTCTTCTTCACCACCACTGTATTGGAGAGCCACGTAGGGTAAGTGACTTCTCTAATTGCCCCGGCGTCAAGCAGTCTGTCTACCTCCTCAACAACGGCGGCAGTGTGCTCGCGGCTGACCGTCGGCCTTTCTGAATGATCGGCTTACATTTGATCGACATTCAGATGGTGCTGTGAAACTGACGGGTCTATTCCCGGCATTTCGTACGGAGTCCACGCAAAGACGTCAAGGTTGTTGAGCAAGAAAGAGATCAGCTGCTGCCTGTCGGCCTGATTCAGAGAGGCGCCGATCATGAAGAACTTTTCTGGGCTTCCATCAATGTCAACTCGGTCTAAATCTTCCGTGGCCTTCTCATTTGGATACCGCCCAACGTCATCCAGGATCTCCCGATTCGGCACCTCAATGGAGTTTACTTGCAGTTCTTTGGCGTTCTGGCGGCAAGGAGATAACATGCTTGTGCCGATTTCTGGGATCCGCGGATTTGCTCAATGCCGTGTTCTGTTGGGAAACGTAGCAGTTGATGATAGGTGCTTGGGACGGCCTGCAATGTATGCAACCACGATCGCCCATGATGAGATTGTACGGTGAAGGCAGCCTGACGACCAAGAATTCCACATCCACCGTTCTGGAGCCTGCTCGAACGGGTAAGCTGATCTTTCCCAAGGGGTACTCTGGAGTGGCATTGAAGCCGAATAGTGGATAAGGGGCCGGAGTCAGGTCTGACTCGTTGAATCCGAGTTTGGTGAAGGTTTTATAATACATAACCTCCGAGGTACTGCCCTGGTCGATAAGAACGCGTTCGACGGTGAACCGGTTTACGCGCAGCTCAACAACCAACGGATCGATGTGAGGGGGAGTGTTACACCGATCAAATCAGAATCGTCAAAGGTGATACTTGGCGTTTCTCGGGGCCGCTTTGCGGCGTGAGTTGCTGTTGGGGGCCTGGATGTGATTGGATCGCATGCACGGCCGGGGCTGCTGGTAGGCTGTATATCATGTGGACGGTGTCAAGCGAAATGCATCCTGCGGAGGGGCAGGTGTTTCGACCACACTCTTCCGGACGCATTGGTGGAGACGTTCGTCCTTTGCCAACTCCTCAAGATGATCTGTTGAGGCATAGCGGCCGTCAGTTTCTTGCTGTGGCCCGAGATCGTCGATCATCTGCCCTCGGGGGTCGCTCAAAGCCTGGCGCACCGTTTGTTTGGATTTTGCTATTTCCGAGGCCAGATCGCGACGAAGGCGTTCGTTCTCAGCGATGATGTTGTCCAACCTCTGTTTGGTTTGCCTAGCTTGTGCCATGGTCGCTTGTATTGTCTTTTGCGTTGGGTTTGAAGATGAGCGGAGGTCCGAGGCAAGTCTTGCTGCGATGGTTTTTGGTCCAAGCGAGTTTGCTGGAATGAGGTCACCTCTCTGTGCGGTCTTGTCAGTGGCTATCAGAGGATCTTCAGTCACGCCTGCCATGGATGTATTTGAGTATTCCCACAGACGGCGCCAATTGTGGAGAAGTAGTTTGGAAATACTCTTCAGATCCTGGGAGACGCTAGTGATCCTCAGCTAGTCACCTGAAAAGATACAAACACTCCGGTCGGGGATGCCGGAATTAGCACTCCGACGGACAAGTTAGTTCAGGCCTTCAGGATAGCTTGTTTACTAAGTTCAGTAAAGTGATTCTTACATACCTTTCTAAATTTGTGGTTCTTGTATTTATACTTGCTTTTTGGGCCTCGGGGCCTGAGCCTACTTTTATCCCATTCACCTTTTATTCATTCGGAGCTACTGACCTCCGTCTATTCGGCTTTACTAACGCATTCGGCGTCCTAGTCACGCAATATGAAGCCGAATAGTATCTAATTTCTGGGGTACGCGTCTTCCGACTCTTCTACTTATTCGGCTCCCACATTGTCCATACAAAAATTAAATTGATTCAATAATTGTATTGAAAAAAAAAATTAACTATAAGAATAATTTTGAATATACATCATACATTTTTTGAAAACAAATGTAACCAAATAATATAATTACAATTATCTGATCAATTTTTATTTTTTTTTCTATGAATGATCTACGTAACATTATTTACATGTACATGGACAACAAAGTGACTTATTAGATCACTTAACTTTATTACTAAATATTTACAAATTTATATTTGTTGCACCCATTAATATAATGTACTATTTAAGCATTATTTTTTATTAGTTTAACAAGTTTACTAGAACAAAAAAGCAAATTCACAGTATTCTAACTAACGTCAGTTGAAATCCACATGCAAATTAAAGAACAAAACAACAAAGTGTAGCCTACAAAAGAAATGTACATTTTTTTTTTTTTTTGATGGGAACAAGGAAAGTAAAACAAGAGGCAAACAAAGCCTGAATAGAGCATGTGAAGGTTGGTGCTAGGTTTTTATTCTTGGCAATCTCGTTTGACAAAATCTCTTTTGGTTGTAATTTTATTCGATCTTTCATTTCAGTGAGGCTATGAGTTTTAGATGCAAATCCAACCTAAATTGTGCCTTGCAGAGATGTTTCAGAAGTTAATTCTTTCATGTTTGCCACTTCGCTGACTATGTCGGGGATTGACTGTAAAAATACTGAGAAGTTGCATTTCTCGCTCAAGCGACACTTTGGTGGCTTAAGCAAAGACACTTGGAAAAACAGCGTTTTAGTCTCCTTGCTCGAGCAAAAGATCCTTCGCTCAAGTGACCTTCGCGGCCCAATTTTTTATAAATATGTGTTTCAGTCAGATTTTAAGGTTATGGCTTCCAGATTTTCTTCTTGGGTATTAGGGTTTTCATCTGGAGCTTCTTTGCTTGTTTCCTTTGATATTTGTGAGAGTTTTAATCATGAATTGAGTGGAATATATCGAAGGATTTGTTCGTTTTATTTATTCAATACAAAAGAGAGAGTTATTCTTCGATGGATTCTGTGGAATTTGGGCCTAAATCTTTGGTGGATTCTGGAGTGGTTCATCATCGTGGATTCGACATCGGCGTTGTGGATTCAACGTTGGGCAAGATAATTTCGAGGTGAAGACGGGCTGGAAGAGACATATAGGGGTCGGTTCGATTCGGGCATAGATTCACTAGGTAATTGAGAGCACACTTGTGTAATTCCTTTATATCTTCTTAGTAGATTGTTTTGTGACTTTTGCCCATGATTTTTTTATCATAATTGGAAGCGCTCCAATTGTGATTTTTTCACGTTAAAATCGTTGTGTTGATTTGTGTTGATTGTTTGATTAGGATTATTATTTATTGGTTAAAATTGATACATAATCACAAATCAATATCTAGGGATTTCTAGATTTTTCAGTTGGAACCCAATCCAGTGGAAGACGACAACGCATAAATTCTTAGGCCACCTAATGTACTGCTATATTTGTTGTTCTTGGATTCCATTTGAAAGAGAAGTTCCCTTGAAGTGCCAATCTCTTGATATCATTAAAAACAGCCCCACACTCCCAAGGAGAAACCTTTTCAGAGACACACAAATGGATGACTTCTTTGTTATCTCCCTCAATTTCCATCTCTGAAAGGTTGCAAGCCTGGGCGAGTTGGCAAGCGCGCCTACAAGCTAAGGCTTCTCCCTGAAATGAGGATGAATTGTTCCACTACTTGACTAGTCCATCCAAGAGCCTTCCTCCAAGTCCCCGTAAAATGGCAGCTTAGTAGACCACTGACTTCTCCTTGGGTCTTCCCCAACCAAGCTCTAAGTTTGCACTTTTGTAAAGGGAGCAGTAGCACCGTTCAAATTCCGCCCTTGCTACTCGAGCTTGATGCAAAGTTGAGGAGGGCTTAATCGGAAAAGTGATTGAAACAAAATTGTTTCGGTCCTTCTATATATACCAACCTATCTAGGCTACCATGCTAAAAAAAACATTCAGCTCATCAGCTTTCTGAAAACATTCCAACATGTCGCAAGACCATTTCAAGAGTGAGTTGATAGATGCCCAATCCACTCTACAGCTAAGCTCACTTCCGAACCAAACCGCTCGAACCTATTCACAATGGAACAGCTGTAGCTCGACTTTTTCGTGCCCCCTTTTGGAGAGCTCGAATTGGTCCTACTGTAATAACCCGATCTCCTTATATGTTTTCCGATATGCTTTCAGTCTCATATTATATGCTTAATGTGAAATTCCATGTGAAATTAAGCTTAGTTGTGTGAATTATATGGTTATGGATTTATATTTGTCAAGTATGAGAAATATCTATTATAATTATGATGTTTGGGTCAGTAATTGAAAGCCTTAGAGACTTAATAATCCGAAATTGACTTTATAATAGTGATAAGCATGATTTTTAGATCATAATAGGAATTTTTGTAAAAATCTGATTCGGGATGATTAAACTGATTAATTTGTGTCTAACCTTTAAAGAAGCCTTTTAAATATCCTTTTAGTTGGTCACTTGATATATATCACTTAGAAATATCTCCTGAGAGAGTATAGAGAAGTTGAGAGAAAGAACTAAGAGGGAAGAAGATCGACAAGGGAAAGGTTGGGAAATTGAGAAGGATTGTGGAGATTAAGGCTCAAGGTATGCATAATCCACCTTAAATGACCTCTTTCTTGGACTTAAGTAAGAATTCCCTTTCCTTTGTGAGAACTAGGGTTTATGATTGAAGTTTTCTGTGTGACAATTGGCTAGTTGGAAAGGTATTCTTATCATTTAGTTGTTTTGGAGCTAATTTGAGTTACATGGAGGAATTACACCCTATTCATTGGTTTTTCATGTTGAACTCACATGATTAAACATATTTATTGTTTATTTATTAAATGGAGGAGTTAGATTATGATCTCATTAAACTTATGGAATTATGACTTATAATCCATGATTATGATGATGTTATGGTAGTATATTGTGTTGGTTTTCCCATTTCTTCCCTTGTGATGTGGTGAACTTGATAAATTTGTACCTTAATTCGGACTGCACAAAACAGGGACAACGACCGCACGTGGGCCTCACAGCCGCACGTGCGGAAAACAGGGGAGTTCAAGGCTGAGATTCTAAATAAATGCACGCACAGGGCGCATGTGCAGCCCATCTTCCTGCACGTGCGGCGAAGGGCTCCGTACGTGCGGCCCATGTGGAAAAATTCTATATTCTTCTTTTCTCCTATTTGACCCTCTGGGATGGTTAAAATGTGTGTTTAATGATTTTAAAATTCTTGCAATTGAATGTGAATGGAACGAATCAGATATGAATTACAAAGTAAAGCGATTAACGTATAAGTGGCTCGTGTGTGTGTAGGTCACATACAAGAAGGGACTACCGCTCCACCACCGCACTGTAAGTAACAGTACTGTAGCGACATATTTCGTTTTCGTTAATAACTATTATTGGCATTCTGTTATTTGTAAGCTAACTATGTTGCCTCATAATGAACAATTGGAAAACTTATGTACGATATTGAACAATGATATCTTTATGGACTTGAGGTCATTCTGCTTTGGTATTGATGGGCCCGAGGCCGTTAAGTTATAAGCCACTGAGTGTGGACAAATCTAAAGTAAAGGAAGGTGAGGACATCATCCCATTACTACCGAAACGCCATCACTGTGAGTACTAATAGTGTAATGATGTATACAGTTGCTCTTGCATTTCTGTTTACAATTATTATATTTTGATTATAATTGGCATGTTGGAGTCACTATACTATGGTTTAGATGTCTCTGATTATAAATGGTGTGGTGAGATGAGTCCCACTAGGATCCGTGTATGATATTGATACAAATTATGTTTATTGCAATGGGGTACGTTATGTGAATTAAGTTGTGACGGAAAGAATTAAACTATGACATTGACATGGACCTAAGGTCGTTTTGTTCTATTGATGGCCTGAGGCCATTCTGATGTGAATTGTACATGACTAATGGCTCTACGCCAAGGGGAAATGGAGACATGGCGATGTTCCATCTTCCCTAAATTGCTCTGGACAGCTGTCTTATGTTGGGCCCGAGGCCGTTCTGTATTACGTGTGGGCCTGAGGCTGTTTGTATTACGTGTGGGCCTGAGGCCGTGTCGTATTACTAGTGGGCCTGAGGCCGTTCTGTATTACACATGGGCCTGAGGCCGTTATGAAATACGGTATGGATAAGACTTATTTATGGTGGTTTGTTAATGTACATTTACATTCTCCAAGGCTACGCTCGTTCACCTAACCTCCTTACATTGCTATTATTTACTGAGCCCTGCTCACTCCGTGTTATGTCTGCCTTTGTAGGTAATTAGCTTGGAAGTCAGTACTAGTCTAGCCTTGGCAGCGTTTTCTTTATCAATCCCCGCTGTGTCCAAGCAACTAGATGAAGCTTGTTTATTTTTGGTGTAGTTCCTTTCTTTGCTCATAGCATTGATCTCTGGCTTTTGTCAAACGTAGTAAAGCTTGTATAACTTTCACTACCAATGCTTTAGTTATGCCCCAGTTCGCAGCCGGGGAAGGGGGGCGATTGTATATATGTATATGTATAACCGTTTCTTATGGGTATGTTCATTATGTGTTGGGCTATTTGATGGAATGTTTTGTGATCCTGGCATGTAAGCGTTAGCTCAATGGATGTTATTTTAAATTGAGAATTGCTTCCATTCAGGCCCCATATTATATAATTATTGAATTTTGAGTCCGTCATCAGGCTAGTCATGCCCAAACTTGTAGGGGCGGGTTTGGGGCGTGACAAGTGGTATCAGAGCACGAGTTGCTATCTCACACACGAATCCATTGAGCTTTAGGATGTTTAGAAAAAACTCAGGCATCATGCATGACGTTCTTGGTGCATATGAAGTGATTGATAGCAACATGATTCTTATACGTAATATCTACTAATAAGCATTTCGCATGGTTACTATTCATGATTATTGTATATCTCTTGTGTATACTGTGATTGATTGCTATGTAGGTCATGGTGAGAAAAAGGATGGAAGATCCGGAGGATTCTACCTCCGCACGGTTAGACAGAACGGAAAGAAAAATTGTACGACATATTTGAAATGAATTGGAAAAAAAATATTATGGGAACTATTGCCTCTGTTTATTTTAAAGAGATCGATGGACAATGTAAGACATGTAGATGGGATCAAATCAACAAAGTTGTACTGCGAAGCGTGGTGAGAGTTCGAGCTGAACGGTAAGACAATTTACATGGCAAATGATTAGGAGGAATATGTGTTATCGGTTATTATTTGGATTGATAGTTACCCATGGGAAACGATGACAACATGATTGTGCTTCCTAACATCTGTTTAGATGGATTGATGAAATACTAAGTGTTGAATACTCCTAAGACTTATTGACCAAATGAAATGATATATGCAATGCTTTAATTTTTATGACATAGCCACATCTTCCTTGCCATGGCAATGTTTAGACCTGCGATTTTGAAAAGTTACTATGTTTAGATATTTTGATAAGATGTGTTTTGCAAGATACTTTGAATTGTGTTAAGTATAACCGGCTGTGGTAAGAAGTTATGCATATAGTGACTCCCCTTAGAATTGTGTAAGGAGTTAATTGATTGTGATTTTGTTTCCTACCGATTGTTTATACGTGATAAGGGAATGGCTTACACATGAGCTATGTTTAGGAATTTGATTATTAACCTCAAACTAATTGGGTCAAGCACTATGAACTATGACTTGAAACTACATATAACTAATATGATTTCGTGAACCGAGAGAATTACTGACGTTTCTAATGGTGAACTGAGGGAATTACTGATGGTGTCTAATGAGTATTGTTTATGTGTAATCGGGACTTGTTTATGGGGATCTGTAATCATAACTGTGTTTAATACATTTTCTTATAAGGGATGGTTGAACGACATGAATGATCCCACCCATATTACGTGTTTGCTCATGTGACACTTGTAGAAAGAAAGGCAGTTATTGACTAATTTGGAATCAAAATTAAATGATTGTTAATCTGATAATTTACCGCAGGAACTGAAATTCTGCCTATGTATATTAACGATTTAAGATTGAGAAATCATTTCTCTGATATATTTCTGTGTAAATATGTAGATCTGGGATATTGCAAATTGCTAAATTAGTCCTCTATTTCGTATTTGGAGGCTATAATATAAATTGTTCTGTATGACATTGTGAACTTTGTTAGAAATAAATGGACATGGGAATATTCTATATTGATGATGGGATTAACGATATGTACTGAGCATTTATCTCCTATTGCATGCTTATACAGATTTGTCCAATACTCACTACGTGGTTACGAATTGATTTACTATCATATTGAACTAATCTTGCCAAGAATTACTAACTTTGATATTAGTTGGTCAAACTATTCTTTTGCTATACCATTGAATTTCTCGACAGTATGGAATCCAGATGGATGTGATTACTATAATTGCTGTATATTTAATGGAATTTATGACCCTATGAACGGACCTTGTAGAACCTATGTACATGGAGTAACTGGATACTCTGCTTAGGTTAAATGACTAAGCCGCATGACTGGTTTATGATTTCCGTCTGGCTGTTTGCTGACCCATTGTAGTTATAAATTGTGAATACGGAACAATGTGGTTGATCTTGTGTCCTACAGTTGGAAAAGGAAGAATTATCTATACGATAGAACATTGAAATGATTTATAAAAAAAAAAAAAAAAAAGAATCAAATTACCTTTTACCGTAACAAGAGGAAATGCTTAATAAGGGAGGATGTGGTACCTTACTGTTATGACTGGTTAACTAAATACGATTTTGGATTTGATTTCTGACTCTATATTTGGATAACTCCCTTTGCCCGAAATGATGGTTGTTATATTTGTTCCTATTGCTCAGATTCGAACTTATGATGGTAAGACTAAGTGTCTATCATGGCATGTCTGCATGAATTTGTGAAACTATATGGTACTTGCTTTGATATTATCGTAACTGTTTGATTCAGAGCATGGTTCTCTTTGTGTTACTGTACTTAGAAGTAATGTTGTGAGGGATTAATGATGTTTATTGTGATTCTTCTTCCTGTCGCACTGACCTTGTTAAGAACTATTACATATGATTTCGAACCAATATAACAGTATGACTTTGATATGCTTTTGGAAATAGGGGAATACTAGGAACAAATTGGGAAGCTAGTGGCTACGTGCCTAAGCGACTTATTTGTGATTGTTGGAATGAAGTATACCTTGTTAATTAGACAGAACCTTGCTTGGTGGGCTTTGATGTCTGATTGAATTATGCATAATCAGATTTGAATCTAACCACATAATTGATTTCTTTTGAAAACTATATATAACTTTCGTTGACAACTCATCTCTAAGTGACTTGCAATATGGGATTTACCCAAGGAACGACTTAATTGGGCAAAGTTTGAACATGCCCCTTCTAATGAGAATTGCATATGAACTATTAATACTAGGTTGATCTGGTTATGAACATAGTTAAGAATATCCTTATTATGATAAAAATTGACCTATACTATGAGAATATAGGAATTATGTGCTTAAGGGAATGACCTTTTTTTGTGTTTCTGTATTTGGGAGTTGATGCCACAGAACTTGTTGGCAGGAAAATATTGTGAATATAAACCCTGCCTAGTGGGGATTTTATGCCTCGCATGTCCTGCAATGGACTTCTACAGCCTTATCTTATCCGACACATGACTCTACGAAATAGATATATGGAATTTTTTTTTTTATTATTCTACATGCCTGAAATAGATCATCGAAATGAATAATTGGATAAAACTATTGGTTGCTATATGTTGATAACTTTTGAGTAACTGTGATAAATATCGGATCGACCTGTGAATTGTTCAAACTGAGGAATGAATTGAATAACTAAAACAGAATTGAATAATGGTGTGAGACCTGGATTTCTAATCTTGTTACATGGTAAAACAAGTTTGAGGGACCAAACTTATTTAAGGAGGGGAGAGTGTAATAACCCGGTCTCCTTATATGTTTTCTAGTATGCTTTCAGTCTCATATTATATGCTTAATGTGAAATTCCTTGTGAAATTAAGCTTAATTGTGCGAATTATATGGTTATGGATTTATATTTGTCAAGTATGAGAAATATCTGTTATAATTATGATGTTTGGGTCAGTAATTGAAAGCCTTAGAGACTTAATAATCCGAAATTGACTTTATAATAGTGATAAGCATGATTTTTAGATCATAATAGAAATTTTTGTAAAAATCTGATTCGGAATGATTAAACTGATTAATTTGTGTCTAACCTTTAAAGAAGCCTTTTAAATATCCTTTTAGTTGGTCACTTGGTATATATCACTTAGAAATATCTCCTCAGAGAGTGTAGAGAAGTTGAGAGAAAGAACTAAGAGGGAAGAAGATCGACAAGGGAGAAGGTTGGGAAATTGAGAAGGATTGTGGAGATTAAGGCTCAAGGTATGCATAATCCACCTTAAATGACCTCTTTCTTGGACTTAAGTAAGAATTCCCTTTCCTTTGTGAGAACTAGGGTTTATGATTGAAGTTTTGTGTGTGACTATTGGCTAGTTGGAAAGGTATTCCTATCATTTAGTTGTTTTGGAGCTAATTTGAGTTATATGGAGGAATTACACCCTATTCCTTGGTTTTTCATGTTGAACTCACATGATTAAACATATTTATTGTTTATTTATTAAATGGAGGAGTTTATTTATTAAATAGAGGAGTTAGATTATGATCTCATTAAACTTATGGAATTATGACTTGTAATCCATGATTATGATGATGTTATGCTAGTATATTGTGTTGGTTTTCCCATTTCTTCCCTTGTGATGTGGTGAATTTGATAAATTTGTACCTTAATTCGGACTGCACAAAACAGGGACAACGATCGCACATGTGGCGCTCACAGCCGTACGTGTGGAAAACAGGGGAGTTCAACGCTGAGATTCTGAATAAATGCACGTGCGGGGCGCACGTGCAGCCCATCTTCCCGCACGTGCTACGAAGGGCTCCCGTACATGCGGCCCATGTGGAAAAATTCGATA
Source organism: Camellia japonica (assembly GCA_030407325.1). Taxonomy (NCBI): domain Eukaryota; kingdom Viridiplantae; phylum Streptophyta; class Magnoliopsida; order Ericales; family Theaceae; genus Camellia; species Camellia japonica. Next base: position 83,081,690 of record JAPPVO010000019.1, on the reverse strand, counting down.
TTCTTCTTTTCTCCTGTTTGACCCTCTGGGATGTTTAAAATGTGTGTTTAACGCTTTTAAAATGCTTGTAATTGAATGTGAATGGAACGAATCAGATATGAATTACAAATAAAGCGATTAACATATAAGTGGCTCGTATGTGTGTAGGTCAAATACAAGAAGGGACTACCGCTCCGCCACTGCACTGTGAGTAATAGTACTGTAGCGACATATTTCCTTATCGTTAATAACTATTATTGGCATTCTGTTATTTGTAAGCTAACTATGTTGCCTCATAATGAACAATTGGAAAACTTATGTACAATATTGAACAATGATATCTTTATGGACTTGGGTCATTCTGCTTTGGTATTGATGGGCCCGAGGCCGTTAAGTTATAAGCCACTGAGTGTGGACAAATCTAAAGTAAAGGAAGGTGAGGACATCATCCCATTACTACCGAAACACCATCACTATGAGTACTAATAGTGTAATGATGTATATAGTTGCTCTTGCATTTCTGTTTACAATTATTATATTTTGATTATAATTGGCATGTTGGAGTCACTATACTATGGTTTAGATGTCTCTGATTATAAATGGTGTGGTGAGATGAGTCCCACTAGGATCCGTGTATGATATTGATACAAATTATGTTTATTACAATGGGGTACGTTATGTGAATTAAGTTGTGACGGAAAGAATTAAACTATGACATTGACATGGACCTAAGGTCGTTTTGTTCTATTGATGGGCCTGAGGCCGTTCTGAAGTGAATTGTACATGACTAATGGCTCTACGCCAAGGGGAAATGGAGACATGGCGATGTTCCATCTTCCCTAAATTGCTCTGGACAGCTGTCGTTATGTTGGGCCCGAGGCCGTTCTGTATTACGTGTGGGCCTGAGGCCGTTCTGTATTACACATGGGCCTGAGGCCGTTATGAAATCCGGTATGGATAAGACTTATTTATGGTTGGTTTGTTAATGTACGTTTACATTCTCCAAGGCTACGCTCGTTCACCTAACCTCCTTACATTGCTATTATTTACTGAGCCCTGCTCACTCCGTGTTATGTCCGCCTTTGTAGGTAATTAGCTTGGAAGTCAGTACTAGTCTAGCCTTGGCAGCGTTTTCTTTATCAATCCCCGCTGTGTCCAAGCAACTAGATGAAGCTTGTTTATTTTTGGTGTAGTTCCTTTCTTTGCTCATAGCATTGATCTCTGGCTTTTGTCAAATGTAGTAAAGCTTGTATAACTTTCACTACCAATGCTTTAGTTATGCCCCAGTTGCCCCGAGGGAGGGGGATTGTGTAATAACCCGACCCTCTATATGCTTTCTGGTATAGTTTCTATTCCTTATATTGTGTATTTATCTGGCTAATGTGGAATTTCATGTGGGCTTAAACTTAATTGTGTGAAAAATATGGTTATGGAACTATATCTGTTACCTAGGAGGAAAATCTGTTACAATTGAGATGTTTAGATCAGGAATTAAAGGCCTTAGAAGCTTGATTAGTTGAAATTGACTTTATATATGTGATCAACATGATTTTTAGATCATAGTATGATTTTCTATAAAATTTTGATTTGGAATGATTAAACTGATTGATTTTCGTCTTTATTCATCCTTTACAATATATATGTTTCCTTAACCATTTGACTTATGATCTTTAACTCAAAACATCTCCTGAGAGAGAATTTGAAGAGGAGAGTTAGAGAGGAAGAAGGGTAGTGCAACAAGGAAGAAGATTGAGGGATTAAGAGGGTTTAGAGGAATTTAAGCTCAAGGTATGTATAATTCACCTTAAATAGCCTCCTTCTTAAACATGTGTAAAAATCCCCTTCCATTTGTGAGGATTAGGGTTTGTGATTGAAATTTTGTGGGAGATAATTACTCAATTGGAAGTTGTACTTGTTATTTGCTTGTTTTGAGAATTAGTTTGAGTTGTCTAATGAAGATTTACCTTCTAACCTTTGATTTTTCATGTTGAACCTACATGTTTGTAATATATATATATTGTTTATAAGTTGTGTACAACCACAAACATAAGAGTATGGAATTGTTTATGTGCAATTGAAAGAATTAAAGACCTAAATGACTTTATGATTCATGTTTATGGGGATGGTATATCATCAAATTGACTTAAATTCCTCTCTATTACACTTTGTGTGGTGTTGAGCTAGTTGTGAATGTGTTTTGCTTCGGATTGCACCAAACAGGGCAGAATCGCCGCACGTGCGGGGGTCATGGCCGCATGTGCGGGAGCACTGCTGCACGTGCGGAGGTCATAGCCGCACGTGCGGAAAACAGAGGATTTTGGGTCTTTGGCTACTGGAAAAAAGGTACGTGCGGGATTTCAGTGCCGCACGTGTGGGAACCATTGTCGCACGTGTGGGGCTCACAGCCGCACGAGTGGCCCATGCTGCAAAATTTTGTCTACTCTGTTTTACCTGTTTAAGCCTCTGGTGTTATTAAAATTTGTATTTGATGCCTCTTCAATGGTTGTAAATTCGTTCGAAGCAAAGCGAATCAAATATTGTTTTAATCGAGAAATAAACTAATTTCTGAACTGCGTGTGTGTAGGGCACATACCGGAAGCAACCGCCGCTCCACCACAGCACTGTGAGTAATAGTACTGTAGATGTACAATTACTTACGGTTAATAATTATTGTTATTAACGCTCTGTTTTTCGCAAGTTTATTACATTAACATTTATAAATGATTGGAAAATCGGTGTGCATCTATATAACTCTGGAATTACTTCGCTTTGTTGATATCTGGGCCAGAGACCAATCTGTAAAGTCTATTAGGCCAAAGGCCAATCTGTAAAGTCTATTAGGCTAGTGGCCGATTTGTAAAATCTATTAGGCCTAAGGCTGTTCTGTATGTTACTGGGCTTGAAGCCACTCAGTGTAAAGACTGGGCCCAAGGCCGTTCTGGAAATAGTTATAGAATAAGATTGATCATACTTTCTTTGCATTTGTATACATTATAGTTCAAGTTAATCATTACATTGTTTAAATACTATTATTCACTGAGCTTCGCTCATTCCGTGTTATGTCTATCTCTGTAGGTACTCAATCTGGAGGTCAGTCCTAGTCCGGCTTAGACCACTTGTCTTTTGCTCATTCCACCATGACCAAACATTTAGACGAAGCTCATTCATTTTTGTGGAATCTTTGCAGAGCTTTTAGCTTGGTGCACTAAATCTTTTGTCTGATGTTGTAAAACATAATTAACTTCTCTTAACCTAGTTTTGTTACATCCTCAAACTCGGGGATAGGTCTGTATATTTGTGTATATATATATATAACTACAGCTATGCTTATTATACGATAAATTACCTGATAGTACGTGTATGATCCTGGCATGTTTGTATTAGCTCAATGGATGTTATTTTGTGTTGTTAAATGCTTCCGTTCAGGCCCCATATGTTGTATATATTGAATTTGATGTCCGTTTCTGAAGTGATCATGCCCAAACTTTTAGGGGCGGGTTTGGGGTGTGACAAGTGGTATTAGAGCACGAGTTACAATCTCACACACGAGTCCATTGAGCCTTAGGAGGTCTAGAAAAGACTTAGGCATTATGTATAATATCCTGAATGCATATGGAAAAATTGATGGCAACATTAATTGTATATGTAACATTTGCTAACTCCAATGATTATGATCCATGTCCATTGTATATTCCTTGTGTATATTGTAATTGATTGTCATGTAGACTATGGTGAGAACAAGAACGGAAGACTCAGAAGATTCTGCTTCTGCACGGATGGACAGAATGGAAAGGATGATTATGGAAATGGCAGAGACTTTACAACAACAACAACAACAGCCACAATCACAACCGCCACCGCCTCAGGTGCCTCTGCCTGTGGTACAAGATTTCCATGCTGAGAACTGAACCATTACACTCACAAGGGAATTTAAAAAGATGAAGTCGCCATCGTTCAAGGGAGGAATAGAACCAATGAAAGCTGAAGCGTGGGTGTTGGGGATAGAAAAGTTGTTCGAAGTTTTTCCCTGTACCGAAGCCCAAAAAGTGCAACTTGTTGCCTTCACTCTTGAAGACGAAGCGCGGAGGTGGTGGATGCTTACGAGAACCGTGCACCAAGGCTTAACATGGGACAGATTCTTGGAATTGTTTTATGACAAGTACTTCCCTCAAAGTATGCGAGATAAGAAGGTGACAGAATTTGAAACTCTCAGACAAGGGAACAAGACTATAGCAGAGTATGAAGCCCAATTTGGAGAACTAGCCCGGTTTGCACCTCATATGGTGGATACGGATTATAAGAAGGCACGAAAATTTGAAGGGGGATTACAGAGTGCTATCCTGGACCGAGTCAACATGTTGAAGTTACCCACCTATGTTGATGTGTTGGAGAGGGCTGTTATAGCAGAAGGAAATATTGCTGCTCAGAATCGGATTTCTGGGTGGAAAGGGAAAAAGCAAAACAGTCAATTGACAAAAGGGTCAGTCACTCCACCAAACAAGAAAAAAAATTTAGGGACTTCAACTACTTCCACCCTTATTAAAGATTCAATTCCTGTTTGTTCAGAATGTGGAAAGAAGCACCGTGGGACTTGCTATCAGTTAACTGGAGCATGTTTTAGGTGTGGCAAAACGGGTCATCTGGTAAAGGACTGTCCTCAGAGAAACCAACAAAACGGAAACTGGGCTACTGCAAGTTCAGCAGGGTCTACACCAGCGCCTAACAGCAAGTCAGCTGTCAAGCCTGTTAACAACAAAGACACTGCGAGACAAGGGAGGGTGTTGTAGACACCCCATTTTTGACCGTCCTCAAGACTTGGACGTCACCGTTTGAACACCCGGTGATCATCCATGTTTGTGTTCGTTTGGAGTTCCCGGAGGTCTCGGCTACGCGCCTTGCCTCAGGATCTCCGAACTCGACCGTTTTGTGTCTGGTTTTGCACCAAACACTTGTGTTTTTGCCTTGAAGGGGCAGGGAATGCCTTGTGAGGCATCCCACACATCACCGGCCATGGCTAGAGGCCACTGGCTGTTGTTTGTGTCCTCCGGCAATGTATATTGCCGGCCGGCACTGTATATTGCCGGCCGGCACTCTTCTTGGACGACCGGCCATCAATTTTGTCAAAATGACAATTTTGGCCAGCCGACTACTGCTCATCTGCTTTTAGCAGATATTTTGTGCCAGCTGTGATAGCTGGCACCCACCCCATTCCCCTCCATACACGTGTATGGGGGGATTTCCCTCTTGGATGGCTTGTTTTGTAAGCCTTACAAGAGGGAATTGCCTATATAGGAGAGCTTCCTCTCTTTGGCCAAGGGTTAGACTATTGTTAGACATTTTAGACAGCTTTTGTAAAGCTTGAGTTCTAGGGTTAGGGTTAGATACATATTCTATCTCTATAAGTGTGTGTTTTGTCCCACTTTTGCTCACAAACACACACCAACACACCATCTCTTGGACTTGAGACCTTTGGAGGGTTGTTTTAGTGTTTTGGAGCTGGATTAAAGCCAAGGAAGGCTGTTGGAGCATTGCTTGTGAAGGTGGTCTTCAAGGGTAAGAAACTTCCCTTTCATTCCCCATTTTTGCATTGCTTTTCTACCTATCTTAGAACTATTTTTGTGTTTAGTGTATAATAAAAAAGTTTTTTTTTTAGCCCTCTTGATTGTTTGTTAAGAGTGTTTTGTGGTTTGGGTTTGTTTGACCCCTCTTAGGCCTTGAGAGGCTCCTTTTTTGTGCTATTTTGTGCAAGTTTCGGGACTTTGGCGTTTGGGCCTCTTCACCACTGAAATCTTGAGGGATTTTAGTGGTGAAGATGGTGCCTTGAAGTCTCAAGAAGGAGAGGGCCACCCCCTCCCCTTGTTGTCCTTGAAAAGGACCAATTTTGGCCTCTTAAGGGAGCATCTAGCTTAGGCTTTTGTTGATCATGCCATGGCTGTATTTTATGCTTATATTGTCATGATTTAACTTTGTATTAAGTTGGTTTTGGTACACTATGCATGCTTAGCATACCTACCATGTAATGCCTTGTTATTGCCTTAATATGCCTTAGGTTGTTAGCCTTTGTTCTAGCATGTTTTAGGTTTAACCTTGTGAAGGTTTTGTGCTTATTTGCCATGTTTAAGGTCGTCCATAATTGTTTGGGTTGATTTTGGCATGCTTGGTATAGCTCCTTTGTATTTGAGCTTGTATGTATGTGAATGTGTAGCATGTGTTGCTTGCATCATTTGAGTGGTTTGGCACCATTTGTAACATCATTTTAGTCCCTAAGACATGCTTGTATGCTTGCCTTGGTTGTCTCTTTGTTGCCTCTTGAGCATGTGTTATATGCTCCTTGAAAGTGCATTTGTGCATGCCTTCATATTAGAGCCACTTAGATGCCATCTAAGTAGTCCTTTGGCCTTGTTTTAACACGCTAAAAATCTATTTTTAGTTGTTTAATGCATGCCATGGTTGTTATGCTAAGTGTGTTTCAAAGCTTCATTACCTTGCTTCAAGAACTTGGACTATTTGCACACTAGTATTTGTCTTGTTTAAGTTGGTTTGGCACCTCTTATAACATGATTTTCAGGGCTTATGTTGCATGCCATATGTCCATGTTAGGCCTCTTTTGAATGTGTTTAAAAGTTGCCTTTATATGCTTAAGTGTTGGACCATAACATGTGCATGTGTGTATGTGTGTTTAGCCCTTATATTTGAGCACTTTGGCCACTGTTTTAGGCCTATTTAGAGCTGCCTAAATCATGTTTAAGTCCATCTTTTCATTAGCTTGCATTGCCTCATGTTTGCTTGTATGCTTGCATAAGTGCCTTGCCATGCCGTGTTACACCCTTAGCTTGCATGCCTAGGTTGCATTGCATCTTGCATGCATGCCTTGTTCCTTGATTTGGTGATAGGAATTGGGCCTTGGTTTGATTGTTTGCATTGCATTTGAAATCAATGTGCACAACTTGGTTCTTTGGGCCATCATGCATGGAAATGCGTGATTGATGGTCCGAGAATCGAGGCACATGCCCCTTTGAGTCACAAACATGATAGGGGGCATGATTGGTGCATACATTGCTTGAATTGTATTGCCATGCAAGTTTTGCCCTCTGCTGCTGTGAGTTGTAGGTTCTGCAGGCATTCTTTGCCGACCGGCAGTATAGTGACCATATCATCAGCCGATGGATGCATCTTGTGCCGATGACCACAATTACTGCCGGTGACTATTCTACTCAGCCGGTGGTGATCCCCAGTACCAGAAGAAGTATCTCTGAGATTTTGGCAGTCTGCAGAAGGGCAGAGCAGGGAAAACAGAAGCAATCTTGCATGGCAGCGCAATTCCGAGCAGGACCCGAGCATGCGTTGCATCAGGCTCTCCTCCCGAGGTGGTTTACTGTTTTTCCTAGTTTAGTTAGTTGTTAACTAATTAGGCAATTTGTAATTATTAATTAGCTTGCGTAGTTAATTAATTTGTATTATGCTTTTGGTCCCTCCGAGCGAGGGCAAATCTGTAATAAGTGTGGGTGCGCGTGTGTGCATGTCTTCCAATCCCCGCTTCTTTCTTCCCTTTTATTTACCTGCTTATGATGGTAGATTAGGGCACGTCTAAATTAGCATACCTCATGCAATGCATGCGTGCATCCATGCATTTGTCTAGCATGCACCGGGCTCGGTACATCATACAAACTGCATTGTATTTTCAATTAAATTGAATACGTGATAGTTGTAGCATTTCACATGCCACTTTAGGGTTTGCCGAGCCCATCCTAATCACATCCTGTATGTGTTACATTAGCCACTTAACATGAACTAGGACATGCATGTTTGCTAACTAGTTTATTGTTTTGGCATGGAGTACAATGTAAGTATTTTGGCTTTAGCATCTCGCATGCGTGTGAATGTTAACATGACAGTATGCTTACCATGCGGCTAAGTGCTTATATGAGATAAACTGCCTGATTGCCTGTGGGTGAAGGTTGGATTGTTTGAGTTGGAAAAACTCGTTGAAATCCGTGTTTTAGCCTACTTGCGAGTAGCAAATTCCAAAGCATTTTCAAAACAAACGGATATGCAATGCTTGTTTCCAAATTAGGCAATCTAGTCTATACTTGTTTGTTGTGCGCATAACATAGTAATTCTAGGCTAATAACCGGAACAAGAACACATAATGTTTTCAAAATCGGATGTCATGGTTAGTAGAGGCCGGTCTTCGGACCGGGCGAAAGGGGGTGCTCATAGCTGACCTTCCCCGATCGTACCCAAGCTCCCGAGCTGAGGCAACTTTGGTGATGACGGACACGTGGCCTTTGGCACCGAGTCAGGGTTTCCTAAATTTCCCAAAATAAAATATTTAGGTGGCGACTCCGTATCTGGCAAAGCAGTCCATGTTTGGCACTTCTTTCAAAATTTGTTTTTCTCAAAACGATTTGCTAGAGTTGGACTCTTTGGTTCAGATTAAGAACCGCAACAAACAAAAGGGAGTCCAAACTGTAGCGAGGTCCCCCGCGGGCTTGTTACAGGTGTTTGCATTAGTTCGGGAGACGTGCAAAATGTTGCAACAGTGGTGTCAGGTACATTTATTGTTCACGGTCACTCTGCTCATGTATTGTTTGATTCTGGCTCTACCCATTCCTTTGTGTCAAAACTATTTGCCCAAAATTTAGACAAATCTAAAGAAGTATTATCTTATGTGTTATGTGTGTCCTCACCTTTGAGGGATTCTACGATCTGTACCTCTGTATATTTTGCTTGTGAACTCCTAATTGGGGATATCCGGGTATATGCCAACTTATTGCCTCTTGACATGATTCACTTCGATATTATTTTGGGTATGGACTGGCTGAGTGAATATGGTGCAACTATTGACTATTTGACTAAGCAAATCAGTTTTCATCCTCCGGGACAATCAGAATTTACCTTCCAGGATGTGGAGTGACTTCTCCACCTTATTTGATTTCTGCAGTAAAGGCTTGCAAATTAATTCAGAAAGGGTATCAGGGGTATTTATGCAGTGTTTTGGAAGGGCAAGGGATGAATTGGAGTACTGGCATGATTCCCATTGTCTGTGAATTTCCGGATGTTTTTCCGGAAGAATTGCCGGGGGAGTTAGTAGACCGTGAAATCGAATTTACAATTGAAGTGATACCGGGAACCCAACCCATTTCTAAAACTCCGTATCGGATGTCACCAGTTGAAATGAAGGAATTAAAGACTCAGTTGCAAGATTTACTGGATAAGGGATTCATTCGCCGGAGTGTCTCTCCTTGGGGTGCACCAGTTCTGTTTGTGAAAAAGAAGGATGGAACACTCCGATTATGTATAGATTATAGGGAATTTAATAAAGTGACAATCAAAAATAAGTACCCATTGCCTCGGATCGATGATTTGTTTGACCAGCTAGAAGGGGCACAAGTTTTCAAAAATTGATTTACGTCCGGGAACCACCAACTGAAGGTCAAAGTTGATGATGTTGAAAAGACAACTTTTCGAACCTGATACGGTCATTACGAATTCTGGGTATGCCCTTTGGAGTTTCTAACGCACCGCAGCGTTTATGGATTTGATGAACCGTGTCTTCAAGCCTATCTGGATGAGTTTGTAGTGGTATTTATCGATGACATCCTCATTTACTCGAAGAATGCAGAAGCTCACGAGAATCATCTTCGTTTAATTCTTCAAACCACTTCGAGAAAAGAAATTATATGCAAAGCAGAAGAAATGTGAATTCTGGCTACATGAAGTAGCATTCTTGGGGCATGTGATAACGAAGGAAGGCGTATCTGTGGATCCGCACAAGATTGAGGCAATTATAAATTGGCCAACTCCTACCAATGTGACTGAGGTGCGTTGCTTCCTGGGATTGGCTGGGTATTACAGGAGGTTTGTTCAAGATTTCTCCAAAATCGCTGTACTGCTTACTCAACTAACAAAAAAAGGAATTGTATTTGAATGGACAGAACAGCGGGAATCTGCCTTCCGAGAATTAAAAATGAAGTTGACTACAGCCCCAGTTCTTGCCTTACCATTGGTACCGAAGGATTTGTGATCTACAGTGACGCTTCCCATAAGGGATTGGGTTGTGTGCTTATGCAAAATGGAAGAGTTATCGCTTATGCTTCACGGCAGCTTAAGCCCCATGAAGAGGATTATCCCACACATGACCGCAGTAGTTTTTGCTTTGAAGATATGGCGGCATTATCTGTATGGCACTACTTGCAAGGTATACACCGACCATAAGAGCCTCAAGTACCTTTTTACCCAGAAAGAGTTGAATATGCGTCAGCGGCGGTGGTTAGAGCTGATTAAAGATTATGATTTGCAGATCCATTACCATCCTGGTGAAGCCAATACGGTTGTAGATGCACTTAGCCGAAAAAGTATGGGAAATTTGGCAAATTTGCTTACGGAACAAAGAGAGTTATTGGTTGAATTGGAGAAAATGAATGTAGATCTTGTGGTGCATGGACGGGAAGCCATAATTGCAGCAGTGATGGCCCAACCGACACTAATTGAAGAAATCAAACTACGTCAGATGGAAGATGGAACCTTGAAAAGGATATGTGAGGAGTTAGAGACAGAACCAAGAACGAGATTCAATTTGGTGAATTCAGTACTCAAATTTCAAGGCAGATTATGTGTTCCCAATGTGTCAGAAGTTAAGTGAAAATTGATGGAAGAAGCACATGCCTCAAGATTTTCACTGCATCCAGGGAGTACTAAGATGTATCGGGATTTAAAACAAAATTTCTAGTGGCCAAGTATGAAAATGGAAATCGCAGATTTCGTCTCCAAATGTTTGCAATGTCAGCAAGTAAAGGCAGAGCATAAGAGACCGGCCGGATTATTGCAATCCCTTCCAATCCCAGAATGGAAGTGGGAACATCTGACCATGGATTTTGTTGTAAGGTTACCACGGACTCCTCAGGGTATGAATTCTGTATGGGTCATTGTAGACCGGTTAACCAAGTCTGCCCATTTCCTACCTGTGAAAACTTAGTACAATGCAGACAAACTTGCTGTAATCTATGTGAATGAAATTGTGAAACTTCATGGTGTTCCAGTTACAATAGTATCAGATAGATATCCAAAGTTTGTATCTAGATTCTGGTAGAGTCTGCAGGAAGCAATAGGTACAGAATTAAAGTTTAGCACAGCTTTCCACCCTCAAACAGACGGACAATCCGAGAGAACGATACAGATATTAGAGGATATGCTCCGAATGTGTATTCTGGATTTTCAGGGAAGTTGGGAAACTCATCTACCGTTGGTAGAGTTCGCATATAATAATAGTTACCATTCGAGTATTGAGATGGCACCCTATGAGGCTCTGTATGGAAGACCATGTCGTTCCCCCGTGTGTTAGGCCGAAATTGGAGATAGATCATTGTTAGGGCCCGAAATTGTTCAGTTGACAACTAAAAAGATTAAAACTATTCGAGAAAGATTAAAAAACTGCTCAAAGCAGACAGAAGAGTTATGCGGATAACCGACAGAGGGATTTGGAATTGAGGTAGGCAATCATGTTTTTGTGAAAATCACTCCAATGAAGGGGCACCCAAGATTCGGAAATAGGGGTAAGTTGACACCCCGATATATTGGTCCGTTCCAGATTCTGGAGAAAGTAGGTTCTGTGGCTTACCGAGTTGCTCTTCCTCCAAGTATGAGTCAAATGCATAATGTGCTCCACATCTCTATGCTCCGAAGCTACCTTCCGGATGCGTCTCATATCATAGATTATCATATCGTTATACTTGATGACAAATTAACCTACGAAGACAAACCAATTCGAATCCTGGATCGGCAAGTGAAACAACTACGAAACCGAGAGATTCTGATGGTGAAAATCGAATGGCAAGAACATTACGGAACCAAAGCTACTTGGGAAAAAGAGGAGGAAATGCAACACCAGTACCCGCATCTGTTCCTACCCTAAAGTAAAACAAGTTTGAGGGACCAAACTTATTTAAGGTGGGGAGAGTGTAATAACCCGACCCTCTATATGCTTTTTGGTATACTTTTTGTCCCTTATATTGTGTATTTATCTGGCTAATGTGGAATTCCATGTGAGCTTAAACTTAATTGTGTGAAAAATATGGTTATGGAACTATATCTGTTACCTAGGAGGAAAATCTGTTACAATTGAGATGTTTAGATCAAGAATTGAAGGCCTTAGAAGCTTGATTAGTTGAAATTGACTTTATATATGTGATCAACATGATTTTTAGATCATAGTATGATTTTATGTAAAATTTTGATTTGGAATGATTAAACTGATTGATTTTCGTCTTTATTCATCCTTTACAATATATATGTTTCCTTAACCATTTGACTTATGATCTTTAACTCAAAACATCTCCTGAGAGAGAATTTGAAGAGGAGAGTTAGAGAGGAAGAGGGGTAGTTCAACAAGGAAGAAGATTGAGGGATTGAGAGGGTTTAGAGGAATTTAAGCTCAAGGTATGTATAATTCACCTTAAATAGCCTCCTTCTTAAACATGTGTAAAAATCCCCTTCCATTTGTGAGGATTAGGGTTTGTGATTGAAATTTTGTGGGAGATAATTACTTAATTGGAAGTTGTACTTGTTATTTGCTTGTTTTGAGAATTAGTTTGAGTTGTCTAATCAAGATTTACCTTCTAACCTTTGATTTTTCACGTTGAACCTACATGTTTGTATATATATATTGTTTATAAGTTGCGTACAACCACAAACATAAGAGTATGGAATTGTTTATGTGCAATTGAAAGAATTAAAGACCTAAATGACTTTATGATTCATGTTTATGGGGATGGTATATCATCAAATTGACTTAAATTCCTCTATTACACTTTGTGTGGTGTTGAGCTAGTTGTGAATGTGTTTTGCTTCGGATGGCATCAAACAGGGCAGAATCGCCGCACGTGCGGGCGTCATGGCCGCACGTGCGGGAGCACTGCCGTACGTGCGGAGGTCATGGTCGCATGTGCACAAAACAGAGGATTTTGGGTCTTTGGCTATTGGAAAAAAAGCACGTGCGGGACTTCACTGCCGTACGTGCGGGAACCACTGCCGCACGTGCGGGGCTCACAGCCGCACGTGCGGCCCATGCTGCAAAATTTTGTCTGCTCTGTTTTACCTATTTAACCCTCTAGTGTTATTAAAATTTGTATTTGATGCCTCTTCAATGGTTGTAAATTCGTTCGAAGCAAAGCGAATCAAATATTGTTTTAATCGGGAAATAAACTAATTTCTGAACTGCGTGTGTATGTAGGGCACATACCGGAAGCAACCGCCCCTCCACCACAACACTGTGAGTAATAGTACTGTAGATGTACATTTACTTACCGTTAATAATTATTGTTATTAATGCTCTTTTCTTCGCAAGTTTATTACATTAACATTTATAAACGATTGGAAAATTGGTGTACATCTGTATAAATCTGGAATTACTCCGCTTTGTTGATATCTGGGCCAGAGGCCAACCGGTAAAGTCTGTAAAGCCAGAGGTCGATCTGTAAAATCTATTAGGCCTAAGGCCGTTCTGTATGTTTCTGGGCTTGAAGCCACTCAGTTTAAAGACTGGGCCCAAGGCCGTTCTGGAAATAGTTACAGAATAAGATTGATCATACATTCTTTGCATTTATATACATTATAGTTCAAGTTAATCATTACATTGTTTAAATACTATTATTCACTATGCTTCGCTCATTCCGTGTTATGTCTATCTCTGTAGGTACACAATCCGAAGGTCAGTCCTAGTCCGGCTTAGACCACTTGTCTTTTGCTCATTTCACCACGACCAAACATTTAGACAAAGCTCATTCATTTTTGTGGAATCTTTGCAGAGCTTTTAGCTTGGTGCACTAAATCTTTTGTCTGATGTTGTAAAACATAATTAACTTCTCTTAACCTAGTTTTGTTACATCTTCAAACTCGGGGACGGGTCTGTATATTTGTGTATATATATATAACTACATGTGTGTTTATTATGCGATAAATTACCTGATAGTACGTGTATGATCCTGGCATGTTAGTATTAGCTGAATGGATGTTATTTTGTGTTGTTAAATGCTTCCATTCAGGCCCCATATGTTGTACATATTGAATTTGATGTCCGTTTCGGAACTGATCATGCCCAAACTTTTAGGGGCAGGTTTAGGGTGTGACAAGTGGTATTAGAGCACGAGTTGCAATCTCACACACGAGTCCATTGAGCCTTAAGAGGTCTAGAAAAGACTTAGGCATTATGCATAATATCCTGAATGCGTATGGAAAAATTTATGGCAACGTTAATTATATATGTAACATTTGCTAACTCCAATGATTATGATCCATATCCATTGTATATTCCTTGTGTATATTGTAATTGATTGTCATGTAGACTATGGTGAGAACAAGAATGGAAGACCCGGAAGATTCTGCTTCTGCACGGTTGGACAGAATGGAAAGGATGATTATGGAAATGACAGAGACTTTACAACAACAACAGTAACAGCCACAACCACAACCGCCACCACCCCAGGTGCCTCCGCCTGTGGTACAAGATTTCCATGCTGAGGACCGAACCATTACACTCACAAGGGAATTTAAAAAGATGAAGCCGCCATCGTTCAAGGGAGGAATAGAACCGATGAAAGCTGAAGCGTGGGTGTTGGGGATAGAAAAGTTGTTCGTAAGTTTTTCCCTGTACCAAAGCCCAAAAAGTGCAACTTGCTGCCTTCACTCTTGAAGACGAAGCGCGGAGGTGGTGGATGCTTACGAGAATCGTGCACCAAGGCTTAACATGGGACAGATTCTTGGAACTGTTTTATGACACGTACTTCCCTCAAAGTATGCAAGATAAGAAGGTGACAAAATTTGAAACTCTCAGACAAGGGAACAAGACTATAGCAGAGTTGAAGCCCAATTTGCAGAACTAGCCCGGTTTACACCTCATACGGTGGATACGGATTATAAGAAGGCACGAAAATTTGAAGGGGGATTACGGAGTGCTATCCTGGATCGAGTCAACATGTTGAAGTTACCCACCTATGTTGATGTGTTGGAGAGGACTGTTATAGCAGAAGGAAATATTGCTGCTCAGAATCGGATTTCCGAGTGGAAACGGAAAAGGCAGAACAGTCAATTGACAAAAGGGTCAGTCACTCCACCAAACAAGAAACAAAATTCAAGGACTTCAAGTACTTCCACCCCTATTCAAGATTCAATTCCTATTTGTTCAGAATGTGGAAAGAAGCACCGTGGGACTTGCTATCGATTAACTGGAGCATGTTTTATGTGTGGCAAAACGGGTCATCTGGTAAAGGACTGTCCTCAGAGAAACCAACAAAACGGAAATAGGGCTACTGTAAGTTCAGCAGGGTCTACACCAGCTCCAAACACCAAGTCAGCTGTCAAGCCTGTTAACAACAAAGACACCGCGAGACAAGGGAGGGTATTTGCATTAGTTCCGGGAGACGTGCAAAATGCTACAACAGTGGTGTTAGGTACATTTATTGTTCACGGTCACTCTGCTCATGTATTGTTTGATTCTGGCTCTACCCATTCCTTTGTGTCACAACTATTTGCCCAAAATTTAGATAAATCTGAAGAAGTATTATCTTATGTGTTATGTGTGTCCTCACCTTTAGAGGATTCTATGATCTGTACCTCTGTATATTTTGCTTATGAACTCCTAATTGGGGATATCTGGGTATATGCCAACTTATTGCCTCTTGACATGACTCACTTCGATATTATTCTAGGTATGGACTGGCTGAGTGAATATGGTGCAACTATTTATTGTTTGACTAAGCAAATCAGTTTTCATCCTCCGGGACAAACAGAATTTACCTTCTAGGGACGTGGAGTGACTTCTCCACCTTATTTGATTTCTGCAGTAAAGGCTTGCAAATTAATTCAGAAAGCGTGTCAGGGGTATTTATGCAGTGTTTTGGAAGGGCAAGGGATGAATGGGAGTACTGGCATGATTCCCATTGTCTGTGAATTTCCGGATGTTTTTCTGGAAGAATTACCGAGGGAGTTAGTAGACCGTGAAATCGAATTTACAATTAAAGTGATACCGGGAACCCAACCCATTTCTAAGACTCCGTATCAGATGTCACCAGTTGAAATGAAGGAATTAAAGACTCATTCGCCTGAGTGTCTCTCCTTGGGGTGCACCAGTTCTGTTTGTGAAAAAGAAGGATGGAACACTCCGATTATGTATAGATTACAGGGAACTTAATAAAGTGACAATAAAAAATAAGTACCCATTGCCTCGTATCGATGATTTGTTTGACCAGCTAGAAGGGGCACAAGTCTTTTCAAAAATTGATTTACGGTCCGGGTACCACCAACTGAAGGTCAAAGCTGATGATGTTGAAAAGACAGCTTTTCGAACCTGATACGGTCATTACGAATTCCTGGGTATGCCCTTTGGAGTTACTAACGCACCCGCAGCGTTTATGGATTTGATGAACCGTGTCTTCAAGCCCTATCTGGATGAGTTTGTAGTGGTATTTATCGATGACATCCTCATTTACTCGAAGAATGCAGAAGCTCACGAGAATCATCTTCGTTTAATTCTTCAAACACTTCGAGAAAAGAAATTATATGCAAAGCTGAAGAAATGTGAATTCTAGCTACCATGAAGTAGCATTCTTGGGACATGTGATAACGAAGGAAGGCGTATCTGTGGATCCGCACAAGATTGAGGCAATTATAAATTGGCCAACTCCTACCAATGTGACTGAGGTGCGTAGCTTCCTGTGATTGGCTGGGTATTACAGGAGGTTTGTTCAAGATTTCTCCAAAATCGCTGTACCGCTTACTCAACTAACTAAAAAAGGAATTGTATTTGAATGGACAGAACAGCGGGAATCTACCTTCCGAGAATTAAAAATGAAGTTGACTACAGCCCCAGTTCTTGCCTTACCATCTGGTACCGAAGGATTTGTGATCTATAGTGACGCTTCCCATACGGGATTGGGTTGTGTGATTATGCAAAATGGAAGAGTTATCGCTTATGCTTCACGACAGCTTAAGCCCCTTGAAGAGGATTATCCCACACATGACCTTGAGCTAGCCGCAGTAGTTTTTGCTTTGAAGATATGGCGGCATTATCTGTATGGCACTACTTGCAAGGTATACACCGACCATAAGAGCCACAAGTACCTTTTTACCCAGAAAGAGTTGAATATGCGTCAGCGGCGGTGGTTAGAGCTGATTAAAGATTATGATTTGCAGATCCATTACCATCCTGGTCAAGCCAATACGGTTGCAGATGCACGTAGTCGAAAAAGGATGGGAAATTTGGCAAATTTGCTTACGGAACAAAGAGTGTTATTGGTTGAATTGGAGAAAATGAATGTAGATCTTGTGGTGCATGGATGGGAAGCCATAGTAGCAGCAGTGATGGCCCAACCGACACTAATTGAAGAAATCAAACTACGTCAGATGGAAGATGGAACCTTGAAAAGGATATGTGAGGAGTTAGAGACAGAACCGAGAACGGGATTCAATTTGGTGAATTCAGTACTCAAATTTCAAGGCAGATTATGTGTTCCCAATGTGTCAGAAGTTAGGCGAAAATTGATGGAAGAAGCACATGCCTCAATATTTTCACTGCATCCAGGGAGTACTAAGATGTATCGGGATTTAAAACAAAATTTCTGGTGGCCAAGTATGAAAAAGGAAATCGCGGATTTCGTCTCCAAAGGTTTGCAATGTCAGCAAGTGAAGGCAGAGCATAAGAGACCGGCAGGATTATTGCAACCCCTTCCAATCCCGGAATGGAAGTGGGAACATCTGACCATGGATTTTGTTGTAGGGTTACCACGGACTCCTCGAGGTATGAATTCTGTATGGGTCATTGTAGACCGGTTAACCAAGTCTGCCCATTTCCTACCTGTGAAAACTCAGTACAATGCGGACAAACTTGCTGTAATCTATGTGAATGAAATTGTGAGACTTCATGGTGTTCCAGTTACAATAGTATCAGATAGAGATCCGAAGTTTGTATCAAGATTCTGGTAGAGTCTGCAGGAAGCAATGGGTACAGAATTAAAGTTTAGCACAGCTTTCCACCCTCAAACAGACGGACAATCCGAGAGTACGATACAGACATTAGAGGATATGCTCCGAATGTGTATTCTAGATTTTCAGGGAAGTTGGGAAACTCATCTACCGTTGGTAGAGTTCGCATATAATAGTAGTTACCATTCGAGTATTAAGATGGCACCCTATGAGGCTTGTATGGAAGACCGTGTCGTTCCCCCGTGTGTTAGGCCGAAATTGGAGATAGATCATTGTTAGGGCCCGAAATTGTTCAGTTGACAACTAAAAAGATTAAAACTATTCGAGAAAGATTAAAAACTGCTCAAAGCAGACAGAAGAGTTATGCGGATAACCGACGGAGGGATTTGGAATTTGAGGTAGGCAATCATGTTTTTGTGAAAATCACTCCAATGAAGGGGCACCCAAGATTCGGAAAGAGGGGTAAGTTGACACCCCGATATATTGGTCCGTTCCAGATTCTGGAGAAAGTAGGTTCTGTGGCTTACCGAGTTGCTCTTCCTCCAAGTATGAGTCAAATGCATAATGTGTTCCATATCTCTATGCTCCGAAGCTACCTTCCGGATCCGTCTCATATCATAGATTATCATATCGTTACACTTGATGACAAATTAACCTACGAAGAAAAACCAATTCGAATCCTGGATCGGCAAGTGAAACAACTACGAAACCGAGAGATTCCGATGGTGAAAGCCGAATGGTAGGAACATTATGGAACCGAAGCTACTTGGGAAAAAGAGGAGGAAATGCAACACCAGTGCCCGCATCTGTTCCTACCCTAAGGTAAAACAAGTTTGAGGGACCAAACTTATTTAAGGGGGGGGAGAGTGTAATAACCCGACCCTCTATATGCTTTCTGGTATACTTTTTGTCCCTTATATTGTGTATTTATCTGGCTAATGTGGAATTCCGTGTGAGCTTAAACTTAATTGTGTGAAAAATATGGTTATGGAACTATATCTGTTATCTAGGAGGAAAATCTGTTACAATTCAGATGTTTAGATCAGGAATTGAAGGCCTTAGAAGCTTGATTTGTTGAAATTGACTTCATATATGTGATCAGCATGATTTTTAGATCATAGTATGATTTTCTATAAAATTTTGATTTGGAATGATTAAACTGATTGGTTTTCGTCTTTATTCATCCTTTACAATATATATGTTTCCTTAACCATTTGACTTATGATCTTTAACTCAAAACATCTCCTGAGAGAGAATTTGAAGAGGAGAGTTAGAGAGGAAGAGGGGTAGTTCAACAAGGAAGAAGATTGAGGGATTGAGAGGGTTTAGAGGAATTTAAGCTCAAGGTATGTATAATTCACCTTAAATAGCCTCCTTCTTAAACATGTGTAAAAATCCCCTTCCATTTGTGAGGATTAGGGTTTGTGATTGAAATTTTGTGGGAGATAATTACTTAATTGGAAGTTGTACTTGTTATTTGCTTGTTTTGAGAATTAGTTTGAGTTGTCTAATGAAGATTTACCTTCTAACCTTTGATTTTTCACGTTGAACCTACATGTTTGTATATTTATATTGTTTATAAGTTGTGTACAACCACAAACATAAGAGTATAGAATTGTTTATGTGCAATTGAAAGAATTAAAGACCTAAATGACTTTATGATTCATGTTTATGGGGATGGTATATCATCAAATTGACTTAAATTCCTCTCTATTACACTTTTTGTGGTGTTGAGCTAGTTGTGAATGTGTTTTGCTTCGATTGCACCAAACAGAGCAAAATCGCCGCACGTGCGGGGGTCATGGCCGCACGTGCGGGAGCACTGCCGCATGTGCAGAGGTCATGGCCGCACGTGCGAAAACAGAGGATTTTGGGTCTTTGGCTATTGGAAAAAAGCACGTGCGGGGCTCACAGCCGCACGTGCTGCCCATCCTGCAAAATTTTGTCTGCTCTGTTTTACCTATTTAACCCTCTGGTGTTATTAAAATTTGTATTTGATGCCTCTTCAATGGTTGTAAATTCGTTCGAAGCAAAGCGAATCAAATATTGTTTTAATCGGGAAATAAACTAATTTCTGAACTGTGTGTGTATGTAGGGCACATACCGGAAGCAACCGCCGCTCCACCACAGCACTGTGAGTAATAGTACTGTAGATGTACATTTACTTACCCTTAATAATTATTGTTATTAACGCTCTGTTCTTCGCAAGTTTATTACATTAACATTTATAAATGATTGGAAAATCGGTGTACATCTGTATAACTCTGGAATTACTCCGCTTTGTTGATATCTGGGCCAGAGACCAACCGGTAAAGTCTGTTAGGCCAGAGGCCGATCTGTAAAGTCTGTTAGGCCAGAGGCCGATCTATAAAATCTATTTGGCCTAAGGCCGTTCTGTATGTTTCTGGGCTTGAAGCCACTCAGTTTAAAGACTGGGCCCAAGGCCATTCTGGAAATAGTTACAGAATAAGATTGATCATACATTCTCTGCATTTATATACATTATAGTTCAAGTTAATCATTACATTGTTTAAATACTATTATTCACTGAGCTTCGCTCATTCCGTGTTATGTCTATCTCTGTAGGTACACAATCCGAAGGTCAGTCCTAGTCCGGCTTAGACCACTTGTCTTTCGCTCATTTCACCACGACCAAACATTTAGACGAAGCTCATTCATTTTTGTGGAATCTTTGCAGAGCTTTTAGCTTGGTGCACTAAATCTTTTGTCTGATGTTATGAAACATAATTAACTTCTCTTAACCTAGTTTTGTTACATCCTCAAACTCGGGGATGGGTCTGTATATTTGTGTATATATATATAACTACAGGTGTGTTTATTATGCGATAAATTACCTGATAGTACGTGTATGATCCTGGCATGTTAGTATTAGCTGAATGGATGTTATTTTGTGTTGTTAAATGCTTCCATTCAGGCCCCATATGTTGTACATATTGAATTTGATGTCCGTTTCTGAACTGATCATGCCCAAACTTTTAGGGGCGGGTTTGGGGTGTGACAAGTGGTATTAGAGCACGAGTTGCAATCTCACACACGAGTCCATTGAGCCTTAGGAGGTCTAGAAAAGACTTCGGCATTATGCATAATATCCTGAATGCATATGGAAAAATTGATGGCAACGTTAATTGTATATGTGACATTTGCTAACTCCAATGATTATGATCCATGTCCATTGTATATTCCTTTTGTATATTGTAATTGATTGTCATGTAGACTATGGTGAGAACAAGAACGGAAGACCTGGAAGATTCTGCTTCTGCACGGTTGGACAGAATGGAAAGGATGATTGTGGAAATGGCGGACACTTTACAACAACAACAGCAACAGCCACAACCACAACCGCCACCACCTCAGGTGCCTCCGCGTGTGGTACAAGATTTCCATGCTGAGGACCGAACCATTACACTCACAAGGGAATTTAAAAAGATGAAGCCGCCATCGTTCAAGGGAGGAATAGAACCGATGAAAGCTGAAGCGTGGGTGTTGGGGATAGAAAAGTTGTTCGAAGTTTTTCCCTGTACCGAAGCCCAAAAAGTGCAACTTGTTGCCTTCACTCTTGAAGACGAAGCGCGGAGGTGGTGGATGCTTACGAGAACCGTGCACCAAAGATTAACATGGGACAGATTCTTGGAACTGTTTTATGACAAGTACTTCCCTCAAAGTATGCGAGATAAGAAGGTGACAGATTTTGAAACTCTCAAACAAGGGAACAAGACTATAGCAGAGTATGAAGCCCAATTTGTAGAACTAGCCCGGTTTACACCTCATATGGTGGATACGGATTATAGGAAGGCACGAAAATTTGAAGGGGGATTACGGAGTGCTATCCTGGACCGAGTCAACATGTTGAAGTTATCCAACTATGTTGATGTGTTGGAGAGGACTATTATAGCAAAGGAAATATTGCTGCTCAGAATTGGATTTCCGAGTGGAAACGGAAAAGGCAGAACAGTCAATTGACAAAAGGGTCAGTCACTCCACCAAACAAGAAACAAAATTCAGGGACTTCAAGTACTTCCACCCCTATTCAAGATTCAATTCCTGTTTGTTCAGAATGTGGAAAGAAGCACCATGCGACTTGCTATCGGTTAACTGGAGCATGTTTTATGTGTTGCAAAACGGGTCATCTGGTAAAGGACTGTCCTCAGAGAAACCAACAAAATGGAAACAGGGCTACTGCAAGTTCAGCAGGGTCTACACCAGCTCCAAACACCAAGTCAAGTCAAGCCTGTTAACAACAAAGACACTACGAGACAGGGGAGGGTGTTTGCATTAGTTCCGGGAGACGTGCAAAATGCTACAACAGTGGTGTCAGGTACATTTATTGTTCACGGTCACTCTGCTTATGTATTGTTTGATTCTGGCTCTACCCATTCCTTTGTGTCACAACTATTTTCCCAAAATTTAGATAAATCTGAAGAAGTATTATCTTATGTGTTATGTGTGTCCTCACCTTTGAGGGATTCTATGATCTGTACCTCTGTATATTTTGCTTGTGAACTCCTAATTGGGGATATCCGGGTATATGCCAACTTATTGCCTCTTGACATGACTCACTTCGATATTATTCTGGGTATGGACTGGCTGAGTGAATATGGTGCAACTATTTATTGTTTGACTAAGCAAATCAGTTTTCATCCTCCAGGTCAAACAGAATTTACCTTCTATGGACGTGGAGTGACTTCTCCACCTTATTTGATTTCTGCAGTAAAGGCTTGCAAATTAATTCAGAAAGCGTGTCAGGGGTATTTATGCAGTGTTTTGGAAGGGCAAGGGATGAATGGGAGTACTGGCATGATTCCGGTTGTCTGTGAATTTCCGGATGTTTTTCCGGAAGAATTGCCGGGGGAGTTAGTAGACCGTGAAATCGAATTTACAATTGAAGTGATACCGGGAACCCAACCCATTTCTAAAACTCTGTATCGGATGTCACCAGTTGAAATGAAGGAATTAAAGACTCAGCTGCAAGATTTACTAGATAAGGGATTCATTCGCCCGAGTCTCTCTCCTTGGGGTGCACCAGTTCTGTTTGTGGAAAAGAATGATGGAACACTCCGATTATGTATAGATTACAAGGAACTTAATAAAGTGACAATCAAAAATAAGTACCCATTGCCTCGGATCGATGATTTGTTTGACCAGCTAGAAGGGGCACAAGTCTTTTCAAAAATTGATTTACGGTCCGGGTACCACCAACTGAAGGTCAAAGCTGATGATGTTGAAATGACACCTTTTCAAACCTGATACGGTCATTACGAATTGCTGGTTATGCCCTTTGGAGTTACTAACGCACCAGCAGCGTTTATGGATTTGATGAACCGTGTCTTCAAGCCCTATCTGGATGAGTTTGTAGTGGTATTTATCGATGACATCCTCATTTACTCGAAGAATGCAGAAGCTCACGAGAATCATCTTCGTTTAATTCTTCAAACACTTCGAGAAAAGAAATTATATGCAAAGCTGAAGAAATGTGAATTCTGGCTACATGAAGTAGCATTCTTGGGGCATGTGATAACGAAGGAAGGCGTATCTGTGGATCCGCACAAGATTGAGGCAATTATAAATTGGCCAACTCCTACCAATGTGACTGAGGTGCGTAGCTTCCTGGGATTGGCTGGGTATTACAGGAGGTTTGTTCTAGATTTCTCCAAAATCGCTGTACCGCTTACTCAACTAACTCAAAAAGGAATTGTATTTTAATGGACAGAACAACGGGAATCTGCCTTCTGAGAATTAAAAATGAAGTTGACTACAGCCCCAGTTCTTGCCTTACCATCTGGTACCGAAGGATTTGTGATCTACAGTGACGCTTCCCATAAGGGATTGGGTTGTGTGCTTATGCAAAATGGAAGAGTTATCGCTTATGCTTCACGATAGCTTAAGCCCCATGAAGAGAATTATCCCACACATGACATTGAGCTAGCCGCAGTAGTTTTTGCTTTGAAGATATGGCGGCATTATCTGTATGGCACTACTTGCAAGGTATACACCGACCATAAGAGCCTCAAGTACCTTTTTACCTAGAAAGAGTTGAATATGCGTCAACGGCGGTGGTTAGAGCTGATTAAAGATTATGATTTGCAGATCCATTACCATCCTGGTAAAGCCAATACGGTTGCAGATACACTTAGTCGAAAAAGTATGGGAAATTTGGCAAATTTGCTTACGGAACAAAGAGAGTTATTGGTTGAATTGGAGAAAATGAATGTAGATCTTGTGGTGCATGGACGGGAAGCCATAGTAGCAGCAGTGATGGCCCAACCGACACTAATTGAAGAAATCAAACTACGTCAGATGGAAGATGGAACCTTGAAAAGGATATGTGAGGAGTTAGAGACAAAACTAAGAACGGGATTCAATTTGGTGAATTCAGTACTCAAATTTCAAGGCAGATTATGTGTTCCCAATGTGTCAGAAGTTAGGCAAAAATTGATGGAAAAAGCACATGCCTCAAGATTTTCACTGCATCTAGGGAGTACTAAGATGTATCGGGATTTAAAACAAAATTTCTGGTGGCCAAGAATGAAAAAGGAAATCGCGGATTTCATCTCCAAATGTTTGCAATGTCAGCAAGTAAAGGCAGAGCATCAGAGACCGGCAGGATTATTGCAACCCCTTCCAATCCCGGAATGGAAGAGGGAACATCTGACCATGGATTTTGTTGTATGGTTACCACGGACTCCTCGGGGTATGAATTCTGTATGGGTCATTGTAGACCGGTTAACCAAGTCTACTCATTTCCTACCTGTGAAAACTCAGTACAATGCGGACAAACTTGCTGTAA
Organism: Camellia japonica; assembly: GCA_030407325.1. Classification (NCBI taxonomy): domain Eukaryota; kingdom Viridiplantae; phylum Streptophyta; class Magnoliopsida; order Ericales; family Theaceae; genus Camellia; species Camellia japonica. The sequence continues at coordinate 83,056,930 of JAPPVO010000019.1, read as the reverse complement.
TCTATGTGAATGAAATGGTGAGACTTCCTGGTGTTCCAGTTACAATAGTATCAGATAGAGATCCGAAGTTTGTATCTAGATTCTGGTAGAGTCTGCAGGAAGCAATGGGTACAGAATTAAAGTTTAGCACAGCTTTCCACCCTCAAACAGACGGACAATCCGAGAGAACGATACAGACATTAGAGGATATGCTCCGAATGAGTATTCTGGATTTTCAGGGAAGTTGAGAAACTCATCTACCGTTGGTAGAGTTCGCATATAATAATAGTTACCATTCGAGTATTGAGATGGCACCCTATGAGGCTCTGTATGGAAGACCGTGTCGTTCCCCCGTGTGTTAGGCCGAAATTGGAGATAGATCATTGTTAGGGCCCGAAATTGTTCAGTTGACAACTAAAAAGATTAAAACTATTCGAGAAAGATTAAAAACTGCTCAAAGCAGACAGAAGAGTTATGCGGATAACCGACAGAGGGATTTGGAATTTGAGGTAGGCAATCATGTTTTTATGAAAATCACTACAATGAAGGGGCACCCAAGATTCGGAAAGAGGGGTAAGTTGACACCCCGATATATTGGTCCGTTCTAGATTCTGGAGAAAGTAGGTTCTGTGGCTTACCGAGTTGCTCTTCCTCCAAGTATGAGTCAAATGCATAATGTGTTCCACATCTCTATGCTCCGAAGCTACCTTCCGGATCCGTCTCATATCATAGATTATCATATCGTTATACTTGATGACAAATTAACCTACGAAGAAAAACCAATTCGAATCCTGGATCGGCAAGTGAAACAACTACGAAACCGAGAGATTCCGATGGTGAAAGCCGAATGGTAGGAACATTATGGAACCGAAGCTACTTGGGAAAAAGAGGAGGAAATGCAACACCAGTACCCGCATCTGTTCCTACCCTAAGGTAAAACAAGTTTGAGGGACCAAACTTATTTAAGGTGGGGAGAGTGTAATAACCCGACCCTCTATATGCTTTCTGGTATACTTTTTGTCCCTTATATTGTGTATTTATCTGGCTAATGTGGAATTCCGTGTGAGCTTAAACTTAATTGTGTGAAAAATATGGTTATGGAACTATATCTGTTACCTAAGAGGAAAATCTGTTACAATTGAGATGTTTAGATCAGGAATTGAAGGCCTTAGAAGCTTGATTAGCTGAAATTGACTTCATATATGTGATCAACATGATTTTTAGATCATAGTATGATTTTTTGTAAAATTTTGATTTGGAATGATTAAACTGATTGATTTTCGTCTTTATTCATCATTTACAATATATATGTTTCCTTAACCATTTGACTTATGATCTTTAACTCAAAACATCTCCTGAAGAGAATTTGAAGAGGAGAGTTAGAGAGGAAGAGGGGTAGTTCAACAAGGAAGAAGATTAAGGGATTTGAGAGGGTTAGAGGAATTTAAGCTCAAGGTATGTATAATTCACCTTAAATAGCCTCCTTCTTAACATGTGTAAAAATCCCTTCCATTTGTAAGGATTAGGGTTTGTGATTGAAATTTTGTGGGAGATAATTACTTAATTGGAAGTTGTACTTGTTATTTGCTTGTTTTGAGAATTAGTTTGAGTTGTCTAATCAAGATTTACCTTCTAACCTTTGATTTTTCATGTTGAACCTACATGTTTGTATATATATATTGTTTATAAGTTGTGTACAACCACAAACATAAGAGTATGGAATTGTTTATGTGCAATTGAAAGAATTAAAGACCTAAATGACTTTATGATTCATGTTTATGGGGATGGTATATCATCAAATTGACTTAAATTCCTCTCTATTACACTTTGTGTGGTGTTGAGCTAGTTGTGAATGTGTTTTGCTTCAGATTGCACCAAACAGGGAAGAATCGCCGTACGTGCGAGGGTTATGGCCGCACGTGCGAAGGTCATGGCTGCACGTGCAGAAAATAGAGGATTTTGGGTCTTTGGCTACTGGAAAAAAGGCACGTGCGGGACTTCACTGCCGCATGTGCGAGAACCACTGCCGCACGTGTGGGGCTCACAGCCGCACGTGCGGCCCATGCTGCAAAATTTTGTTTACTCAGTTTTACCTGTTTAACCCTCTGGTGTTATTAAAATTTGTATTGGATGCCTCTTCAATGGTTGTAAATTCGTTCGAAGCAAAGCGAATGAAATATTGTTTTAATCGGGAAATAAACTAATTTCTGAACTGCGTGTGTATGTAGGGCACATACTGGAAGCAACCGCCGCTCCGCCACAGCACTGTGAGTAATAGTACTGTGGATGTACATTTACTTACCGTTAATAATTATTGTTATTAACGCTCTGTTCTTCGCAAGTTTATTACATTAACATTTATAAATGATTGGAAAATCGGTGTACATATGTATAACTCTGGAATTACTCTACTCTGTTGATATCTGGGCCAGAGGCCAATCTGTAAAGTCTGTTAGGCCAAAGGCCGATCTGTAAAGTCTGTTAGGCCAGAGGCCGATCTATAAAATCTATTTGGCCTAAGGCCGTTCTGTATGTTTCTGGGCTTGAAGCCACTCTGTTTAAAGACTGGGCCCAAGGCCATTCTGGAAATAGTTACAGAATAAGATTGATCATACATTCTCTGCATTTGTATACATTATAGTTCAAGTTAATCATTACATTGTTTAAATACTATTATTTACTAAGCTTCGCTCATTCCGTGTTATGTCTATCTCTGTAGGTACTCAATCCGGAGGTCAGTCCTAGTCTGGCTTAGACCACTTGTCTTTTGCGTATTTCACCACAACCAAACATTTAGACGAAGCTCATTCATTTTTGTGGAATCTTTGCAGAGCTTTTAGCTTGGTGTATTAAATTTTTTGTCTGATGTTGTAAAACATAGTTAACTTCTCTTAACCTAGTTTTGTTACATCCTCAAACTCAGGGATGGGTCTGTATATTTGTGTATATATATATATAACTATAGGTGTGTTTATTATGCGATAAATTACCTGATAGTACGTGTATGATCCTAACATGTTAGTAATAGCTCAATGGATGTTATTTTGTGTTGTTAAATGCTTCCGTTCAGTCCCCATATGTTGTACATATTGAATTTGATGTCCGTTTCTGAAATGATCATGCCCAAACTTTTAGGGGCTGGTTTGGGGTGTGACAGATTGTATATATGTATATGTATAACCGTTTCTTATGGGTATGTTCATTATGTGTTGGGCTATTATATGGAATGTTTTGTGATCCTGGCATGTAAGCGTTAGCTCAATGGATGTTATTTTAAATTGAGAATTGCTTCCGTTCAGGCCCTATATTATATAATTATTTAATTTTGAGTCCGTCATCAGGCTAGTCATGCCCAAACTTATAGGGTGGGTTTGGGCGTGACAAGTGGTATCAGAGCACGAGTTGCTATCTCACACACGAATCCATTGAGCTTTAGGATGTTTAGAAAAAACTTAGGCATCATGCATGACGTTCTTGGTGTATATGAAGTGATTGATAGCAACGTGATTCGTATACGTAATATCTACTAATAAGCATTTCGCATGGTTACTATTCATGATTATTGTATATCTCTTGTGTATACTGTGATTGATTGCTATGTAGGTCATGGTGAGAAAAAAGATGGAAGATCCGGAGGATTCTACCTCCGCACGGTTAGACAGAACGGAAAGAAAAATTGTACGACATATTTGAAATGAATTGGAAAAAAAAATTATGGGAACTATTGCCTCTGTTTATTTAAAGAGATCGATGGACAATGTAAGACATGTAGATGGGATCAAATCAACAGAGTTGTACTGCGGAAGCGTGGTGAGAGTTCGAGCTGAACGGTAAGACAATTTACATGCAAATGATTAGGAGGAATATGTGTTATCGGTTATTATTTTTGGATTGATAGTTACCCATGGGAAACGATGACAACATGATTGTGCTTCCTAACATCTGTTTAGATGGATTGATGAAATACTAAGTGTTGAATACTCCTAAGACTTATTGACCAAATGAAATGATATATGCAATGCTTTAATTTTTATGACATAGCCACATCTTCCTTGCCATAGCAATGCTTAGACCTGTGATTTTGAAAAGTTACTATGTTTAGATATTCTGATAAGATGTGTTTTGCAAGATACTTTGAATTGTGTTGAGTATAACCAGCTGTGATAAGAAGTTATGCATATAGTGACTCCCCTTAGAATTGTGTAAGGAGTTAATTGATTGTGATTTTGTTTCCTACCGATTGTTTATACGTGATAAGGGAATGGCTTACACATGAGCTATGTTTGGGAATTCGATTATTAACCTGGAACTGATTGGGTCAAGCACTATGAACTATGACTTGAAACAACATATAACTAATATGATTTCGTGAACCGAGAGAATTATTGACGATTTCTGACGGTGAACTGAGGGAATTACTGATGGTGTCTAATGAGTATTGTTTATGTGTAATCGGGACTTGTTTATGGGGATCTGTAATCATAACTGTGTTTAATAGCATTTTCTTATAAGGGATGGCTGAACGACATGAATGATCCCACCCATATTACGTGTTTGCTCATGTGACACTTGTAGAAAGAAAGGTAGTTATAGACTAATTTGGAATCGAAATTAAATGATTGGTAATCTGATAATTTACCGCAGGAACTGAAATCCTGCCTATGTATATTAATGATTTAAGATTGAGAAATCATTTCTCTGATATATTTCTATGTAAATATGCAGATGTGGGATATTGCAAATTGCTAAATTAGTCCTCTATTTCGTATTTGGAGGCTATAATATAAACTGTTCTGTATGACATTGTGAACTTTGTTAGAAATAAATGGACATGGGAATATTCTATATTGATGATGGGATTAACGATATGTACTAAGCATTTATCTCCTATTGCATGCTTATACAGATTTGTCCAATACTCACTACGTGGTTACGAATTGATTTACTATCATATTGAACTGATCTTGCCAAGAATTACTAACTTTGATATTAGTTGGTCAAACTATTCTTTTGCTATACCATTGAATTTCTCGACAGTATGGAATCCGAATGGATGTGATTACTATAATTGCTATATATTTAATGGAATTTATGACCCTATGAACGGACCTAGTAGAACCTATGTACGCGGAGTAACTGGATACTCTTCTTATGTTAAATGACTAAGCCGCATGACTGGTTTATGATTTCCGTCTGGCTGTTTGCTAACCCATTGTAGTTATAAATTGCGAATACGGAACAATGTGGTTGATCTTGTGTCCTACAGTTGGAAAAGGAAGAATTATCTATACGATAGAACATTAAAATGATTTATAAAAAAAAAAAAAGAATCAAATTACCTTTTACCGTAACAAGAGGAAATGCTTAATAAGGGAGGATGTGGTACCTTACTGTTATGACTGGTTAACTAAATACGATTTTGGATTTGATTTCTGACTCTATCTTTGGATAACTCCCTTTGCCCGAAATGATGATTGTTATATTTGTTCCTATTGCTCAGATTCAAACTTATGATGATATGACTAAGTGTCTATCATGGCATGTCTGCATGAATTTGCGAAACTATATGGTACTTGCTTTGATATTATCGTAACTGTTTGATTCGGAGCATGGTTCTCTTTGTGTTACTGTACTTAGAAGTAATGTTATGAGGGATTAATGATGTTTATTGTGATTCTTCTTCCTGTCGCACTGACCTTGTTAAGAACTATTACATATGATTTTGAACCAATATAACGGTATGACTTTGATATTCTTTTGGAAATAGGGGAATACTAGGAACAAATTGGGAAGCTAGTGGTTACGTGCCCAAGCGACTTATTTGCGACTGTTGGAATGAAGTATACCTTGTTAATTAGACAAAACCTTGCTTGGTGGGCTCTAATGTCTGATTTAATTATGCATAATTAGATTTGAATCTAACCACATAATTGATTTCTTTTGAAAACTATATATAACTTTAGTTGACAACTCATCTCTAAGTGACTTGCAATATGTGATTTACCCAAGGAACGACTTAACTGGGCAAAGTTTGAACATGCACCTTCTAATGAGAATTGCATATGAACTATTAATACTGGGTTGATATGGTTATGAACATAGTTAAGAATATCCTTATTGTGATAGAAATTGACCTATGCTATGGGAATATAGGAATTATGTGCTTAAGGGAATGACCTTTTTTTGTGTTTCTGTATTTGGGAGTTGATGCCACAGAACTTGTTGGCAGGAAAATATTGTGATTATAAACCCTGCCTAGTGGGGATTTTATGCCTTGCATGTCTTGCAATGGACTTCTACAGCCTTATCTTATCCGACACATGACTCTACGAAATAGATATATGGAATTGTTTTTTTTATTATTCTACATGCCTGAAATGGATCATCGAAATGAATAATTGGATAAAACTATGGGTTGCTATATGTTGATAACTTTTGAGTAACTGTGATAAATATCGGATCGACCTGTGAATTGTTCAAACTGAGGAATGAATTGAATAACTAAAACAAAATTGAATAATGGTGTGAGACCGGGATTTCTAATCTTGTCACATGGTAAAACAAGTTTGAGGGACCAAACTTATTTAAGAGAGGGAGAGTGTAATAACCCGATCTCCTTATATGTTTTCGGTATGCTTTCAGTCTCATATTATATGCTTAATGTGAAATTCCATGTGAAATTAAGCTTAATTGTGTGAATTATATGGTTATGGATTTATATCTGTCAAGTATGAGAAATATCTGTTATAATTATGATGTTTGGGTCAGTAATTGAAAGCCTTAGAGACTTAATAATCCGAAATTGACTTTATAATAGTGATAAGCATGATTTTTAGATCATAATAGGAATTTTTGTAAAAATCTGATTCGGAATGATTAAACTGATTAATTTGTGTCTAACCTTTAAAGAAGCCTTTTAAATTTCCTTTTAGTTGGTCACTTGATATATATCACTTAGAAATATCTCCTCAGAGAGTGTAGAAAGAGGGAAGAAGATCGACAAGGGAGAAGGTTGGGAAATTGAGAAGGATTGTAGAGATTAAGGCTCAAGGTATGCATAATCCACCTTAAATGACCTCTTTCTTGGACTTAAGTAAGAATTCCCTTTCCTTTGTGAGAACTAGGGTTTATGATTGAAGTTTTGTGTGTGACAATTGGCTAGTTGGAAAGGTATTCTTATCATTTAGTTGTTTTGGACCAAATTTGAGTTATATGGAGGAATTACACCCTATTCCTTGGTTTTTCATGTTGAACTCACATGATTAAACATATTTATTGTTTATTAATTAAATGGAGGAGTTAGATTATGATCTCATTAAACTTATGGAATTATGACTTGTAATCCATGATTATGATGATGTTATGCTAGTATATTGTGTTGGTTTTCCCATTTCTTCCCTTGTGATGTGGTGAATTTGATAAATTTGTACCTTAATTCGGACTGCACAAAACAGGGACAACGACCGCACGTGCAGGGCTCACAGCCGCACGTGCGGAAAACAGGGGAGTTCAAGGCTAAGATTCTGAATAAATGCACGTGCGGGGCGCACGTGCAGCCCATCTTCCCGTACGTGCAGCGAAGGGCTCCCGTACGTGTGGCCCATGTGGAAAAATTTGATATTCTTCTTTTCTCCTATTTGACCCTCTGGGATGGTTAAAATGTGTGTTTAATGCTTTTAAAATGCTTGCAATTGAATGTGAATGGAACGAATCAGATATGAATTACAAAGTAAAGCGATTAACGTATAAGTGGCTCGTGTGTGTGTAGGTCACATACAAGAAGGGACTACCGCTCCGCCACCGCATCGTGAGTAATAGTACTGTAGCGACATATTTCGTTTATCGTTAATAACTATTATTGGCGTTCTGTTATTTGTAAGCTAACTATGTCGTCTCATGATGAACAATGGAAAAACTTATGTACGATATTGAACAATGATATCTTTATGGACTTGAGGTCATTCTGCTTTGCTATTGATGGGCCCGAGGCCGTTAAGTTATAAGCCACTGAGTGTGGACAAATCTATAGTAAAGGAAGGTGAGGACATCATCCCATTACTACCGAAAGGCCATCACTGTGAGTACTAATAGTGTAATGATGTGTATAGTTGCTCATGCATTTCTGTTTACAATTATTATATTTTGATTATAATTGGCACGTTGGAGTCACTATACTATGGTTTAGATGTCTCTGATTATAAATGGTGTGGTGAGATGAGTCCCACTAGGATCCGTATATGATATTGATACAAATTATGTTTATTGCAATGGGGTACGTTATGTGAATTAAGTTGTGACAGAAAGAATTAAACTATGACATTGACATGGACCTAAGGTCATTTTGTTCTATTGATGGGCCTGAGGCCGTTCTGATGTGAATTGTACATGACTAATGGCTCTACGCCAAGGGGAAATGGAGACATGACGATGTTCCATCTTCCCTATATTGCTCTGGACAACTGTCGTTATGTTGGGCCCGAGGCCGTTCTGTATTACATGTGGGCCTGAGGCCGTTCTGTATTACGTGTGGGCCTGAGGCCGTTCTGTATTACACGTGGGCCTGAGGCCGTTATGAAATATGGTATGGATAAGACTTATTTATGGTTGGTTTGTTAATGTACATTTGCATTCTCCAAGGCTACGCTTGTTCACCTAACCTCCTTACATTGCTATTATTCACTGAGCCCTGCTCACTCTGTGTTATGTCTGCCTTTGTAGGTAATTAGCTTGGAAGTCAGTACTAGTCCAGCCTTGGCAGCGTTTTCTTTATCAATCCCCGCTGTGTCCAAGCAACTAGATGAAGCTTGTTTATTTTTGGTGTAGTTCCTTTCTTTGCTCATAGCATTGATCTCTGGCTTTTGTCAAATGTAGTAAAGCTTGTATAACTTTCACTACCAATGCTTTAGTTATGCCCCAGTTGCGCAGGGGGGAGGGGGGATTGTATATATGTATATGTATAACTGTTTCTTATGGGTATGTTCATTATGTGTTGGGCTATTTGATGGAATGTTTTGTGATCCTGGCATGTAAGCGTTAGCTCAATGGATGTTATTTTAAATTGAGAATTGCTTTCGTTCAGGCCCTATATTATATAATTATTGAATTTTGAGTTCATCATCAAGCTAGTCATGCCCAAACTTATAGGGCCGTGACACCTACAATTCGGACTCTTGTCACGGTTCTGAATCTAATCTCACAAAGTGCAATGTGAAGCTGATAAACACCAAAGAATCCAATCCGGCAAATCTTTTTGGAAAATTGATTTTAAATCAAATAATGCCAAAATTGGACTGCTTTGCCAGATTACAGAGTCGCCACCTAAATATTTTATTTTGGGGGAAATTTAAGACACCCTGACTCGTGCCAAAGGCCACGTGTCTATCATCACCAAAGTTGCCTCGGCTCGGGAACTTGGGTACGAGGGGGGAAGGTCATGAAATGAGCACCCCCGCTCGCCCGATCAAAGGATCGGCCTCTACTAACCATGATATGTCATTTTATAAACCCTATGCGTTCTTATTCCAGTTATTAGCTAACATTACTATGTGACGTGCACACAATCAAGTATAGACTAAAATTGCGAGAATTGGAACAACTCAACTTATGTTTGTTTTCGAAAATGGTTTGAATTCACCACTCTCAAGTGGGCTTAAAACATACATTCATTGAACTGTTCCAATTCAAACAACAAAGCCTTCGTCCACAGGCATTCATGCAGTTAATCATTTAAGCAAATAGCCTCATGGCAAGCATGCTATCATGGCAACATGGCAATCGCACTCATGCAAGCATGCTAAAGCATTAAACTCACCAAGTACTCCAAGCCAAAACAAAAACTAGTTAGACAGATGCCTGATCCTAACTATGTTTAGTGTCTAATGCAACACATGAATAATGCGATTAATAGGCTCGGCTACTAATATGGGATATGATTTGATTCAATTTGATAAAATGCTTTGAAACGTGTATTCTAATAAGTATTGAAAATGCAGTTTCAATGACCCTAAACTAACCATCGAAAGCAGTTAAATAAAAGGGAGAAAGACGCGGAGTTGGAAAACATACACACACGCATGCACACTTATTACAACATTACGCCCTCTCGAAGGAGGGTCCGAATGAATAAGCTAACTAGCTACACTAATTAATGTTAACTAATTAAACTAATTAGACTAATTATTACAAACCAAAACTAATTAACTATTCTAAGCTAATTATTACAACTCTTGTATGAATGAAATAGCTAATTTATTCTAAGCTAACAAAAACGACTAAATGGTGTAGACACCCCATTTTTGACCGTCCTCAAGACTTGGACGTCATCGTTTGAACACTCGATGATCATCCATGCTCGTGTTCGTTTTGAGTTCCTGAAGGTCTCGGCTGTGCGCCTTGCCTTGGAGCCTCTCAACTTGTCTGTTTTGTGCTTGGTTGTAGACCAAGGGCTTGTGGCTTTGTTTCTGAGGGAAGAGGGTGGCCTGCTGGCCAGCCCTACAACCCACCGGCCAGGCCCCGTGCCCATCGGTCGTGCCCTCTTTCCATCAGCCATCAGTGGTGGCCGGTCGGCCTCACTGATGGCCGGTCGGCCCCTTTAATGGCCGGTCGGCCATTTTTTTTGGCCGAGGCCCTTTTCTTTGCTTTTGTAGATATTTTGTTGCCAGCTGTGCCAGCTGGTGAGCACAGAATGCATCCTCTATACACGTGTATGGAGGGATTGCACCAAGCTTCTAGCTTGTCCAACAAGCTTGAGACTTGGATTTCTATAAGAGGGGAGGCTCCTCTCCCCTTTCAGAGGTTGAGAATTTTGGATTAGGGCCAAACATATCCCTCTCTCTCTATATTTCTCTATATATATATATATATATTTGTACTAGTTTGTGCCTTAAAGTGTATTTTCTCTTCACTTTTGCACTACAACACCTAGTAAAGCACCATCACTTTGTTGCTGAGGTGCTTGAGGATCTTGTTTGGAGCCTAAAAGTTGGTTTTTTTGCCTCAAAAGTTGCTGGTTTTGAAGTTGTTCTTCAAGGGTGAGTAGTTACCCTCTTTAAGCTTTGTTTTGCTTAAGTGTTTAGCCATCTTTGCATGCTTCTTTTGGCTTAGCTTTCAACTACAAAAACCTTTTGTTTTTAAGTGCTTAAAATGGTTGTTTGAGGCCTCTTTGGTGTTGAGGGTGTTCTACCCTCTTGTGTGCCTTATTTGCTTAAGTTTGGCGCCATCTTTTAAGGCCTTTGAGGCAATCTTTATTTGGCCTTTTAACCACTGAAATCCAGTGGATTTTTAGTGGTAGAAATGTGGTTTTGAGGTCCAAAATGAGAGGGGCTGGTCCCCTCTCCTCTTGTCTTGTTTGCTTGCCTTGTTGGCCTAATTATTGAGCATGTGTTTCTAGCGTGTGTTGGCTTGTTCTCAGCCTATTCTTGGCCTTATTTCAGCATGGTATAACTCTGTTTTGGCTTGGTTGAGTCACCTCATGCATGCTTTTTACACTTGTAGTGTAATCTTGCCATTTAGCCTTGTGTGCTCAATACTTTGATCCATTATGCTAGCCTATTTTGGTTCTATCTCAGCATGTTTGTAGTGTTATTTTGGCATGTTGTAACTCTAATTTTGGTTGGTAGAGCCACCTCTTGCATGCTTCTTACACTTGCAGTGTAAACCTTGCTCACTAGCCTAGTATACTTGGTGTTTTGACCCATTATTCTAGCATGTTTTGGCTCCGCTCCAGCAAGTTTTTACTCATGTTTTACAATGCTTTAGCTCTGTTTTGAGGCTTCTTGGTCGTATGATGGAAGAGTAGAAAAATAGGCACAACAATGTAATTTTTAGGATGTATTATTACCATAAACATAATTCACAAACTCAATTTGATCCTTAAAAGCTTTAAACTCATAAACACAATTCAATTTCTTTATTTTTCTAACTATTCACACATATATATACATATATAGCCATCTATTTACATAGTTGAGTTCAAACATGAAAATAGGAGAAAGAAGATGAAATTTTTCACTATATAACTCAAATTAAGTCAAACAACTTAATAATCAGAATATCTTGTCAATTAACCAATTGTCATACACCAAATTCCCATCATAAACCCTAATTCTCAAAAATGAAAGATAAGTCTCACTCAAATCCAAGAGAGGGGTTGGTTAAGGTGAATCCTACATACCTTGGTTCAAACCTCTACAATTCTCCTTGATTTTCCTATCTTTTCCCTTGTTGAAGTCTTCCTCCTCCTCTCTAACTCTCTTCTCCTCTAACCCTCTCTCAGGAGATATTTTTGAGTTAAGATTACCAAGTCAAATGTCTAAGGAAACAAGTCTATATATAAAAGGTGAATAAGGACAAAAATCAATCAGTTTAATCATTCCAAATCGAATTTTTAAAGAAAATCATATTATGATCTAAAAATCATGCTAATCTCAAATACAAAGTCAATTTCAGATTATTAAGCTCCTAAGGCTTTCAATTTCTGATCTGAACATCACAATTGTAACAGATTTTTCTCTTACTAGACAGATATGAATCTATAATCATAAGATTCACCCAATTAAACTTAATTTCACATGGAATTTCATAGCAAGCACATAAATACGCAGAGTAAGGGACTGAAACCATACCAGAAAACATGTACAAGGGTCGGGTTATTACAAAAATGCTGCATAATGGGATTTAAATTAGGTAGCTTCACACAAACCAATCAAAAGACGAAAAACCAACCTAAACGTGAGAATCGGCTCGAAGATCAAAGGAATTCCTCTGGGTAAGGTGAGGCCAAGCTGCGGAAGGAACTCTCTGTCCAAATTATAATTATATGCCACCCCGCTTGCTTGCCCATATCAAAGTAGGGAGCTTCGGTCCCAATGCTGCCTCTTGGAATGCAGGATACTTACCCTATTATCTTGCTTAGTAGAGGAACGATGTGCGCTAACCTTTTAACCATATTGGTATCTGACTCTTGAAAAAGGCATTTACCATTATTTATATGTAATTGTTCATTCGCTTGACCTAGAAGTTCGGTTATGAAACCCATCCCTTTATTAGTATTAATAAGCCTTTGCAGGAATGCGCTTAATAGTGTGGTAAACAAAACCCCGCCGACCTTGGCTATCGCCTTTCAGCGCCGCTAAGATCACTAATAGAATAAATGGGAAATTCGCCCTCTTCAGTCAGCGGAAGTTGTAGACACCCCATTGTTGACCGCCCTTAAGACTTGGGCGCCACTGATTGTTTACTTGGTGGTGAAAGTTGTGCAGTGCAAAGGTTCAATTTCTTCGGCAATGAGAGAGTCAAATCCCAACTTCACATCCCTATTTGGATCAAAACTATTTTGAACAAAAATATTTTAGACCTTGAAACCCTCTCTTTCAAAATATTTTTGAAAAGGTTTCTACGATGTTCCGAGGGTCTCATTTCGGTAAATGATACGCGTTTCGATAACCTGAGAAAGGACAAAGTAGAAATGAATGGAAGGCAGGTGAAATCTTTGAAAAATCTTTCAAAACACCTTATCTAGGGGTTTGGATTTGAATAAAAGCGGAGAGGAGAGAAGAAAACAAGTTGGAGAAGAAGTTTGGCATGAATCTGGGTAGGATCAAAACCAAGCAGTCTTCACTAAAAGAGGCATAACTTTTTTCACACTTGGAATTGTGAAGTGAGGCTGCCCCCATTGGAAATAAGGCTTCCAGGGCTTCAATTTAGGCTCAAGAATGACCTTCAAAGGAGTCTAGATGAACGAGTTATGTCCGGTTGAAGTCGGACCCAAAGAGCAGATTTTTCTGGCTAACCAGAGGTGGAGGATGCTAGCCATAAATGGGCTTTTCCGGCCATGTGCCGGCCATGAATGGCCTAGGCCGACCCCTTGCCATCCAAGGGTGATCCATGCCGGCCAACAATGATGTAGTGCCGGCCATCGATGAAAAAAGGCAGTTTTTGGCAAATATTTATCCTCCAGCTGTTACAGCTGTCCCTTTTGGGATATTTTCGACCAAGGCTTGCATTCTTCTATATATAGAGAGGCTTCTCTATGGTTTTAAAGGTTAGCAACAATTTAGGAAGAAGTTTGGGAGCCTCTCTCTCTACAATCCTCTCTCTAGATTTCTCTCTCTCTAAAGCTTTTGTGCTTAGAAGCTTGCATACATCAATCTTTAACCTATCAACCCTTAACAAGAGTAGTTGATCTTTGGGCTGAGGTTGCTTGAGGCTCTCTTGGAACTCCTTAAGGTGGTTTTTGCTTGGTTTTGTGGCCTAAAGTTGTGTTGTGCTTCAAGAGGTATAACTCTCTCCCTTTAAGCTTGTCTTTCATACTTGCTTTGCCATCTTTTTCCACCATTTCAAGGATGATTTTGGCATGTAAAAAGTTCCATTTTTTGGTCCTAAAAGGGGTGGTTTGAGTCTTTGTGAGTTAGGGGGTTGTCCCCCCTTTTTTGCTCTTTAGCTTGTTAAGCTTTTTGTGCCATCTTTCATCACCTTTCAAACCAACTCTTTTGGCCTTTTAACCACGGAAACTCAGAGGTTTTTCAGTGGTAAAAATTTTGTTTTGAGGTCCAAAATAGGAGGCGTTGGCCTCCCCTCCATCTGTCTTGTTTGCATGAGTTGATGGCCCAACATGTGAGCATGTTTTTCTACCATCTCATGGCTTGATCTCAGCATGTTTTTGTGACTTTTTTGACTTGCTTTAGCTCTATTTTTGGCTGGTTAAGTCACTTGTTGCTTGCTTCTTACACTTGTAGTGTAATCATGCTTACTAGCCTAACATGGTTAATGAGTTAGCCTATCATTCTAGCTTGTGTTAGCTCCATCTCAGCATGCTTTTGCTCATATTTTGTCATGCTTTAACTCTGTTTTGAGTGGTCTTGGTCACATATGCTTTGCCTTGCATGGCTATAGTGTAGTTGGCTTCACTAGCTTTGTCATTTAAGGCCTCCAACATGCTTTGCTTGTGATGGTTACATTCCATAGCATCATTTAGTATGTAATTTCAGTGCATAAACCTCTATCACACTCTCACACATTTCACTTCTTCATTGCTTTTGAGGGTTGTGTATTGTGCCTAGTTTGTGGGCTAACATGTGTGCATGTTCTCTTAGTCTCATGAGCTCCTATCTTAGCATGTTTAGACCATTGTTTTGGCATGTTTAAGCTCTGTCCAGAGCTGGTTTGGCCATTTGAGTTTGATATTGCATGCTTCTAGTGTGGTGCTCTTCACTAACTTTAATACTTTTGGCCCTTAACATGTTGTGCATGTGTTGCTTGCATGTTGTGGTATTGCATGTTGTGGTATTATTTTTTTTATGCCATTTCAGTACTGAAATTCTACAACCTCTCTCATTTCTTCATTTTTGATTTGTTTTGAGAGTTGGTCAACCTTATGATTGTGTTTAAGCTTAAGATAGAGCTTGTGCTCAATGGCTTTAACTCTCTTTTGAGGGTTTCTCCTAGCCAAAGGCATGAGCTCTCTCATGTCTTAAACCATCTTTTGGTTGACCCCTCTCTCATTAAAAGACACTCATCTTGGACAAATTGACTATGGAATGGCTTGGTAATGCTAAAATGAGTAAATAAAATGAATCAAGTAAAACATGACCAAGATAAGCATGTTGTGTTGCATTGCATTGTGTTCAATTGGACGTTATAATGAACACAAGGTAGATTGGTCCATTTCATACTCAAAGTGATGAAATGAGCCAATCTCCTTCGGTCTCCATCACCCTTGATCATGCATGATGGGGTGGTGGTACTTTGAGTCTTGATTTTGTGCATTGATTGAAAGTGTACAACTTGGATCTTTGGCCATCATGCATTGAGAATGCTTGATTGGTGCTTTTGGATCCAAGAGTGCCACTCCTTTGATGATTTGAGATGATAAGGAGGGGAATGGTACAAACATACCCTTGGAAAACCATCCATTTTTCTCTATTTGTGCTCTGTTGCAGTATTGGTGATTCAGCACACCAGTGGCCGGCAGTGCCTCACTGATGGCCGGTAAGGCTTCATCCTTGGCTGGCAGCACACCCTTTTGGCCGGCAGCAAGCAATCATGGCCAGCAGGCCACTGATGCATTCCTCAGCAGTGATTTGCTAAAATGGTGCAGAGAGTTCTTGGAGTAGCCCTACAAACAGAGCCTCTTAAGAGTAAACCGGAGAGCTTTTCGGGGCGAAAACCGAATGCATGCATCTTTACTTTCCAAAGCAGAGCTGAGGCAATGTTGTTTAATATTTCGCATGTTTAGTTAGCATGACTTTGTGATTTAATTAACTAGTTGCTAATTAGTTAAGTGTTGTAATAATTAAGTAGCTTAGCTTAGCTATTTATTTATTTTGTTTTGTAATAATTTGTCTAATTAGTTTAATTAGATTAGTTAGCCTAGCTTAGCTTAGTGTAGCTTAGCTCTAATTCATTCGGACCCTCCTTCGAGAGGGCGTAATGTTGTAATAAGCGTGCATGTGTGTGTGCATGTCTTCCAACCCCACGTCTTTCTCCCTTTTATTTAACCGCTTTCGATGGTTAGTTTAGGGACATGTTTCAATTAGCATACCTTATGCTTGCATGCTTGCATGCTTGCATCATTCATTTGTATTGCATGCACAGGGCTCGGCGCATCATTCAAACCGCATTGTATTTCAATACACTTCTTTGAATACATGTTCGAATGATGCTATCAAAGTGTTGCATTCATATGCCATCTTAGATAGCCGAGCCTATTAATTGCATTATTGCATGCGTTGCATTAGCATCTAACATAGCTAGGATCATGCATTGATTTCTAACTATCTTTTGTTTTGGCTTGGAGTACACTGTAAGTCTTTACGCTTTAGCATACTTGCATGAGTGTGAGTGTTGCCATGTTTAGCATGTTTGTCATGAGGCTATTTGCTTAAGTGATTAACTGCATGAATGCTTGTGGATGAAGGCTTTGTTGCTTGAATTGGGACAATTCATCAAATGTGAGTTTTAAGCCCACTTTGCGAAGTGGCAAATCATGTTTGAAGCCCACTTGAGGGTGGCACTTTCAAACTATTTTTGAAAAGCAAACACGAGTTGTTTTGCTCCAATTCTTGTGATTGAGTCTATACTTGTATGCTATGTGCATACATAGTAAGTTAGCTAATAACCGGAATAAGAACACATGTGTTTATAAAACAACATATCAGGCTTAGTAGAGGCCGATCTTTGATCAGGCGAGCGCGGGTGCTCATTTAGGACCTTCCCTCTCATACCCAAGCTTCCGACCCGAGGCAACTTTGGTGATGACGGACACGTGGCCTTTAGCACGAGTCAGGGTTTCCTAAATTTTCCAAAAACAAAATATTTAGGTGGCGGCTCTATAATCTGGAAAAGCATTCCATGTTTGGTGCTTTTTGATGCAAAATCAATTTTCCAAAACCAATTGCCAGATTTGGACTCTTTGGTGTTTATTAGTCTCGCATTGCACTTTGTGAGATTAGATTCAGAACCGTGACAGGAGTCCAAACTGTAGGACGACCAATTCGATGCTCTCCGAAAGGGGGGGCGCGAAGAAAGTCGAGTCCACAGTTTTTGGCGACTCTACTTGGGGATTTAGAGAACTTGACTCGAACTCATGATATGTTATTTTATCTACATTTATATGTTTCTTTGCATTGCATTTGCATTGGTGTGCCTAAGTCACAGTGTTTGCCATCTACTATTCCTGAACAGTTTACCGGAGGCTCGCTTGGAAAAGCTTGCCATAAGGCTGACCAGTTGCGGGCTCTGCTACGATGGGAACACAAACCTTGGATCTGGATCACCATCGTACCGTTTGATCCTCCTTTCACTTCTCGGTGTCAGGAGCGAGAGGTATATTACGTGGTCTTGCTGAGGCACCCTTTTTGACCAATTGACCTAGTTGCATATCAAAAGCCATAGAGACTGTTCCAAACTAGGACAAGTTGCTCACCCGAATGTAAGATTGTTTGAAACTGCATGCATGCGTAGTGAAACCCTAGCTCCTGACGAAACTAGGACAGGGATACCCTACCCCACTATAGGGGTGTTTTGGCTCTCACTTGCTTGGTATGTGCTGTTAGGGTGTGTCTCTACAGGGATGTATATATCAATTGCCAAGTTGGTATCTATTTTGGGGCAGAATTTGGTAGAGAGCACAGTCCTTCAGCTATGCTTATATCCGTTCTAGTGAAATTGGGCTGAGATGCTATCTGTTTTCTCTTTTGCAAGGTAGTCCTGGAACCATAGCTTCAGAAGGCTCAAATATCCCCCGAGTACTCTGGACTTGTATTGATAGACTTTGTCAGTCGGAATTGGTCCAGAAGCAACCTGTGTTTACCTCACCCCACCGGTTACAAGACGAATGAGGCTCAGGCAGAATTCACCAGTGCAGTTTCTACAGCAGTCACCCCTAAGTTCACTCGGGTCTAGTCTGGTCTGGGAACCGTTGTCTGCATTCAGCTCAGCACGAGATCAATCACCCACTCCTATGGCTCAGTATCTCCCAGCCAGTGTGGAAGAACAGATACACCACCTGCAATAGACAATCGAGGCACTGCAACAGGACGCAGTCCGTCAGGCTGAAGTCACGACTCATCAAGCCGAAGTGATAACCCGGCTACAACAACAACAGCCACAGCTGGCTGTGGCCTCTGCATCTTATGCACCTCCCATGGGTAACCCAACACCCGGAGCCACTGCCCATACTACTAATGTCCAAGAGACTTAGGGCAATCTGGCTGAGCCAATCCTAGCACAGGCCTCTAAAGCTCCTGTTTATCAAACCGAAGCTCCGTTTGAATTTGAGGTTGACCCAACTGTACTTAAGGTCAATAAACTGGAGAAGTTATTCAAACGAGCACAAGGAGTGAACTCCATCTTGGATTTAGAGGACGGGTATTCTGAATTGCAGTTACCTTACCGGAGCGGTTTAAAATGCCGCATATCGACCTCTTCGACAGCTTTGGAGACCCAATGGTGCACCTCCGCATGTTTTCTGATATCCTAAGGCCAATGGGTTTGACCCCAGCCTAGAAGTTGTCACTATTCGACCGAACCATGTCTAGGATAGCCGCAATCTGGTATGCGAAATCGGAAGACTCTGTGAGACAGAATTAGGAAGAGCTGGCTGAGGCCTTTATTGCTCAATACTCCTACAACACACAGATCGAGGTCACAACTCGTGATCTCGAAGTCACCCGCTAAGAGCCAAATGAGGGTTTCTCAGAGTTCATGACGAGATGGAGAGCAAAGGCCTCGATGGTGACTACAAGGCCTTCCGAAAAAGATCAGATCAGGATGATTCTTTGGAATCTGCATGGCAAGTTGCTGCAGAGGATGATCGTTCTACCTCTGTTTACCTTTCCAGACCTTCATGAAATGGGGGTTCAAATCGAGGATGCCATCAGACAAGCGATCTTTGCGGAAAATAATGAGCCTTTGAAAAAGAATGTTGTCCGCAGTTCCAATGCTACTACTGATGTAGCACAGCTGCAAAATGCTCAGAAGTAGACACTATCACCACTTCCCTCGATGGCCAAAAACCAACTACTTCAACTCGACCCCAAGCCCGAAATTTTCATCCTCTTTACATGGGTCTCTCTCAAGCTTTGAAAATGCTGTGAGAAAAAGGGCACCTACAGCTCCTAGAACCTCAACCCCTTCCAAATCCTCTTCCACCAAGAGATGACCCAGCTAAATATTATGCCTATCATCAATAGCACGGTCATGATACGAACTGTTGTATCCGCCTCCGTCATAAGATTCAGGATCTTATTAATGAAGAGACCATAGCTCCACCTAAAGGGCCTCGGGCTAGTACTGACCCGTCATCTCTACATCTCAATCTAATCCATACACTCCCATCCACCTACAATCCCAGCATATACATCACCCCGGCCCATCTACCCAAGCCTGAGGTGTTCATTCCAGAAAGCACGGAATTGTGCATGATGGATGCACTTGAACCCCAATCATCTCAAACCCATGAACCCACTACTTCTGAGCTGTTGAGAATGATGAAGATCTTCAGAGAACTATGGCAGATCTGGCCTTTGGGATATTGGCTCCGTCATCAACCACATCACACGCCAAAAAATTTCATGCCAAAAGGCTTCCCAATCTTGGGGCAAGCCGCAATTGAAAATGGCCAACCTAAAGCTGTCTCAGGTCTGGGCAATGACATGTCAACAACAACTGGGCTCTGCTCTGATATAGCGACCCAATCCCTTGGCAAAGTGGATATAAGTGGTAAGAACAAGGTAGGGGTAGGCATTGATCCCTATGAACACCTTCTGTGGGCTGTTGAGGCTTTGAAAGCTGAAGAACAGAACAAACAGCAAGTGCACGCAGTTGTTGCAAAAACTGTGGATGACACTTTTGCTACTCACGGTGAAAGCATTCTAAATCAAGGGGCAAGCCAGGAAAAGGGATGTCATACCAGAAACGCCCCTTTCAGCTTCAATCCTACACTCGGAATAGATCATCAAACCCAGTCAACACCTGCCAACCCCTTCGCTGGTGCATCCGGAACAACCCTACAACCTGAAAAGTACTCACCCCGAGGCCAGAGGGTCTTCAATCCCCTCTACATGACTTTGTCCAAAGCTCTTCAAATCCTCATTGGACAAGTCCATCTCAAACCCCTTGAGCCTCGGCCTCTCACGGATCCCCTTCCAGTTAAGCATGATCCGGCCAAGTACTGTGCCTTCCATCAACAAGCCAGCCATGACACTGACAGTTGCTTTCGTCTTCGCCATGAAATACAAGATCTGATTGACAACAAGGTCATCGTCGCACCAGGCTCTGCAAAGTCTATCTGCACTGGACCAATGAACTTGGGGGATAATGTGATTATGTGATCGGGGAATGAACCACCTACCGATGGCGCTCAATTTGCTCCAGACGTGGGAATGGCACGCACTGTTTTAAGCAATGTGCAAATGCTAGTTTTTGTACTTTCTGACTTGGGTATTGGGTCAGTTCTGTTATGTTGTATTGAGTCAGTCTTTTTGTACTGAGTCAGTCGAGTCTATCTTGTTGTATCGAGTCAGTCTTGTTGTGTTAGAGTCGGGTGATTCCGGGGGTGTTACCTCGGGCATCACTTTCTTGTTTTGTGTTTCTCTTTTACACCCTTTGTTTTGTGTCTGTTTTTGCCTTTGAAGCCAGTTGTGCCAGAAGATCTGAATGAAATGGCAGTGCTTTTCACCTACTTTTCTGTGCCTTGAAATCATTGCATTGACCTAAGTTTTTCAAAACTTTTTTAACGCTGTGATGAAAACAAAGAGGGAGGAATTCCTCAGGATTTGCAAAAATTCGATCAATTGAGAGAAAGAGATGAGTGCTAAGCCCTTAATGAATGAGATCATGCTTGTTAATGTGAGTACTGAGAAGGATCCTGGCTTGAGCTAGATTGGTTCTACATTGCATTTAGCGCGAGCGACTAGTCGCTTTCTTAAAAGATTTCAAAAAATGTTTTGCGTGGTCCTGCGAAGACCTGTGTGGAATCGCTCTTGAGATTGTGCAGCATAGGATCGCTCTCATGCCTCAAGACTCGACCCCTTTGCTTTCAAACCTTGAACCTTAATTCAGAATGTTCAACGATCAATCACAATATAAGGCTTGTATGGCCGGATCAGAAGCAACCCTTGAACTAGGGGCAATAAGTTCAAATGTGATCAAAGGAAGCTTGCAAAGCTCAATCAGAAGTAGCCCTCGAACTAGGGGCAAAAATGTCAGATGTGCTCGAAGATTCAAAAGATGAGTCATTCCGCAAACCAATGAAGACTGGCAAGAAAGCCAAAATTCCAGCAGCTGAGAGAAGAAAGTTTATTGTTGAAGGACAATCAAGTTCCGAACCACAACACTAGGGGTAAATTCAGCCCCGATTGGATGAACTCTTGCATCATCAGTGAACAATAGCCATTCTCCTAGATTCAGATGGCTTCGAGATCTCAAACCAATCAACATGGACAAGTTTCACTTTTTTATCCTTGAGAGGCTCGCTGGGCCGAAAACCCGGAAGGGCGACCCAGGCAAAAGTTAGAGCAAGAAAAGAAAGAAATGGAAAAGAACAAGAAAAAAAGAAAAATGAAAAAATGAAAATGAACAAAAATGAAGAAAATGAAAAAATGGAAAAGAACAAAAGAAGACAAAAGAAGAAATGAAGAAAAGAAGAAAAGAAAAGAAAAACAGAGCTTGTAAGGTTGAAAACCCAGAAGGGCGGCTTTGGCAAAAGTTAGAGCGTAAAAGTAGAGTGTTAACACCCGAGTGAACCTCAACCCAGAACTACGTACGGCCTGATTCCCATGTTTGGGATACATAGGCAACTTCATCTTGAAGTTTAGCCCCGATCATTTTCAGCCTGCTTGGCTCATCCATGTTGATTGGTTTATCCTTGTTCAAACTCGACTATCTTATCCATGTGCAAATTGGCTTGTCTTCGTTCAAAGTCAGATTGTCCTATTCCGTTAGAAAGATTCCGCTGCAAGACAATTCAAGTTCAGATCTGAGACTGTGCATCTCCAGAGTAGATTCTGTGTTGGTCGAGTAGTAGCCATTTGCAAAAATAGTTTTTCAGAATTTTTACTGAGGTTGACAAATTTTCTAAAAAATTATTCCATTTTTTTCAAAACTGGACCATTTTCTTAGACCCAAAAAAGGAAAATTTTCAGTGCGCACAACCTAACTTGCATGATTTCGAATCAGACAATCGAATAAGCTTGTTAATCTAACTCTCATATTGGTCAAAATTGTTTTAGCAGAAAGCAAAAAAACAAAAAATGGTCAAAATAATGAACTAGGGGCACAGTTGATTCAGGTTTTCTGTCTTTTCCCCGTTGTCAACCTGCTTGCCAGAAAAGGGCATCATACTTGCCAGAAAATGCACAACTGAAGCTAACAAGCAAAGGGACGAAAACTTTCTCATCCTCCAAGCAGTGAGGTATCTAGCCAAGTGCGAAGCATGAATTGGAATGGATCAGGATATTTCACTCCCTCATCTGGACAAATCTGATCACATCTGAACTGGCCAAGGGCATCGCCAAATGATGTCAATTGCAGATCTGTTGCACATCCAATCACATCATAACCCCTCTACGGGAGAAGCTCACTAGTTATGAGCGAAGAATGAGAATCTAGTAGAATACTAGGGGCAAGAGCCCTTAACTTCCTGTTTATCCATCAACCACCCAGGGGGGAATAAAAAAGAAGAGAGATTAAAGAATAGAGAGATGTGCGCTGAGAGAAAAAGTGAGAAAATGGTTTTTCAGAGAAAAAGAGATTGAGTGGCAAGTGATATGAGAATCACAAATAAGAAAGGGTGGGAAACAATACCCGAAGCTATGGGCTCCCTATGAACTGAGAGGTCTCTCGCCATTAGAACACATTCGAGCATTGAGTTTGTTGTTTTTGTTTTGTCTCGATTCTTGTTTTGAGTCGTTTCAAGTGTTAATAGATGTGTTTAGGTTGTTTTACCATTGTTTTCCTTTGTTGAGTTGTTTTGACGGTGGTCAGTCATAGGCTCAATACCCGGTCAAGAACTCATTTCTCAATTTCAAAAATAAATCGTTTTGTGCTCAGAGTGCTGTGCCGTTCTCCACATATGTGCAAAACAGGATTTGTTCTTTCATAAAACTGTAGGGTTCAACCCAGGTCATGTGAGAACAATAGAACAAGGACCTATCTGAAGCTACATGGGTTACAGATTGCAAAGCAAAAGAAAAGAGGGAAAATTTGGAGCATCTGAGTTTGTTTCACCTTCAACAAATTCTGAGATTGCATTCCGGATGTACCTTTTCAGGCCTTGTCAATGCTCCGAAGTATGAGTGTACCTCTACATCAAGCTCTTATCCGTTTGTTTGGAAATGGTTTGAAGTTTGCTACTCGCAAGTAGGCTAAAACACGGATTTCAATGAATTGTCCCAATTCAAGTAATCCAACCTTCACCCACAGGCATTCAGGCAGTTATATCACATAAGCAAATAGCCTCATGGCAAGCATGCTATCATGGCAACACTCACACTCATGCAAGATGCTAAAGCATAAAAGCTTACCTAGTACTCCGAGCCAAAAAAAAAGCTAGTTAGTAATCAATGCATGATCCTAGGTCATGTTAAGATGGCTAATGCAACACATGCAAAATGCAACTAGAGATAGGCTCGGCTATTCTAAAATGGCATATGAGATGCGATAATTCGATACATGTATTCAAGTTGGAATTGAAATACAATGCAGTTAATATGATGCACCGAGCCCGGTGTATGTAATATAGATGAATGATGCAAACATGCATAGCATAAGGATGCTAATTGAAACATGCCCTAGAACTAACCAACGTAAGCGGTTAAGTAAAAGGGAGAAAGAAGTGGAGGTTGGAAGACATGCATCACACACACGCATGCTTATTACACAATTGCGTCCTCTCGACGGAGGGACCGAAAGAATAATACAATTTAACTAACTAACAAGTTAATTAATTATTACACAACACTTAACTAATTAAACAAATTAATTAAGCTATGAAAATAGTAAAAACAGCCTCGGGAAGAGGGATGCATACGTGCTCGGCTTCGCTCGGAAATCTATCGCCATGCTCATGCTGCCTCTGTTTACATTGCTCTGCACCTCTGGAAACTGCACAAGTCTCAGGGATGCTTCTGAACCACCTTGGGGACATGCTGAGAGTCCATCGACCAAGAGGCAAGGCCATCAGCTAAGGGAAATTGGTCATCGACCATGAATGAAGCTCTCGGCCAACAATGCATAGCCAGCCGGCACTGAAGATGGCCGACCGGCCATCTCTTCCTGCAGAATCCTGTTTTTGCTATAGCAGAGGACAGACAGATCATGGCAATGCATTTTCAAGGCAATGTGTGCACAAACACCCTCCCTATCATGTCATGAACTCAAGGGAGTGTAGTGCTCGACCCTCGGGCCATCAATCACGCATTTCAATGCATGATGGTGTAGACATCCCGAACGCGTCCGGGAGGGTTAAGTCCCGTTCTGTTCATTTTTGGGGTTCACTACAGTTCGGACTCCCTTTTTGTTTGTTGCGGTTCTAAATCTGAACCAAAGAGTCCAACTCTGGCAAATCGTTTTGAAGGAAAACAGATTTTTGAAAAGTAGTGCCAAACATGGACTGCTTTGCCAGATTACAGAGTCGCCACCTAAATATTTAAAAATGGGGAATTTAGGAAACCCTGACTCGGTGCCGAAGGCCACGTGTCCGTCATCACCAAATGTCTCGGCTCGGGAGCTTGGGTACGATCGGGAAGGTCAGCTATGAGCACCCCCTTTCGCCCGGTCCGAAGACCGGCCTCTACTAACCGTGATATCCGATTTTGAAAACTTTATGCATTCTTATTCCGGTTATTAGCCTAGAATTACTATGTTGTGCGCACAGCAAACAAGTATAGACTAGATCGCCTAATTTGGGAATAAGCATTGCATATCCGTCTTGTTTGGAAAACAGTTTGAAATTGCTACTCGCGAGTAGGCTAAAACACGGACTTCAATAAGCATTCCCAACTCAAGTAATCCAACCTTCACCCACAGGCATTCAAGCAGTTTATCACATAAGCACTTAGCCGCATGGCAGGCATACTGTCATGTTAACATTCACACGCATGCGACATGCTAAAGCGTAAAATACTTACATCGTACTCCGTGCCAAATACAAGGAACTAGTTAGCAAACATGCATGACCTAGTTCATGTTAAGTGGCTAATGCAGTACAGGCATAGATGCAATCTAGAGTAGGCTCGGCTAACCCTAAACATGGCATATGAAATGTGCGAATAGCACGTATTCAATTTGGAATTGAAAGTACGATGCGGTTTGCATGATGTGCCGAGCCCAATGTATGTAAACAAATGCATGAATGCACGCATGCATTGCATAAGGTATGCTAAAATAGACGTGCCCTAGTCTACCATCATAAGCAGGTAAATAAAAGGGATAGAAAGAAATGGGGGTTGGAAGACATACACCCACTCACACACACTTATTACATTTACGCCCTCGCTTGGAGGGACCAAAATAATAATACAGACCGAATAAATAAACGAATAGACTAATTATTACACAATTCTAATCTATCAAAGCAAATAAATAAATAAATGCAATGGGGCCTCAGCCCTGCCTTGGGATGCGCGAATGATGCGTGCTCGATCCGTCTTGCCCGGAAAACCGCACCGTGCCACTACTGCCTCTGTTTTTGCTGCCCTGCCTCTCCAAAAATTCCCAAAGTTTCAGAATACCTCCCAGATGATCTGAAATACCCCACCGGCTGGAAGAATTGATCACCGGCTCCTCCCATTGACCACCGGCTGCTAATGGTGTTTATCGGCACAAATACAGTGCCGATCGGCACATTATACTGCCGGTCGACAGAAAGTTCCTGCAGAGGACAGTTTGACAGCAGCAGCAAAAACAGCAGTGCAAGGCATGGTTTTTGGGCATATGTAAGCATGGTCATGACCTCCTATCATGCTTGGGGACTCAAGGAGGTATGACCCTTGGTTCTTGGGCCATCAATGGTGCATCTTGGCGCATGATAGCCTAAAGAACCAAGGTTGCATTTTGATGTAAAAATGCATGCAAACAAACAAATGAAATCCAAGGCCTTATCATGTGTTGGTCAAAGGTCTTGGTGACCAAGAATTGAGATGAGTTGCACCACTTGGAGTGTGAACTCCTCTCAATCCTATGCTTGGCTTGACAATCCCCAAGCCAAGCCATGGAATGCATGTATGCAAAATGGCTCAAATGATGCAACAATGAGAAATATGATGCAACCACACCAAGTATCATGCAACTAACACGATGGGCATGCAAAATGCTAGAGCATACAAGGTATAAGTGGCATACCAACATGAGCCAATCAAGCAATGGGACCAACCTACTATAACACCCAATGAACCAAACATGCAACAAGCATAAAATGAGCCTAAAGTAGTGGACTTAACCACCATGGGGGAGGCCTCAAACTTCCCCAAAATAATGACTGAAATGGGCTGAAATCATAGGCAAAACACTACACAAATATGCAAACCACTCAAGCCCAAAACCAAGGGCACTCAAGAGAGCATCTAACCAACATTTACGCAACCACTCATGGCATGAACCTAATAACCAAAAAAAAGAATTTTAGCATGGAAAATGGCACCCAAATCCCTCATGTGGCAGCCCCAAAACAATCCCAAAAGCATGAGTGCACACAATGCACATTTTAAAGCATAAAGGGCACACCTTTAAAGCATGAAGAGAGATAACAAATCTAGACATGTGAGCATGGATTAAGGTCTGAAATAGCATGCCAAATGATCCCAAATCATCTAAATAGGCTAACCAATGCATGCCCATGGACTATATGCTTGAGGCCAACAAACCATCATGCAAAGTAACCATACTAATCATGCCAAATATGATCAAAACAGTGGCTCACAGCCCTAGAACATGGCAAATCAAGGCTAAATGCTCCACCATGCTAAGCCAAAACATGGAGATATATGGGGCCAAACATATGGCACAATTCTAGGCCAAACGAGGCATTACAAAGCAAGTGTAAGAAGCATGCTAAGGGCCATTAAACCCATATTAGGCAGAGGTTAAACATGACTTAAAACACCCAAGAAAGCTCTGAAATGAGGCCGAATGCAAGCAAGCATGCATACTAGAGCTTCATACAAGCAAGGCCTACAAGCCAAAATGCAAGACAACCAAACCAAGCATGCCAAATGGGTCCAAGACAGTGGCTCACAGCCCTTATACATGGCAAGATGATGCTATTATCTCCATGAAATCAAACTAAAACATGCAAGTATCAAGGCTTAGACATATGGCATACTTCTAGGCACAAGAGAGCATTCCAAAGCAAACATAAGAGGCATGTTAAGGGCTACAAAACCGACCAAAAACAGGGGCAAAACATGACCTCAAACACCCAAAAAGTCTCTGAAATGAAGCTAAAACAAGCATGCATACATGCTACCTCATGAGCCAAGAATGAGGGCCAAAGAGAGACAAAGGGGAGAGGGGTGTCCCTCCCCTTTATGAGACTTCAAAACACCTCCCTCACCACTGAAAACCCACTGGTTTTCAGTGGTGAGAAGGCCAAAAACAACAAGCAAACAAAGCCTAAGGAAAAGGCACAAAAAGGGCCAAAACAAGGCCTAAGAGGGTGAGTTCTTACTCAAATCAAAAGGTGACCTTAATGCAAGTTCTTAAGCAAGTAAAAACAAGATTTTTTTATGTTATACACAAAGCTTAAAACACAAAGCAAGAGGGGTAGAAACTAGTTGCAAGAATGGGGAAACTAAAGTAAAGAGTTTACCCTTGAAGATCCCTTGAAGAACAAGTGGTCCAGCCACTCCCTAGTGGTCAAAATCAGTCCAAAATCACAACAAACAACCCTCCAAGTCCCTCAATCTCGAAATAAGGTGTAATAGTGTGTGTAATGGTGCAAAAGTAAGGTAAAAGTGCACTATTTGGCCACAAAACACACACAAGGGTGAGAGAGAGTGAGATATAGAGAGAGAGAGAATGTATAAGCTCTGGTTTTTGATCTCTCAAAATGGCCAACCCTTAGCCAAGAAGACAAGGCCTCCTCTTATAGAGGAGGCAATCTTGTAAGCTTAGCAACCAAGCAAACAAGAGGCTCATCCCTCCATACACGTGTATGGAGGGGAAGAAAGTGGTACACAGCTGCTTAAAAATATCTCAAAAAGCAACCACACAGTAGTCGGCAGGGCAAAATGGTCATTTTGCCAAAAAGAGTGCCGACCGGCACAAAATAGTGCCGACCGGCACAATAAAGTGCCGGTGGCCACACCAGCCAGCCGGTGGCCTTTAGCCACAGCCGGTGGTATGTGGGGATGCCTCACAAAGCATTCCCTGTCCTCCCAAGGCAAAACACAAGTGTTTGGTGCAAAACCAAACACCAAACGGTCGAGTTCGGAAGTCCTGAGGCAAGGCGCGCGAGCCGAGAACTCCGGGAACTCCAAACGAACACAAACATGGATAATCACCGAGTGTTTCAACGGTGACGTCCAAGTCTTGAGGACGGTCAAAAATGGGGTGTCTACAGATGGCCAAAGGAGCCAAGTGTGTATTTTAATGTCAAATGAAATGCACACAAAACACATGAAGGACCCCAACCTCTATCATGGTTTATCAAGAGGCAAGGGATGTGAACATGCAAGCAAAACTAGTGCAACATTAGCATGTTAATGACAATGCCATACAAGGCTAAGCATGCCAAATGCAATGCAACTTAGACAAGCACGTAAAATGCAACATAGACATTCAAGCATGCAAGGCAAACATGTGACAATATGTAAAGGAACAAGATATGCAAACATGCAAAGCTACTTAACAAAAGCATGCCAAATGCAATGCCACTTACACATGCAACAACATGCTATGGACTAAGTATGCAACAAGGCACAATTGAACTAGCATGCTACAACATGTAATTCATCAAATATGCAACAAGCATGTGACAACATACAAGGCAAGCATGCAACAACATGCGGGGATGGTCTTAAACCAAAATGGACAGCTCTCAAATAGGTCCAAATCAGTGGCCAATATGCTAAGGAATAAGGGACAAAATCGCATACAAACATGCACGGTAATTGGCCTAACACTTAAGCATAGTAGAACAACTCTTAAGCGTACTTAGGAGAGGATAAACATGGACATATGACAAACATGTTAAGCTCTAAAATCATGTTAGGAGAGGTGCCAAACCGACCAAAGTACATAAGCAAAGCATGCAAGAAAGCTTAAAGCTTGAAACTAACCAAAGGGTTCAAACCATGGCTATACAAAGCAAGCCCCAAAGGGCCAAGGGGACCTAAAACAGTCCCAAGGCAGGTCTAAACAAGACCAAAAGTGAGCTCAACACAAGCTAGAACAAAGGGGCAAAACATAAGGCATACAAGGCCACGAAAGAGGTGTTACACTACACCTAATACAACCAAACATGGTATGATTTAAACAACCAAAATCAAATTTATGGCATGTTAAAAAAAACTCAAAAACCCACTTAGATGGCATCTAAATGACCTAAGCATGGGGGCATGCACAATGACCCGATCATGGAGCATAAGACACCAACTCTTCAAGACATTGAAAGGGTGACAAATGCAAGCATACAAGCATGAAATATGGATTGAAATAACATGACAAATGATTCCAAATCACTAAAATGGCCCAAGTAAAGCATGCTAGTGACTTAAGCACCCAAAGCTAACAAGCTAGATTGTATGGTAGCTATGCAAAACAATGCAAGCATGACCAAAACAATGAAAAACAGAGCTCAAGCATGTTAAAACAAGGCTAGAAGCTTCATGGAGTTGAACCAAAATCATGCTAAAAAGACATATTACAACATGGTGCATGTTAAGGCAAATCATGGGATTACAAGACAAGTATACAAAGCATGCATGGTATGTCTAAACCAAGTCAAAACAGTGCTATATCATGGCAAAACAAAGCCTAATATGTACTAAAATGAGGATAAAACAAGCTAAGCAAACATGCTACAAACATAAGCCATTTATGTAAGCATTGAAGATGACAAGGAGAGAGGGTGACCCTCTCCTATTTAAGACACTGAAACCACCTCTCCACCACTGAAAATCCTCTGGATTTCAGTGGTAGGGAGGTCATACAAAGACAAGAACAATGGCCAAAAGGGATGGCCTAAAACAAGGCCTAACAAGACCTAAGAGGGGAGGAGGAACAACCCCAAACCTCAAAGAGACCTTAAACAAAGTTCTAAAGCAAGAAAAATTAGAATTTTTATCAGTTATAAACTAAGCTCAAAACAATAAGCAAGAAGGGTTAAAAGCTTAAACAAGAATGGGGTATCTAAAGCAAGGAACTCACCCTTGTAGAACCTCTTCAAGAACAAAGCTCCAGCAGGTTTTCTGAGTTCAAACCCACCCAAGAACACCAAAACCAACCCCTTAGTACCTCAGTAATCAAAGAGAAGGTGTATTGCTAGGTGTTTGTGTATTAAACTAAGACAATACTACACTTTTGAAGCACAAAAATGGAGAAACAAGGCAAGATAGATACAAGGCTATATCTATCTTTTCTAAGACAATTTTCTGAACCCTCAAGGAGGGAGGAGGGGCTCCCTCTTTGTAGAAGTTCAAATTCTAAGGCTTCCAAGAGAAGCCAAGCAAAGGGCAAATCCCTCCATACACGTATATGGATGGGGTGAATTGTGGATGCCAGCTGCACCAGCTGGCATAAAATATCTACATAAAGCAGATGAACAGGGTTCGGCCACCAAAAATGGCCGATCGACCAACATAAGTGCCAGTCGACCAAATATAGTGCCGATCGGCCAACACTCTTGGCCGATGGCAAGAAAAAAGGGCCGATGGCATTATGCCGTGGCCGGTGGGTTGAGGGGATGGCAAACAAGCCACCCTCTTCCCTTAGAAGCAAAAACACAAGTGTTTGGTCCACAACCAAGTACAAAACAGACAAGTTGAGAGATCTTGAGGCAAGGCGCGTAGCCGAGACCTCCGAGAACTCAAAACGAACACGAGCATGGATGATCATCGAGTGTTCAAACGATGACGTCCAAGTCTTGAGGACGGTCAAAAATGGGGTGTCTACAACACCGCATCACCTTTATTTTTCGATAAATAAAGACTGATATCTACAGGTGTTCTAGTTACATTCATATCATCCTTGATAAATTTACCAAGAATTTTCTCAATATAATGTGATTGAGATAATGCATATCCGTCAGATGTTTTGGTAATTTTCATTCCTAATATAACATCTGAAACCCCCATATCTTTCATATCAAATCTTCTATTAAGCGTTTGCTTAGTTGATTTGATCATGTTTTGACTGCTTCCAATGATAAGCATGTCATCCACATAAAGACAAACTATGACATATCCTTGGTCAGTGTTTTTAACATAGACGCACTTGTCACATTCGTTTATCTTAAACCCATTAGTAAGCATTGCATGATCAAATTTTTCATGCCATTGCTTAGGTGCTTGTTTTAATCCATAAAGAAATTTTACAAGCCGATAAACTTTCTTTTCTGGCCCAAGCATTACAAACCCTTCGGGTTGCTCCATATAGATCTCTTCATTTAGATCACCGTTTAAGAAAGTTGTCTTAACATTCATTTGATATATCTCTAAATTATACAACGCTGCTATGGCAATAAGCATGTAGATGGATGTTATTCTTGTCACAGGAGAATATGTGTCAAATAGTCCAGACCTTCCTTTTGTCTGTAACATTTTACTACAAGTCTTGCTTTATACTTATCTATTGAACCATCTGCTTTCATTTTTCTCTTGAATATCCATTTATACCCAAGAGGTTTAGAACCATGTGGAAAATCCACCAATTTCCAAGTATGATTTTGCATAATGGATTCAATTTCATTATTAACAGCCTCTTTCCACAAAGGTGCTTCAGGACCTGTCATTGCTTCTTTAAAGCTTTGAGGTTCATTTTCTAACAGGTATGTCAGAAAATCAGGACCAAAGGATTTTGATGTTCTTGCTCTCTTACTTCGTCTTGGTTCATCATCAGTTAAATCCTGTTGGTTGAAACCGTTACTAGTCTCTTGTGTTTGATTGTCATTAGTCTCTTGACTTTGTGTACAATCATAAGTTCTTTTCTGTGAACTTAATTCCTGTCCTTTCTTGTAAGGAAAGACATGTTCAAAAAACACAACATTCCTTGACTCTATAATAGTGTTCGCATTTATATCAGGTATTTCTGATTTATAAGTCAGAAACCGATATGCACTACTATTTTGAGCATAACCAATAAACACACAATTCATTGTTTTTGGTCCAATCTTAGTCTTTTTAGGAACAGGAACTTCAACTTTTGCCAAACACCCCCACACTTTTAAGTATTTGTAGGAAGGTGGTCGACCTTTCCACAATTCATAAGGAGTGTTATTTGTTTGCTTGTAGGGTATTCTGTTAAGAACATAATTAGCAGACAATATTGCTTCCCCCCACAAGTTCTGCGCTAAGCCTGAACTTAGTAACATGGCATTCATCATTTCTTTAAGGGTTTTATTCTTCCTTTCAACGATTTCATTTTGCTGTGAAGAATAAGGTGCTGTAGTTTGATGAATAATGCCATGTTGTGCACAAAATTCATTTAATAGTGCATCATATTCACCACCCCTATCACTTCTTACCATTTTAATGGTTTTACCAAGTTAATTTTCAACTTCAATTTTGTAGAGTTTAAACATTTCTAAGGCTTCATCTCTACTTCTAAGTAAGTATACATAACAATATCTTGTGCAATCATCGATAAATGTTATAAAATACTTTTTGCCTCCTCTAGTTTGAACAAATTTAAGATCACATACATCAATATGAATTAATTCTAGAGATTCGTTTTTCTTTCAACCGATTTAAATGGAGCCTAGTTAGTTTCGCTTCTACACAAATCTCACATTTGTGTTTAGGATCAATTTCAAACTTTGGTATACAATCCAAACCAATTAATCTACGCAAAGTATCAAAATTCACATGTCCTAATCTACCATGCCATAAATTCGACTCAAGAATATAAGCAAAAGATGTGTTATTCTTATTAATAGTAACTTTTGGTACAATCGTCATTACATTTAATTTGAAGAGACCATCACTCATGTATCCCTTACCAACATGCATACCACTCTTTGATAATACAAATTTATCAGACTCAAATACAAGCCTAAAACCATTTTTACTTAACAAAGAGCCAGAAACCAAATTCTTCCGGATGTCAGGTACATACAGTACATTGTTGAGGGTAAGTTCTTTCCCTGATGTCATTTTCAAGATCACATTTCCTTGTCCAGCCACAATAGAAGTAGAAGAATTTCCCATGAAAAATTGTTCACCATTTACAGCCTCATTGTAGGTAGTGAACATCTTCTTGTCCGCACATATGTGATGAGTTGCTCCAGTGTCAACCCACCATTCCTTGGGATTTCCAGCCAAATTAGACTCAGACACCACAGCAAAGAGGTCGATGTCATTCACCCCGTTAGAGATGTAATCTAATTCTGTCACATTGGCCTGATTTATGGTTTTCTTGCTTGTACTTTCGCGCTCCTTCTTAGGGCAACGGCAATCAGAAGCTCGATGTCCAGTCTTGCCACAATTATAGCATTTTCCTTTGAACTTCGTATTGTCATTGTTGTCGCCTTGTTTAGGACCATCTCCAGTAAACTTTCTCTTTTTATTATGTGGTTTGTGAACTTGTTCAACCACATTAGCCTTGGACTCAATGGGATTTTTCCCATTCCTTTTTTCAGCCTTTTGGTTATCTTCCTCAATTCTCAATCTTATAATCAATTCATCTATGATCATCTCTTTGCGTTTATATTTTAAATAATTTTTGAAATCTTTCCAAGCCGGTGGTAACTTTTCCACTAAAGCAACAACTTGGAAAGACTCGCTAAGAGACATACCTTTAGAATGAATATCATGCAAAATTATTTGAAAATTTTGAACTTGAGAAATTACCATTTGGGAGTCTACCATAACGAAATCCAGAAATTTACCGACAACAAATTTCTTCGTGCCGACATCCTCTGTCTTGTATTTCTTCTCCAAAGAATCTCACAATTCTTTTGCTGACTTCAGAGGGCTGTAAACATTATACAACATGTTGTCAAGGCCATTGAGGATGTAGTTTCTGCACAGGAAATCTGAATGTTTCCAAGCATCTACAGTGACAAAAACTTGCCAATCACTTTCACCCTCTTTAAGTGCTGGAGCCTCTTCACGAAGAAACCGAGCCAAATTTAGAGTTGTAAGATAAAACACCATTTTCTGCTGCCATCTCTTAAACTCAGTACCATTATTTTTCCAGTTTTTCTCCATGATTTATTGAAACTTGAACATGGTTCTGGATAGGAACCGGAGTTGGTGTAACAATTGGAGTACCACTTCCAGTTGCAGTAGCCATAATATCTTATTACAAAAATTAGAAAAAACCAAAACACAAATTAATTTTCTAGTTACTAAAATCAGAAAATAAATTATAACACAAAATAATTTTATTTTCCTTGTTACTAAAACTAGAAAAATAAAATACCACAATAATTTTCTGTAACACAAATTAATATTCTGTAATTGTTAATAATACCAATATATTACTACTAGTTGTCAAAGAAAATAGACAGTATATTACTACTATCTGTCAAACAGTATATTACTACTATTTGTTTTCCAACCAAAATATCACTTTGGGAAATCACAAAAAATTAAATACAATGAAGACACCAAAAATTAGTCTGTCTTAAGATTGTTGGACAATCTTCACTGTATTTAAATAAATAAATAAATTATGTTTGTGTACTAAACTACAAACAGAATACAAAAGAAAAATAGGAAAGGAGAGGAAATGTTTGATTACAAAAATCAAACTAGAAATAAAATTAAATAAATAAAAAATAGATTTTATTTTGTTATAAAAACA
The DNA here is from genome assembly GCA_030407325.1 of Camellia japonica. Taxonomy (NCBI): domain Eukaryota; kingdom Viridiplantae; phylum Streptophyta; class Magnoliopsida; order Ericales; family Theaceae; genus Camellia; species Camellia japonica. Next base: position 83,021,488 of record JAPPVO010000019.1, on the reverse strand, counting down.
AAATCAAAATCTGATATAAATAAATAAAAACAGAAAATAAATAAACAACTTACTTGATTAAATTCTTGAACAATATTTTGATCAAGTCCAGTATTTGACACTGTACCCTTAAGACAGATTCGTCCTCTCCACGGTGCTTTCAGAATATGGACGTCTATCTCTCAAGATAAAATGATCAATCAACGAAAAATAGCAGCACTACTAATTTTTCATACAACGAACACACTAAGTGTTTATGCTCTTTCTCACAAGGAAAATAATGCAGCAAAAATGCAGAGAAGGCAGACAATATTTTGGACAAAATTGAAGTGCAAAACCAAGTGAGAGACTTGTCTACATATAGGTGTAAAGGTGACTCTTCATTTTGAATTAAACAGGTAATAAACCTGTTTGAACAGGCAGCAAACCTGTTTGGTTTGAATGGCACTGTTTGGATTTGAATTCAAACAGATATGAATCGGTTTGGGTTTGAATTTTGAACAAAACCTGTTCTGGGTTTGTAACAGATTCGGATCTGTTAGACAGAGGTGCAAACTGTTTTGAATTTCAAAATTTTGAAATTAATCTAGACAGAAATTCGAAATGAATTCGTGGACAGTTTTTATTTGAAAAAATGAAATTAAATTCAAATGTTTTTTACCCAAAAAGATTAGTATTGGGCCGGACAAACCCAACCCAACCAGGCACCTGCACCCAGCCTACTCGACCGACATGATGGATAATGGTCGCGCGCGGGGTGATTTTTGGGTCCCCAATAGGTCTAGCCCATTTTGCCCATAACCTCCCTCTCTACAAAACTTGGGTGCCCCTTGGGGCCTGTCCCAAGTTCAATCTCATGTCTTATAAACCCACTCAAAACTTCCCACCAAATCAATGTGGGACAAACTATTATACAAACCTTAAGGAATTTTCACCAAAACCCCATTTCCATGGAGCACACTTTGGTTTCAATTTCTCATTCACCCGATAATGGTTTTGAGCAACCAAATATACCACGTGAATCACAACGCGGTATAGAACGTGTTACCACTTAGACCCGCCAATCCCACCTAAATAATAGACCAAAGTTAGGAAAAAAAACTTTGTTTTCCAGATTTTTTTTTTTTTTTCAAACCATTTCTAATACATTTTTCACAAGATATAAATTAAATCGTGCTAACAAATAGAGTAAAGATTTCAAAATACACATTTTGACTCAGAATATGAATATAAAATTAGCATAAATATGTTAGAGATTCGTGTTATGGCTACTAGAATTACTGTTAGTTATTTCACTATATTTTCATGGGTCTCATTAAAATCATATTTAGTTGTGATAAAATAATGTGGAATTAACAGTAAAGGTGCGATCCTTTACTTAGTTATATTTTTACCCCTTATATATATATATATATATAACTTTTTTTAGTTAAAAAATCACTTCCAAACAAAGATTAAGAGTCGTTTGACATTAGCTAAAAAATCAAAGAATAAAAATAAAAATAAAAAAAAAAGCTTTAGACTCATATAAAAAAAGTCAAAATTCATCCTTATTTTTTTTTACTTTATATTTTAATAAAAACAAAAAAAAATTAAAAATATCCCTAAAAAATAATTACCTCCCAAGAATCCTCATTCATACTTGGGCCTTATTTATTTTTTGGGGGGTGATAGTAGAAAAATTGATAAATAAGTCACCCTTATTGCTACTATACAGCATTGTACATGAGATTTTCGCCTCTCGAGTTCTTCAAAACTGTAGCAACGTCCTGAACGAGTTATTCTGCCTATCTCATAATTGATTTTATGACTTGATCTATAGAGAAAAAGAAAAAAAGTATCGGGCACAGATAAAGTGGAAATCTTTAGTTTGAGGAACAAAGATTTTAGTTAAAAAATAAAAATAAATAAACAAAAAAAAAGTCATTAAATTAACATACTATTCTTTTTACTATTTTATATATCTTTTCATAAAAAATAAAAATAAATAAATAAATTCTTGACTAGGTTTAATAATATTATCAGAAAACAAGGCCTAAAATCCAAAAAAGGCCAATTAAATTATGAATTGTAGCAAAACCCCAATTGGGAGACGCACATTTCCAACAAACCCCTCATCCTTCATTTAGCTTAATTGTCATCTCTCTCTCTTTGCCCTAATTCCGATATAGCCCCCAATTCTAGGGTTCTCTTCACCCTCCACGCCCTTCTCACTCTCACTTTCCCGTAAGTCCTCTCTCTCTCTCTCTCTCTCTCTCTCTCTCTACATATACCTTCTGTATTTTGCGATTCAGCTCTCAGTTTATCTTGATTTTTCTTTTTTCTTTTTTTTATAATTTCTTTGTTTGTTATCTGAGTTAAAATGCATTGACTGATTTCAGATCTATGTGCTTGAAATTTGTAGTCAGAACTTTGTTTGTTATCATTAAATTGATTGGGGGGGGGGGGACTTGAGTGTGTGTTCAAAGTTTTTGTATTTGGGTTTTTTTTTTTTTTTTTTTTTGTCTTGTGGTTTGGTTGAGTTGAGCTGAATTTTATGGTATCAGACTCAGGTAGTCACTATAGAAGCACCACTGTCAAAGATGTGTATGTTAAATTGTCACTAATTTGGAGGATTTGAATAGCTGTTGTTTTCATCTGTCCAATGCCTATACTAAAATTTTGGATTTTGTTTGGTTGGGTTGAGCTGAAATTTTTGTTTTTAAACTTAGATTGTCCTCTGGATATGAATTTATGTTTATAGTATTTTGAATAGCTGTAGTTTCCATTCATTGCAATGCCTAAACTAATTTATATAGGAGATACACGGTTACCGCGCCTTTTAACGAATTCTATGTTTGGTTTCTTGTTCAAATTCTGTTTGGTGAAAAAATAATGAAAAATTCAAAAACAATCATCATATTTTTATTTATTTATTTGTGAAAAAATATATATATGTTTTGAAAATCCAAAAGCATATTTTTGGTGTTTATTTTAACCAAACTAATTTTTAGTAATTTTCACAAAATATATTTTGAAAATGAAACCAAACTAGATTTTGAATGAATCTATTCTGTTTTAATGGTATTTGTTGTAACGTGTCTCACATCACCTGGAGCTGCCCCATATGTGCTAGTGATAAGGTTTCAGTTTCTTTTTTCTTAATACTTGGGTTTTAAGGAGAAGTATGGGTTGGCTTTTCAATTTGGTATCAAAGCTTGGTTGGGCCTGTGATTGATGTGCCATTTATCCGGCTACTGTATATTGTGGTCCAGGAAGGTGTGTTGGAATGTGTCCCGCAGCACCTGGAGTTGTCCCATCTATATTGGTTATAAGGCTCCTTTATATGTTGTGGTCCACGAGAGTATGTTGGAGTGTGTCCCATATCACTTGGAGTTGCCACATCTGTGCTGGTTATAAAACTCCAATTTCTCTCTCCTTAATACCTAGATTTTAAGGAGAAATGTAGGTTGGGTTTTTCAATTTTCCTTAATATTTGGGTTTTAAGGAGAAATGTGGGTTGAACTTTTTAATTTAGTATCAGAGCTTGGTTATGAGGCTCCAGTTCCCTCTCTGTAATACCTGGGTGTTAGAGAGAAATGTGAGCTGGGCTTTTCAATTTGGTATCAGAGCTTAGTTGAGCCTGTAACTGGTATGTCGTTTGTCTGGCTAGTGTATGTTGTAGTCCAAGAGAGTGTGTTAGAATGTGTCCCACATTGTCTAGAGTTGCCCCATCTGTGCTAGTTATAAGATTTTAGTTTCCCTTTCCTTAATAACTGAGTTTTAAGGAGAAGTGTGGGTTGTGCTTTGCAATGAGTTTATTTATAATTCTTGGTTTGTTTTATTATGGAGAGAATCAGAGCCAACTTGTGTATTCACTTTGTTGTGTAAAATGCAACAAACCAATTCAGCTTCCACAGGTGTTCTGCAAGCACCACCATGACGAGTGCACATTTTCAAAAACAGTAATCCCGGCAATTTAAAATTGCATTTGTGTATCTTATTAGCAGGATGGTATAGAATCTGCAACTTATTAATGAAGGTGCTTTAAATTATATGAAGACTTGAAGAATAAACTTATGTGCTCTCTTGCCAATTTAAAAAAATAAAAGATATAAAAAAATAAAAACTTATATGCTCTCTGATTGCTTATAGGAACTTCTGAAGATATTTGGGATGGTGAAGGGGAAGCTTATATTAATTTGCCAATCCGGTGGTGAGTTTGTGAAGAATGATGATGGTTCCTTCACATATGGTGGAGGAGAAGCACAGGCAGTAAATATTGATTGTGAAACACTGTTTGATGATCTGAAGTTAAAATTTGCTGAAATGTGTAATTTGGATTTTAAAACCATGTCCATCAAGTATTTCCTCCCAAGAAACACTCGGACTCTCATCACTTTATCAAATGACAAAGATCTAAAAAGGATGCTTAGTTTCCATGAGAATTCAGTAACAGCAGATGTTTTTGTCATGGGAAAACAAGGTTTTAACCGTGATGACTGGAACATATTAAGCAGCAGGTATTTGTCTTGGGTTGAACACAATTCTATCCTTGTTCACATCATTTATCTGTTTCATATTTTATAAATCTTTATTACAATTATAGTTGCCCTCATGTTACCCATCACTGCAAAGCCTAGAGAAACAGTTGTGTCAAAGAAACAGCTTGTGTGAACCCCTACAATGCCCCTCACTTTTTGGTGAAATCATAGTGGCAACCCTCTATGCTATGATGCAGTCCTTACAAGCTGTTTGGATCGAGTGATTCAGTGAGAAATGATAAGAAATGAACTCTTTTATCATGTTTGGTTTATAAGTTAGGTGAGAAATCGTGAGAAATGAAGAGAAAGATAATTCTTTTATTTTATAGGTTTCATTTCTCACTAAAAGTGGTGAGAAACAAGTTGATTGGTTGTTTATTTTTTATAACATTGAGATTGCCTGTTAAAATACAAAAGAAGAAAAATAAATTTCATCTCCCTATATCACATGCTTTCCTACTCATTCCAAAAAAAAAAAAAAATAGTGAGAAAACACATTCATTTCTTTTCTTTTCTCACCTACATGAGAGACCACTTTCATTTTTTTTTTTTTTTTTCTTTCTCGCCCTACAATCCAAATGGAACCTTTAATGATTTGCATTTAGCTGGTGAACAAATACTTTTTACATATTTGCTTGATATCATCTTAGTAATACTTATTTATCAAAAAAAAAAAAAGATGTCATCTTAGTAATACTTGCAGGACGACGGGTATAAAATTAGCAGAGTCTGTGAAACATGTTGCTCCACCCCCGGCTGCTGTTACTTCATCGCCTGTTGATGCTGCTAGTCCTGTTGGTCGTAAAACTGCTACACCAAATAAGACTACTCGTGCTGCATCAAAAAAGGCTAGTCTCACTGCACCAAAGAAGGCTACTCGTGCTGTACCAAAGAAGGCTACTCGTGTGGCTACTGACTCTGCCTCAAATTCTTCTGCTTATACTGATAGTGATAACTCCAGTGCTGGTCCATCCTCTCCAGTTAGTTTTGCTGCTAAGCCAATTCCTCACAGTGCAATTGAAGTAGATATGAGTGCTACCCCTGCGGATACTGTTAAGAAGCGAAGACGCACTGCTTCTTGGAAAATTGGTGTCAATGGTCCAACCATTGTTGCTGTCCCTGATGATGATGGGGACAAAAAATCACGAAGAATGAATAGGCGACGTTTGGCAGATGATGATGATGACACGGAGCAGAATATGGAGGTTGTACCTTGGGAAGATGATCTTGACGCTTCTTCTCATCTTATCAGCTCTGATGATGTGTCTTTGGACAGCCTAGTTGCATCGTGGAAGGATGGTATTACTGGTATTGGTCAGGATTTCAAGGATGTGAGCGAGTTTCGGGATGCGTTACAGAAATATGCCATCGCACATCGTTTTGTGTACAAGTTAAAGAAGAATGAAAGTAATCGTGCAAGTGGGATATGCATAGCTGATGGCTGTTCTTGGAGGATACATGCATCTTGGGTCCCGGCTGATCAAACTTTTAGGATTAAAAAGTTCAATAGCTCGCACACGTGTGGAGGGGAGTCTTGGAAGTCTGCTCATCCAACAAAGAATTGGTTGGTGAATATTATCAAGGACAGGTTACGAGAGTCTCCACATCAAAAACCCAAGGACATAGCTAATGGCATTTTGAAGGACTTTGGAATCGAATTGAGCTATACCCAAGTGTGGCGTGGAATTGGAGATGCTAGGGAGCAACTTCAGGGTTCATACAAGGAGGCATATAATCAGTTGTCTTGGTACTGTGAAAAGATCATAGAGACAAATCCCGGTAGTTCTGTCAAACTCATAGTCAATGATGACAAAAGATTCCAATTCCTTTTTGTGTCCTTTCGTGCCTCAATACATGGTTTCGAAAAAGGTTGTCGTCCCCTTCTTTTCCTTGAAGCTACGTCTCTAAAATCGAAGTATCAGGAGGTTCTACTGACAGCAACCGCCTTGGATGGGGACGATGGCTTCTTCCCAGTTGCATTTGCTATAGTAGATAATGAAAATGATGAGAAATGGAATTGTTTCTTGGAGCAATTGAAGTTTGCATTGCCCATTTCAGAATCTATAACTTTTGTTTCTGATAGAGAGAAGGGACTAACGGAGTCTGTGCTTAAAGTATTTGAGAATGCTTACAATGGTTACTCCATGTACCACCTTTTGGAAAGCTTCAAAAAAAGCTTGAAGGGTCCATTCCATGGAGATGGAAAAAATTCCTTACCTGGCTATTTCATAGCTGCTGCCCATGCTGTCCGGCTCGTTGGTTTTAAAAAGTTCACTGAGCAAATTAAGCTCGTCTCTTCTCAAGCGTACGATTGGGTGATGCAAATTGAGCCAGAATATTGGACGACAACTGCATTCAAGGGTGAACGCCATAACCAAATCACAGAGAATGTTGCAGAGCCGTACATCAATTTGATAGGTGAAGTGCGTGAATTACCCATAACACAGAAGATTGATGCACTACTATCAATGATGACAGAGTTGATAAATACCCGTCAAAAAGAGTCAAGCGAGTGGTCTACGAAACTCACTCCATCAAAACGGGAAAAACTACAAGAAGAAATCGTTAGCGCTCGTGGACTTAAGGTGTTAATCTCATCCGATACCATATTTGAGGTTCATGATGATGCCATTGCTACACATGTTGTGAATCTTGGCACATGGGATTGTACTTGCCTAGGGTGGCAAACTACGGGCTTACCTTGTCGACATGCTATTGCTGTCTTCAATTGCACACACAAGAGCGGGTATGATTATTGTTCAAAGTACTTCACAGTATATAGCTTCCGATCTACATATTCAGAGTCCATAAACCCCGTGCCTAGTGTTGGCAAGCCAGTCGAAAAAGAAGAGGATACCTCAGACACTGCAGATGTGCTTCCACCTTGTCACACTCGATCACCAAGTCAACCAAAGGCGAAAAACAAGTCAAAAGATGAGGACCAACCACAAGAAGAACCACAAGAGGAACCACAAGAACCACAAGTAGAACCACAGGAGTAGTTTCTTGGAAGCAAGGCATAAATAAGGTACTATTTTCTTTCTAGATTTTTACCTCTCTTAGCTTCGTTGCTTTTCGTTGTACGGTGGCATTGTGTACAGTTTGTGTAATTAGGTAGTGAAGGTAGTAATTTTTATGTACTTAGCATCTTGTGGATGTGTTGTGCAGTTCTCTGCCTCATGAAAGACTTGTGTATTGTAGTTGAAGTTAAACTTTGTCTTGAGCTATCTTGGTGGTTTTCCAACAGAGTCTCTCTTCAGATCTTGAGTCAGGAGGTGTTGTTCTCATTTTTTTGAGCTGATCAGAAATATACACTGCTGAATCATGATGGAACTTGAACAATTCAGACCACCAAAGGGTGCTTTAATAAAAGGGAAAATATTTATAACCAAGTTTTTTTTTTTTCATGAAATTTCTTGTGTTCTTTTAGGCTATGTTTGGATTATAGATTTGGATAGGAATTTAGAAAGGAAAAAAAAAAAAAATGTGAGTGAAATGTGAATAAAATAGTTACATTTGACCCTTTTTCTCTTTCTCTTTCCAAATCATTATCCAAATTTATAATTCAAATACAGCCTTAATATATGGGCCTTCTTAATAATTCAAATACGGCCTTACATTTGACCCACCCTCTCAAACTCAATGAAAATTTTATAATAGGACTTAATTGAATAATTTTCCTTCATAAAATCCCTTCTCTGTAAAACTTTTGCACTTGCAATAAATGCATGGGCCTTCTTTGATAAATTATGTGTAGCAACAAATTCCAAAAAAAATGGACAAATTACAAGTTTTGTTCCCTCCTTCCTTCAACAACCCCTTCTAGCAGCAACTTTTCTTTGGTAACTCATCAAGTACTTTTTCCCAAAGCATTTGCTTGTACCAAATATATTTTCTACTGTTCTTTTTTGTTCTTTTTCTTTTTCCTTTTTTTTTTTTTACCAAAAAAAGAAAAGAAAACATGTTCTTGTTTTCTATTTTGAAATTGACAATGTTATCAATCCTAAAATTCAAAATATTCTAAAGAGAAATGAATACATGCCCTCAAATTTTCATTAATCCTTAAAAATTCCAATGCAACGGTGCAATTTAATTAATAAATTCAATTCAAGTACTTGGTTGTTGTAACAATTCCTCAAAATAGTTCCTTCCTCTCAATAATACATTCTAAAGAATTGTCTCATGAAATACAATAATGTGTTCAACATGAAACACCATGATTGAACTTCTATGAAACACAAATGACAATAACTCCCCACGTCCAGAATTGCAAACAAAAACCCTTAAGCCAACTAAGTTTCAAAGACAATATACACACACATATATAGTCGGAATTGTTTCGTAATGCAAGGTCATTGAAAATTTTAAATTTATGATCCAAATACAATTTTAAACTTTCAATAATTAACAAAAACAAAAAATTGTTCACCCACCTTGACAAGTGGGTGAACTAAACCCTCATTTGTAATTGGTTAAAATAGTGACATGAACTCGTTTAAAGTCTGTATATGTCCACTGCACATGCATTGAATTAATTCCTGAAAAAAAATAATAAATAAATAAATAATTCTCTTCCTACCCATCTCCTGGTTGTTTTTGCATTTGTTTTCAAATAAACTTGAAGGCTTCACCCCTCCTTACCCTCCACGAAAACAATAAAAACAATAAGAGAAATGTTACAATGTGCATTTTTAAAAAGATACCTATCGTAAGAAAAATTATATAATTTTTATGATGAAAGTTATAAATTTTTGTAAATGTCACAATTTTTGTGATAAAAATTATGAATAGCAAAATCATAATTTGCACTCCTAAAATAATGCTTTTTCTATTAAGAGTTATAATTTTTGTGATAAACAAAAAGTAATATCTTTTGTGATAGGTAAGAAATCATTTTTTTTTTTTTTTTTTTTGTAGTAAAGCTGTGTTTTTGTATAAGATGCATCCATATGAACCCTTTTTAGGGTACACATGATATCCTTTCCCAAGCAATGTGTACAAAAAAATTCCCATAAATATGCACAAAAAATCAACGCACAGTTTACATTTATATTTTCTTGAGGACGAATTTACATTCATATTTAAATTCATATGAATGTAGTCCAAATTCATTCGGTGTAATTTTCTTTGTACTTCGTTTCGTGCACCTAATATTATTCAGTGCGAAATAATCAGAAGACTAGTAACTTGATAAGGTTTATGTGATGCTGAAATCGAGAGGTATATAAACAAAAGACTAATTGATAAATTACAACAATAGTTTTTGTACTTTGCTTTTTTTGTCATTGTAATTTTAATTGACTTAATTTTGATTCTAAATTCCGGACTTTGCTTAAATTTACTCTAATTGATTACTACTCTTAGCAATTTTTATGAAAAATACGTAGATAAGTAGTATCTGTCATATTTTTAAGAATAAAATAATAAACTTACTCAACTCAGTGAGTTAATCTCAACGAATTCAGTGATTATTTTCTGTCAAAAACATTAATGATATTATCAATTGGACTAAATTGATACAAAATATAAAATTAAAAATCAAATCAGTGATGCTAGAGACCTCTAATTTAGAGGCTCTAAACACACCTCTAATGAGGTGGAAAAGGAAAAAAAAAAAAAAGAAAAAACAGACACAGCACTGACAGTGGCAGTGGATGAGACCCACTGTCATATCACTAGTGACACCTCTAATTAGAGGTCCCAAGCATTTCTGTTTGCCCTAAAGTAAATAGCCACAACTCCGAACTTAAATTCTTTCCGATGTACCCAAAATATATATATATATATATATATATTCAATTAAGCCCTTGATTTAAATTTTCAATCAATTAACCTTCTACCTTTCTGAATTGGTTTAATGTAGCCCTTTTGTTACATTTTGTCCACATTAGGCTGTTTTGTAGTATAGAGTATATACATTATATGGGACCCAACTGAATGGTAAATTGGTAAAATTAATCCTAAATTCATTTTTCTAAGCCAACAATCCAAAATCAAATGACTTAAAATGTAAAATGGGTTAGATATTATTGATGACAGGAAATTTGAAAAAACAAAAAAAATATCACTGCATCCAAAATCCATAGCTCATAAAAAATAGTATTAATTACACTTTTCATTCATGTAGTTTGATATAAATTTTCCTTTAATCTCTATAGTTTTAAATTTAATAATTTAGTCCCTACACTTTAAATTCAATTTCAATTTAGTCATTCCGTCCAATTTGAGATTAAAATTAACAAGTTTCAAACACTTGACAATTTTCTACAATGGAAGGACCAAATTAAAACTGAACTTGATGTTTATGGACCAAATTGTTCAATCTGAAACTATAGAAACTAAAGTGAAATTTGAATCAAACTATAGAGGTAAAAAGTGTAATTAACCCCAAAAAATACTATTCAGCAATTTAATCATTATAGCAAAGCATTTGGAAATAAAATGAAAACATAAAAGTCCCAAGCATATTTGTGTAAAAATATACCATGTCTGTAAAAAACACAATTAAGCACTACTGATCATTACAGCAAAATATTTGGGAAATGACTTGTAAAAGCTATTTAAGACACAACATTTGAAGAACTAGCAACAAAATGCAAAGTCAAGTTCCTAGCCTGCAAAGCAGTGTTCAATATATATATATATATCCTAAATTTCCATCATAATATATCCTGTTTTTGCTAAACTATTCATCTTATTTATCTTCTAGGCTTCTAGCTACAAAGTAAAGAGTTGTACACTCACTTGTGCCCTCTCGAAGCGTCAAGCTACGAGAGCAGACCCGCACATGATGGGCAGGGTGGATCACGTCGATCTTCATGGCACGTTCTCTGTTCCAGACAATCAGCATGATAAACATGCCCACAAACCAAAACCGCCACAACCGAGAGATCACCAGAAGAGATCGTGTTACCTAGAATAAAAGGCTTCCTTTTCAGAAACTTCTCACATATTGCACATACCATCTTCAATGCATCAGGAGATGCTGCACCCACAGCCAAGGAGCTTGACCTAATTTTCTCTGGTCGGCAAAATGCTCTCTCCTTATTTTCTGAAAAACGAATCACAAGGAAATGAAAAAGCGTGCTTCAAATACCTTTATTGGACACCCAATAATTGGACATCAGACATTCTTAAATATTTCTATTTAAATATATGTATATATTACTGTATAATTATTATAAAATGAGTAAAATACCTTTTTGACACTGTATATATATAACACTATTTTATCCCACATAATTGATTAAAAATATAAAAATATGACCCTATTTATTCGTGTCTGTGAACTGTTAAATTTGATATTTGATGGGTTCAATCTCCAGATATGCACCTACACCCGATACTTGTACTCAAACCAGATCTATGTAACATACTGTGCATCATATTCCTAAATTGATAGTCTTTTCCGCAAAGTGATTATAAGCTCAATGGTTATGGCGCCTCAATGAATAATGGCTCGAGTTGATAAATGCTTAAATTTTGCCTTTTGATATGCTTTATATAAAGATATGCAAATCAAGCTTTCCTCACTCTTTCAGCCTTGCTCCTTGAGCTTGCACCAGACACAGATAGTGATTGTAGGTTCAATGGTTACAATGCCTCAATCAACACTAATACACTTTACCAGCTAGTCTTGCTTTCCAACAAGGCCGCAAATCAAATAAAATTATACTCATAAAAGATAAGAAGATAAAAAGACTACCTATGTGCCGTCCAGAATCCGAATTGCATTGACTTGCAAACTTGAAGGAGAGTTTCTCATTGTGCAGAGTACCCTTGCCACGAGAAGATGATGCATCAGCATTATTGATTGAGTTTCGCCGAGAGTATTGACGACCATAGTAATGCCGCGGGTGCCTCAACAATAGTGCACGACCAAGATTTTGATGTGAATGGTGGGTGTTTGGTAGCTTTCCAGCACAATCCATGATAGATGAGAGAGACTTTAGTGTACCACTATCAACTGAATGAGAAGATTTCTGCTACAAAAAGGAGGAAAATTCCAAAATTCAAAAAGAAAAAAGAAATAAAAATGCAGAAAGTATCATTATGAGAAAGAAAAAAAAAGAGTAAAAAACAACGAACCTCTTTAGACAAATCCATTATAGAGGAATATGGCATGGTTTCTGCAATATGTGAAATGAAATTAAATAATCAATCACAACTCGATTGTCATGCTTGAGAAACTTTACCATTCCTAGGATTATAAACTTACATTAGAAGATAAACCAAAGAACGTTTATATGCTCAAGCACTTACAAGCATCAAGCAAATAAGAAAAGAGAACATGTGTGTGTTGGGGGCTTGATTCTCTTACATAGTGTAAAGTGACGTAAGGAAATTGTAAAGGACACAGAGAAAATTGGAAAGAATCATCATGTAAAGCATAAAGGCCACTAAAAAGGTTTTAAAGGACTGGGAAGAGAACCACTTTTAAAGTCGGGGTAGGAGAGTGAATCAGAATTAAGAACATTTAAAAGCAACTGAATGTAAAGCAGGCTAAAGCTTAAATGAGGGTATTTCTGTGACATATTGTTTGCCTACCTGTGGACGCTCAACCTTACTAGCACATACAGTCCAGCAAATAAAAAATAAAATAAAAAGGAAGTTCAAGACTGGAAGCAGATATGACCAAACAATTAACAACAGAGGGAAATTGTTGTACAGCACTTCAAGCAGCTAACGCCTTAAAAGAAGAGGGTAGCCCCAGCAGAAGATAATAAGATGGTGATATAAAACATTTTTAAAGGATGAATGAATCTAGTCCAATCTAAAGAGGGATTAGATTAAGCATATATAATTGAAGATTCACAAACTACTAAAACTGAGAAATAAAAAAACTCCATAAATTCCAAAGCTAAGGATTATAATTATACCTTAATAGGTTTGCATGTATTGATCAGGGGCTATATAGCACAAACACTTCTAAGAAGGTGGTGTATATTGGGCACCGACACTCATCAGATACTGCCCAACACATGTTAAACATGTGTACTATTATTTATTTTTTAATTTTTTAAGAACTAGGCACGTTTTGGACACTTGGGGCTTTTATGACTGGGGAGACTATAGCATACGAATGTGATTGTTAATCCACGGGACTTACATTCGAGTGTTTGATTGCAATTTTTCTTATCTAGATTACATGCCGATGGACATTATATCCAAGAAAATTGGCCCATTTATTAATCCTACAACTAATAATGTAAAACAAATATATAATTGAGATTATATATTTCCATATTCTTGCAAAACAAAAGTGGACAAGAGGGGATTATTTATTCCACTAATCTAGTTGGATAACCAATCATACACTAATTCCATGAATTGTTAGTTTCCTCACTATTTTATCCTACTAATCAAACAAGGCGTTAGGGGACATAACTGTTCATTGCTTAGGCACACACTGTAAGTATGAAAAAAATAATTCGGGATCTATTGATAAAATAAAAAAATGTGGATTGATATGAATTAGTCCCTCTTTGTTTTGACTTTTCATTTATAGGAATTTTGAAGCCCAAAACATTGTAAGTATGTATATAAATAGAGCTTTTGTTCACAATTCTTTTCCAATATGTAAAATGCATAAAATAATTTATTACCATTTTAATATAGTAAAATATAAAATTATTAAATGTTGTCAATATCTTACGATTCACGATATGTATCTCACGATTCGATACTTTTCGGCAAGGTTTTAAAAAGCGGCTGCAACCGTTACGTGACACCGTTACGTAATGGTTGTGGTGATTACCGCCACCCGTTACGGCCGCTTTTGCAGTGTAATTGAGATTTACAGGTGTGTTGGCCATAGCGGCTGCCGTAGCAATCGTAACGATCGTAACGGCCTGTTACGCACCGTTATGTAATGGTTCTGAACTGCTTCTTTTGAAAAAAAACACAAAAAAAACAAAGCCGAAACTGGGCGAAGAGGGATAGAGAGAGAAGAGGGAAGATGAAAGGGAAAATGGAAGAGCAAGAAATAGAGAGAGAGAAGAGGGAAGAAGAACATGCTATTGATTTGTTGAAACTGTAAGACCTATGCTATTTTATTCAGCTGCTATCACTCAACTATTTTGTTGTGTGTGTCTATCTATATATTGTTTGAAAATAATAATAATAAGTGTGGTGATTATCTATTTGGCTTGATTAAAATATATATATATATATATATATATTTAGGCTCTTATTTATTCTCTTACTTTTGTCATTGTTTATTTATATATAATAATTAGTGATTGATTTTTTGTATAATATAAAGTCATTAATTATTAAAATAAAATGTAAAAAACTCAATTTATAGTGATTTAAAAATATGAAATATATTAGATCATACTTAAAAATTTACAAATAATGATCAATATTTATTTTAAAACCCAATAAATATGATCATGGAAAAAAAATATGCATATCGATAAGTTTTTTTCAAATTGTGAAAAATAAAAAAATTCACTGTTCCGGTTACCGTAACCGTTACTCTACGGCCTTTACACCCCGCAACCGCGCCACCGCCACTGTTACGGCGACCGCAACCGCTTTTCAGAACCTTACTTTTCGGAGGTAAATTGATACTATCATTAATATGTATCTCAAATTAAATGTATCGTACGATACATAATGCAATATAAAATATGCGATACATAATGTAATACGTATGTTACATAAATACTTAAATTTTAAGGAAAAAAATTTATTCAAATTATTTTATGCAAAATTAATATTGTCAAAAAATTCATTTAACTTATTAGAAAAATTATTTTTTGAAATGAGAATGGTACTTTCTATTTTATGTCTCAACCTCTTTAAGGTTTCTATTGTACAGTATTAAGTATCTAGCGTAATTGATTTATGCCTTGTGAAGACATATGTATTGATTCATGTATGTATTAAATTTAAGAAGCTTTGCTTCTACAATTTAAAGAATTATACATTGTTAGTGTTTTATTCTCACAAGATATTTATTTTTTATAACTACATTTATTTTTCTACTTATTTTTAAAGGTGTTAAAGTATCTTATGATACATGATTTGTGTCCAGATTCAACAACTGTATAATGCAAAAAGATGAAGAAATAGCTATCATTTTCATGTATACATATAAAAATAAATATGTATTCGTTGTTGTGTCCCTACCTTGTTATGTTCCTTATTTTCTAAAAAGTTATTATCTTAGTGTGTCCCCATCAAGTCGAATTTGTGTCCCATGTGCTTCTTAGATGGGGGGGAAAAGCGGTCAAACCAAACAATAAATAAAAAAAAAGGTATCCAATTTGATGTTTGTTAACTATAGTTGTAGATTTTTTTTTTTTTTTTTAATTGGTTCCATCCCAAAATTCAAATAGTACCACGTGGAAGCAAACAACAACAAAGCAAGATGTGTCTTCTAAGTTTGTAAGGTAAGGAGAATTGTTAGATGAGGTTCCATTTACAAGAACAATGTAGTTCTAATTTAACTGGAATAAAAATTTCCCCCAAGCATTGGCGGAGGGAGGGTGTCACGACATACATTATAGTTTTATTAATTCTTGCTTGTATTTCCTTAAATTATTGAGGTTATTAATGGTTGGCCCCCTCAAAGGATAACGGAATCCGCTGAAACTTTTGTTCATCTTGTTGTTTCTTTCTTTAGGGGCACTTTGTGACTTCTGTAGGGAAAAGTCGAGATTTTTCTTTTTAATTTACGTTTTAGTGGTTTATTGGATCTATGTGCTCCTCCCGCTGACTACCAACTAGGACCCATTTCATTGTGTTATAGGGATGGGTGTTGTCCACCTAACCGGGGTGTCTTTTGCTTGGTCATCTATTTGATTGGTTAATGGTCACTAGGTGCAGTTATTTTGGCAAAATAAAATGAGGCACTGTCTCTATTTTCCATGTAATTTGACAACAAAATAAGAGGAAAAATGGTCTCTTTTATTTCCTTCTTATCTAAAAAAATGGTAAGGAAACATTTTTTTTTTCTCTTCTTTTCAATCTTAAGTAAAACAAAAAAAAATTCTTATCTAGCTTTTCCAAACAAATTGTTAGGAAACTGATGATGGTTTGGTTCACTTCTGAATTCGGTATTAACAGAAATACAATTGACTCATGCACACCATGTCCTAACCCCCCACCCCTCCAAAGCACGATTTCTGGGGTCTGCCACTGCTCCCAGGATTTGATGGCCGTGTTTTTTTTTAAATATTTTATGGCTACAGAAGAATTTCCAGCCATATTCACTTCAGTGATTTTTAAATGAGGTTTAAGAGGCAAAGGAAGTGGGAACAAGTCCCTGAGCTCACAAATGAGTTAGTTCGAGTGTAACATTGCAGTTCGAAACATAGCTATATATATGTTACATCCATGGTGCATATTGAATTGATGATATAGGAAAATCTACCAAAATTTCTACAGCATTTTCACAAGCCTTCATCCCATTAAGCATTTAGGGAAAATTGGCCAAACCAATTAAGCTGCAAAATTAGCAATGCCATTGAATCTTTTCCAAACGCAATCTTCATTTTTATCCCCCTATCCATTCTCAAAGGCATAGCCTCTTTGACACTTTGCCTAGATTGATTAACCTAAAATTCATGTTTCAAATTACAAAGGAAAGAACTATAATCCACAATGCCCACCGAGGGGCATTAGTTTGATTGACTACCAAACTCATCTAACCGTTAAGCTGTTAGAGAGATGAATAATTTTATTATTTATATTCATAACCAACCTCTTAATGCTCCTCACGTGTGGTCAGGGTCTCCTCCATTAAAAGGCCATACAAATATTATACTATCAGGTAGGCGATGAGATTTGAACCCACGATCAATTTTAATATCATGTAGAAATGTTGACCACAAAATTGCCTAGAAAGCTTAAATTTTTAGAGAAGAGATAGACAACTTTATTATTTATATTCTCAACAATGACCACAGGAACAAATGTCAATCCATCAAAGTTGTTTATTTTAATAAAAATTATGGATTTTCATCTTTTGGGATCCTTATAAATCTCATAATTACTTTTTTCACAACCATTTTCAATCAATTAGAATAGAACCCTAACAACCCATTTCATCACTAATTAAACAACATAAAAATGTGAAGCAGCATTCTTGCTTTAGAATCTGAAAAATTGGTTCAATTCTCTTTGAACAAACCATACCCATATATATAATATATAATTCTCCGAAAGGAAATTACATTCCCACATTAATAAACAAGATAAACATAACCCCAAACAAACATGTGAGAGAAAAAGAGAAAGAAACATAAAATAAAAAAACCCTAAAGTTTGAAAAGAATGAATTGAAAGGGACATACCAGGAGGAGGAGGAGTCTTGTTCTGGTCACAGATTCGCTTTCTCTTCCCCATTATATATATATATATATATATATATATGTATGGATAATGGGTTGTATGAATGAATATAGGTATAGATTTCGAAATCCTTTCAAAGGCTAGAAAGCAGCCAAATTCTAGGGTTTTGGAGGGTGGAGAGGTGTGAGTGGCGTTGCGATGATGGAGCAGAGGACAGCGGACGTACGCTCAAGAAATCTAGAGAGAGAGTGAGAGTGAGAGAGATTTTTAGAGAGAGAGGTCAGCAGTTGTGTGTGTGAGAGAGAGTGCGTGAAGAAGAGAGAGACGAAGGAGAGGAAAAACACGTGCGAAAGAATCGCCGAAGACATGCTTTCAACTCGCGTCCACGTCATGTCATGTGACGCGGCGACACGTGTGAATATAATTCGAACATTTCAGCAAAATCACGTGACATATGAGTAGGCTTATTTTGACAAGTTTGTTAGTTTTTTTATTTTTAATTTTTTTAATCGTATTATTTTTATATTTTTATTTTAAAAAATTTAAATATTAAAATATTAATTTTTAACTTATTTTTTAAATATCCTTAGAGGCTTTGAAATACGAGTAATTATTGGGTGTTACTGAAATATTATCATATAATATTCAAAGGTGTTTTTTGTTGGAAAATGTAAAGTTTATAATTTTGTATTGGGTAATTAAAAATATAAAGAGATATGGTATATAATACTTAGTGAATGAATATAAACACATGTAGGGATAGCAATTTGAACCCGGTCCGATAGGGACCCGGCCTCCTGACCTCGATCAGAACGGATTTTCCTTGAAAATTACCCCTTTAGGGCCGAGGATGGTATTGAAAATTGAATCCCCGATGGTTTTCAGGCCGAGGACGGAGATAGGTTCCCCCGGTCCGGTCCGTCCACGCCCGATAATTCCCTGAATCTCACCATATATACATTATATATATCTATATATATATATGTTTAGGGCTATTTGAGTCTCATTTTCAGTCTCTCTCCCACTCACACTTACTTCTCTTCTCTCTCAGCCTCTCTCCCCCTCTCTCTCTCTTCTCTCTTCTCTCTTGCAGGTGCTCTCACGGCATTAGCGGTGGCTCATTCGCTGTCCTCCTTCCCTTCCTTCCATCACCTCTGATCTCCCTTCCTCCGCTGTTGTGATAACCCTGTCCTGTGTTATGTTAATTAATCCTATTTATGATTATGGTTATATGCTTGATATGATTTTGAATGTCATTTATATAATTATATGTGCTTTTGAATTTCTATCTGTTCACCGTAGGAAAATCTGTTTGATTTTCTGCTATAAAATTTAATTAAAGCCCGTAGAGGCGACTAAAACTGAAATTGACTATATTTTTGCAATTAGCATGATTTTTAGAGCCTACGGTGAAATTTAATTAAAAATCGATTTGGATTAAAATAATTAGATTAAATCAATTAAATGTAGTGCAATTGGTTAACACTAATTGAGATGGATTAGTTTAAATTAATCACTTAGTATATATATGGGTTAAACACACTTAGGCTCCTCATTTTGACCTCAAGAATCTAAAAATACACTCTAGAGGGAGAGAGTGAGCCGAATTAGAGAGAGAAGGAGCTCAACCTTGGGGATTTGCAAGTGAATTCAAGAAACTAAAAGGATTAGCTCAAGAATTGGCTATATTTGGAAGAATTGAAGCTCTTATGTGAGTAATTGAGCTCAAATTCATGAGTTTAAATTTATAACTAAGTGAATCCAAGCATGATATGTGACTAAGAACAAGAATTGAGTTGAATGTAATGAAATTGGAGTTGTATATGCATGCATGTTTGTATTCACCATGATTATGTTCATTTGAGCATGACACACATGAAGAATTGAGTACCAAATCATACATACAAGCATAGTTTTGTTGAACTTCATGATTATAAGCATCATTTGTGCCATTTGAAATAAAATTAGAGTCAATAATTAACATGCATTCATGATTCATGAAGGTATGAAGCTTGAATGCATAAGTTTCGAAATTGGCAAAGAATTTGGAATGATTTTGGAAATGGACCATGATTCTAGACAATTAGTTTCAAATTATCTAAGTTTTTATGATACACAATGTTTTTCTATGTTTTTGGCATCAATTTGCAAACTTTGGAACTTTGGGGTTGTGTTTTGAAGCTCAAACAGCTTACTGGAAAACCCAGAATTCAACTCATCAGCTCGAGCGAGGGAAGTCTCACTCGAGCGTGAAAATTTATCTCCTAGAAGTTTTGCAGAGATTTGCACAGTGGCTCGAACAGCAGACTTTACGCTCGAGCGAACCCTGTTTTCTAAGACTCCTCGCTCGAGCGTCAAAAATCTCACTCGAGCATAAAATTCATGCAACCAACACTTTTTTAGAGTTTTGTAGGCCTCTCGAGCGACCAAAGCTGCGCTCGAGCAAAGGGCCCTATTTCAAAAATTTTGAAAAGTTATTTTACCTTCCGTTTTCCGTTCTCTTTCATTTCTAAGCACTCTTAGGCATGCATTGAACATTGTAAATGAACAAAAGGGATAAGAGAGAGGCCTAAGAGAAATAATAAGTTAAGAACAGATTGAATTGTTTGTGACCCAATGTGTTATGAAATGTGTAGGGTTAAGCACGAGGGCAAATCCATCGACGGAACACTGTGAGCAATATCTTAGTAAGGATATTTTGAAGTATGTTATTTTCAAAATGCTTACTTCTGTATAAGTTTTACAGATTTGTTAATTTGAATTGTGAACAAATGTCCGTTATGCGAATGAATTGGGTCAAAAGCCGTTTGACATGACTGAATTGGGCCAAAAGCTGTTTGACATGATTGAATTGGGCCAAAGGCCGTTTGAAATGAATGAACTGGGCCAAAGACTACTTGACATGACTGAATTGGGCCAAAGGCCATTTGACATGAATGAATTAGGCCAAAGGTTGTTTGACATAAATAAATTGGACCAGAGGTCGTTTGACATGAATGAATTGGGCCCAAGGCCGTTTGACATGAATGAATTGGGCCCGAGGCCGTCTGACATGAATGAATTGGGCCCAAGGCCGTTTGATAAGAATGAATTGGGCCCGAGGCCATTTGATATAATAGGCCAGAGGCCGTTTGATATGTCTGTTACGAATTTCATTCATGTAGCTTCTTTATTTTAATATTATTTACTGGGCTTTCGTTCACCCTCATTTAAATGTATGTAGGTGAGCAAAAAGATGTCCAAACCCAGCCTCAGTGAAGAATGTGAGAGGAAGTCAAGTTTTGTGAAGTTAATCCGAACGTCCCACGCACGAGACTTTGTTTTTGTTCTTTTGTTTACTCTTTTTGCTACCTTGGTGAATACGTTAGATCACCTATGTACATAAACTTTTGTTTGGCTGATGTGGAGAAATGGTTTGGAAATACTCTTCAGATCCTAGGAGGCGCTGGTGATCCTCAGCTAGTCACCTGAAAAGAGGAAAACTCCGGTCGGGGGTGCCGAGATTAGCACTCCGACGGACAAGTTAGTTCAGACACTCAAGATAACTTTCTCTTTAAGTTAAGTGAAATGATTCTTACATACCTTTCTGGATTTGCGGTTCTTCTATTTTATACTCACTTCTTGGGCCTCGGGACTGAGCCTATTTATCTTATTCACCTTACATTCATTCAGATCTACTGACCCTCGTCTTTCGGCTCGTTACGTATTCGGCACCCTTGTTATGCAATATGCAGCCGAGTAGTATCCAGTTTCTGGGGTATGCATCCCCCGACTCTTCCAATTATTCGGCTCCCACAGCTGACTACATGTTTAAAGTTCCTGGATGCACAAGATGTTAATTCTGCCTATATGTGTGAGTTGTTATGGAATGCTTTTGGAATAATTTTGCTATGCCATATAAGCACAGCTCATTGGACAAAAATTTTAAGTCTGCTTCCGTTTTGGCCCCTTATTTCTATTGAAACATGTTTAATCAGGATTGAGGCCATAGGTAATCTCTTGATTACTGGCTGGTTATGACCTTAATCCATAGAGGCGAGTTCGGGTCATGACAGAGTGGTATCAGAGCACGAGTTAATAACTCACACACTTGTCCAAATGAGCAATAAGCATCTAGAAAAGATCTAGGATACATTCAGGTGATAAGTATGAACTTGAAGACATTGAAAATATGCTTAAATGTTTCGAAATAAATGACTATGTGCCATATGTTTTATGATTTTCTTGCATTGTGAATTCCTTGAATACGTATGCTCTTTTGTATATGCATACTTATAAACATTTTTGTATAAAGAATAATACAAGTTTAATCAGACAATGGTGAGAACAAGAGGTGATGAATTAGAGGAGCCCTCTACTGCCAGAATGGATAGGATGGAAAGATTAATACAGGATATGGCAGAAACATTGAGGCAACAACAACAGTGGCAACAGCCACACCCTTCACCTTCACCTCCACCTCCACCTCCACCTCCAATACCGCATGTACAAGATCTACAGAATGATGACCGAACAATAGCTCTCACTAAAGAGTTTAAGAAAATGAAACCGCCACAGTTCCATGGGAGATTGGATCCATTGAAGGCTGAGGCATGGGTCCACGATATAAAGAAATTGTTTGAAGTGTTTCCTTGTCTAGAAACACAAAAAGTATTGCTAGCCACCTTTATACTAGAAGATGAAGCAAGAAGATGGTGGATATTGATGTGTAAAAGCAATAAAGATATTGGCTGGGCACGATTCTTGGAAATTTTCTACGACAAATACTTTCCACAATGTGTTCGTGACAGAAAAGTGTCAGAGTTCATGGAACTTAAGCAAAACAGCATAACAGTAGCTAAGTATGAGGCCAAGTTTACTGAATTGGCCAAATTTGCACCACACATGTTCAATACCGACTACAAGAAAGCGAGACATTTTGAAGGAGGTCTTCGAGATGATATTTTAGAGAAGTGAATGTACTAAAGCTGAACCTATATTGATGTGTTGGATCGGGCCATAATATCAGAAGTTAACATAGCCAGGCAGAGCAAATCATCAACTGATTAGAAAAGTAAGAGGCAGGGCTTTTTTTCAAAGAAATAGAATATGGGCTCCTCAAGCACTTCAAATTCTTCCGGAGATATGTCTCCAATGTGCAACCAATATGGTAAAAGGCATCGCGGGGTTTGCTACCGTGTATCAGGGGCCTACTTTAAGTGTGGTAAAACAGGACATATGGCCAGGGATTGTAATCAAAACAATGAGAAGTTAGCTGCTAGCTCAACTGCATCGATCCCAAAACTGAGAAACACTACGAGGCCTACTACCACCGGAGACACCGTGAGGCAAGGGAGAGTCTTTGCACTCGTTCCGAGTGATACACAGAACATAGAAGCCATCGTTTCAGGTACTATCTCTATATGTAATCAGGATGCATTTGTGTTAATTGACTCCGGCTCAACACACTCCTTTGTAACTTATGCATTTTCATCTAGATTGAGTAGACCTCTAGAATCGTTACCATATTTGTTATGTGTATTTGCTCCATCGGGAAATCTGTGTTGTGTACATCTGTGTATCAATTTTGCGATATGCGTATTGGGAATGCTACTTTGTCTGTAGATCTATTACCCTTGGACTTTAGATATTTCGATGCAATTCTAGGCATGGACTAGTTATCTAAATATTGTGCCATCATCGATTGTGTAATGAAATGAGTTGTATTTAGACCACTAAGGCAGGAAGAAATTGTGTTTGTAGGTAACGAGATAGTGCCTCCACCTTATTTGATATCTGCAATGAAAGCATGTAAATTAATCAGGAATGGGTGCCAAGGTTACTTATGTTGTGTATTGTCTAAACAATCTCTGAATGTTGAATTGAACAGTATCCCTATTGTGAGCAAGTTTCCAGATGTATTCCCAGATGAATTGCCAGGAGAATTGGTTGACAGGGAGATATAGTTTACTATTGATATTGTGCTAGGCACCCAACCTATCTCAAAAACCCCTTACAGAATGGCTACTGCTGAAATGAAAGAACTGAAAAAACAATTGCAAGACTTACTTAACAAAGGGTTTATTCGACCAAATACTTCACCATGGGGTGCATCGGTATTATTTGTGAAAAAGAAAGATGAAACCTTGCGCCTGTGTATTGACTACCGTGAATTGAACAAGGTAATGATAAAGAATAAATATCCTTTACCCCGTATTGACGACTTGTTTGATCAGTTGCAGGGCTCACAAGTATTTTCTAAAATTGATTTGAGATCCGGGTACCACCAGTTGAAGGTAAAGGCAGAAGATGTTGAGAAAACTGCATTCAGAACGAGGTATGGTCATTATGAATTCCTTGTTATGCCATTTGGAGTGACTAATGCCCCTGCAACATTTATGGATCTTATGAACCGAATTTTTAAGCCTTACCTCGATGAATTTGTTATAGTTTTTATTAATGATACTCTGATATATTCAAAGAGCAGACTTGAACATGAACAATATCTGAGAACCATCTTGCAAACACTTAGAGTGAAGAAATTATTTGCTAAATTAAAGAAATGTGAGTTTTGATTGGATGAAGTTATATTCTTAAGGCATGTCATCAACAGAGATGGGATTTCAGTAGACCCACAGAAGATAGAGGCAATTGTAAGTTGGCCTACACCAACAAATGTAACAGAAGTTCGTAGTTTCATGGGCTTAGTTGGGTACTACAGAAGGTTGTGAAAGATTTTTTGAAAATAGACGTACCACTTACTCAACTCACACGCAAAGAACAACCATTTGAATGGACTGATAAAGCGAGTTTGCCTTTCAAGAATTGAAGACGAGACTAACCACTGCACCAGTGTTGACATTGCCCTCAGGTATGGAAAACTTTGAGATATATAGTGATACTTCTTATAAAGGTTTGGGTTGTGTATTAATGTAGAATGGAAGGGTGATTGCTTACGAGGCCCGAGATGGACCGGATCGAGCCAGATTTACACCCCTATCTATTTTATACAACAAGAGAACAAGACCTGGGCTTCTCTGTCTTCTCCTTCTCTCTCTAATCTCCTTCAGCTTGATTTTGGCTCCTCAATTCCTCAACTTTCCCCCCTGACTGCTCCCTCTTATGTAAAGTTCTTTCATTCTCTCTCATGGTTTCCCTTTACTTCCATTGATTTCTTCTGTTTTGGGTCTTAATGCCTCTCTCTCTTCTGGGTTTTTGCATATTTATTTGGACATGAAGATCAAAGCCTTATTGCTGAGATGAATGCAAATACCCCACTTTGCTCTTCAATCCCTAATGGTTGATGTATTGAATTGAATTGGAGCTTAAATACGCTCAGAAATACACTTAATTTTTTTTGTATTTGATGTTGTATTTGATATATTCGATCTGTAAGTTTAGTTATACACACTCAGACTTCTATATTACTGGTTTTTTTTTTTTTTTTGACTCGGGAATTTTCGAGATCAGGGAAACCTAATCCCCGTTAGGAGGCGGAGGCGAGGATGGTGATAGGTTCCCTATCGGGGATTAGGGCCAGGAACGGGAAAATTTTCACCATCGGGATTGGGGATGGGGAGTGTGATCCCCATTCCCGGCCCGGTCCGGTCCGATCGCCCGGCCCGGCCCTGCCCTGCCCTGCCCCAGCCCGACCCGTTGCCATTCCTAAACACATGACGTTTCAGAAGTATTAAATAAGTTTTCTTGAAATACATAGTTTTAAGTCCTTTTTGTTTTGTTTATTTTTAATGAAACTAAATCACTGTGTTTAGTTTCAATTTTTTGAATTTAATTTTCTAAAAATTGAGTTTATTTTTAGTGAATATTTTTAAAATTTTAAGTTTTTTTTTTTTTTTTTAGTTTTTTAGATGCACCATACTTTAATGTATCTAAAAAATAAAATATTTGTAAAAAATATTTTAAAAAATCAATAAATATACAAGAATATGAAAATGTATTGAATTTTCATAATTTTTTTTGTATTTTAGTATTTAGTGAATTTTATACTTTTTAAGTGTATTTATGTTAGGTGTATCTGAAAATTAAAAAATTTGCTTAAAATATTAAAAAAAATCAATAAAAACAAAAAAATACGAAAAATAAAAAATTTTAATTTTCTAAGAAGTGAATCCTGAGTTTCAAAACCAAACAAACTGCTATTTGAAATCCAAGTTTTGTGTTTAGTCTGCCAAAATATTTTATACCTTTTTTTTTTGTTTTGAGTTTTTTAATTTTTATTTTTATGTTTTGTTGTCTTTAGGTAATTTTTTCTTTTATATTTCAATTTTTTTTAGATGCACATAATCTAAATATATTTAAAAAGTAAAATATTTGTGAATAAATTTAAAATAAATTCAAGAAAAAAAATTAAAGAAATACTTCATTTGGTATACCAAATTTACTATTTTACTTTAAAAAAAAAAAAAACTTATTTTGAAAAATAAAGAACAAAGTAAAAAGTTCGACAGGCCATTACTTATTTGTGGGAAATTCAGCATGTACTGAATCAATTTGTAGCAATTTCACAGCAAAATTCTCCATCAGATAACTCTCATTACAGTTGGCAAAGTGGCAATGGCTGTTATTTTAAGGGACGACCAAGGAAAACTTGTTAATAGAGTAGTCTCCACTGTCTACTCTTCTTCGATTAGACAAGGAGAAGCGCGTGCTATTTGCTTGGCTTGTCTGTTTCTTCAATCTCTATGTCATGACCAGAATCCGCCCCTATAGGTTAAGATCATAACCGGTCAATAATCATAAGATTACCTACGGTCTCAGACAAAAATCAATTAAAACTTAATAATGTGGGGCCAGATACAGAAGCAAAACTTTAAATTTTGTCCAATGAGTTGTACATACATGACATAACAAAAATTATTTAATCTAATTAATTTGATCCAAATCAATTTTTAATTAAATTTCACCATGTGCTCTAAAAATTATGCTAACCACAATGGTACAGTCAATTTTGGTTTATGTCGCCTCTACGGCCCTCAATTTCAGTTTGTTACAGAATATAGAATAGATTTTCCTATAATAAACAGATATGAATTCAAAAATAAACATAATCACATGGTTAGCATCCAAGATGACATAAAGCATATAATCACAAGTATAACTACGACTTAATAGTATAATACGGAACGGGATTGTCATACTCTGGGTCTTTCGAATATTCAAGTGGAAAGTGACAACGAAGAGGTGATTGCACTATGTTTTTAAGCTGGTTCCTCCGTGGGACTGTTCTGTTATCATCCATGATATTCAGGTCTTGAAGTTAACCTTACATGCCTCATTTGCTTGGATACCTAGGGAGGCCAATGGAGTAGCTCACTGGCTAGCAAGAGCTCATCTTCATTCTTCCTTTTGACTGAGTTGTAAATCTCCATGTTGCACTTTCAGAGTTGTTTTCTGTTAATGTTTCCCTATAGCTTTCGGGCGTTTCTAAGCTCAAAAAATAAATAAATAAAATTAACAAGTTTAAGTTGAAATTTTGAAATGAACCATTTAAAATAATGTTAAGAAACAAAATTTTGATGGAATTGAAATCTATACTAATTCCACGTCAAATTTAAACACCTGAGTTGGAGCATATTTTCATGTCAATTTTATCCATTCTTATATGTTTGTCAACTCAAATATACATGTTCTTACAAACTTTTTTAACTTAATGAAATTGCACTTACCATTGAAGTGGATCATATTCTAATTTTTAAATTTTTATTATTGCATGACATATTAGTTATTGAGAACAAATTGTAAATTTTGTATAAAAACAAAAAAGATAATTATTTTTTATTATTAGATTACAATTGTTATCTAATCTCATATGGGGTGGGATTAGTTATCCCTTATGGAACCGTTTGTTCGGAGAGTTAGAAGGGGGATTGGGATTGGTGGTGAGGTGGGACCCACTAATATTGTGTTTGTTTTGAGAGATAGGGAGAGGATTAATAGTGAGCTCCGAAATATGATGGGCCTTCCCAAGGGGATTCGGATGGGCCTCCAGGACTTGGTATTAGAAAAATAGTCTGGCGGATTAGAAATTTTTTATATTTATTTATTTTTTATTTTATTTTTTACATGTCGGACATTTTTTTTTGAACATTAATGTTTAATTTTTTATATTTTCTGTTAAGTAAAAATCATTAATTTATTTGTTTTATTTGTTTCTAGAAATTTTTTACTTTGTTTTTTTTTTTTTTTAAATTTTTTACATGTTGGGCATTTTTTTTAAAACATTAATGTTTAATGTTTTTGTATTTTTTTATTTGTTTTATTATTTTATATTTATTTTATAAAATAAATAACAACTATCATCAAAACAAATATTTGAATCTATTTGAAAAGATTAAACTATTATTACTTTTTGATAATTCAAGATCTTTCGCTCAATTTAATTTAATTAAACTCGAATTACTTTGTATCTGGACGACCAAACTACTTCCACAAGTGCGTGTGTTTACACCTTTCAAAGGGTAAAATGCAAAGAAAAATGCTCCCGACCTCTAAACGTTCACCACTAAATTAGCACTAATGATGTGGCTGCCTACGTGGAAAACGGATGCAAACTCGCCCATTTCTCCCTCTTTCTTATTCATTTCAAATTTCAAATTCATTTTCAACACACAATACATTTGAAGACTCTCTCTACTCTTCCTTCTCTTCTCTGTTGTGCCTCTCCTTGGCGACCTCCCCGACGAGCGTAGCTCTGCAACACCGGCGACCCGACCGGATGAGTGCGGCTCTCCAACCCCAGCGACCTGACGAGCGCAGCTTCTGACGACCGACAACGACCGAGTCTCTCTCCGTCTTCCCACCGGACTCGCTTCTCTCGACTCTCCGTGTTTTCTCGACAGATCTGTGTGCACAAGTCAGTGAAATAATTTCTCTCTCTCTCTCTCTCTCTCTATATATATATATATATATATATGCCCTAAATTATTGAAGACAGATTGTGACTTTGACTTTGATTTCACTTTGATTTCATCTATATATATATATATATATATATGCCCTAATTTGTTGAAGACAGATTGTGACTTTGACTTTGATTTCATCTATATATATATAAGTGCATAGATTCAAACACAAATGTGTCTGAATCAATAAATCTAAGTGCATAGATTCATCTATGTATATATATATGCCCAGATTTGTCTTGAGGTGGTTGAATCTAAGTGCAAAAATCAGACCTTGTTATTGAATAAATCTAAAACATTTGTATGAAGGTTTCAATAAATATTTATGAAAACACAAAATCAAACCTTCTTATTGAATAAATCAATAAATATTTGTCTCAATAAATATTTGTCTTGAGGTGGTCATGGTTTAGTGCATAGATTCAAACATTTGTGTTTGAATCTAAGTGCAAAAATCAGACCTTCTTATTGTTAGACAGATTGTGACTTTGACTTTGATTTCTCTTTGATTTCATCTATATATATATATATATGCCCTGATTTGTTGAAGACAGATTGTAACCATATTATTTGCAAACACATTAACACAGACATAGATTAACCACAAATTGATATAAAATTTGCGACAATGACAAAATAATTTCAATCAACCATAGATTTGGGAACAATATCTCTTTTTAGTTTCAACACTTTGAAATTATTTCACAGACATATCTCTTTGAAATTAATGAGTAGTTTCTCCAAATTTGCGACAATGACAAATTGTGTTCACAATCAAGGCATATATATATATTTGCATACAATCTGTCTTCAATAATTTTGAAATGTAGATTTGTATCAAGTAATGAGTAGAATTTTAGTTCGTCACTATTGAATTTAATTCGTCACTATTGAATTAAGGTTCCTCACTATTGAATTTTAGTTCACAATCAGGGTAATAGTTTCTGTTGTCTTTCTTGATTTTAATTTCCTTTGAAGCAACCCAAAGTGGTACTACTTCAAAAATGTTTGATACAAAGCCCAAGGAACAAAAAAGTGTTTAAAGCATTGTTTTAATGCCCTGGGGCTAAGGGATATGCTTTCCTGGAGAACCATTCTTTTCTATATTTTGGAGTATATATCATATACTTATTTTAATGTCGTCAGCGGCTCCTCGCTATTTATTATATAGATACAAATAAAACACTATAATTGACAATACTAGTTGATTATAAACAAGGCTAAATTTAGAAAGTTCTAGCAGGTAGAGATGCAACTGAATCGAGCCAACCTATTTACTTAGCCGTTAAGGCTTCACTTGCTTGTCAAAGGTGGAATATTGTTTAGGCTTAGCTTCAAACCAAGCATGTTTGGTTTAACCTAACCATATCCAAGCTTGACTTGCTATATTTTTTTGCAAGTTCAAGCTTGGTGTTACATCAATGTAGGACTGCTTTAGGGAACTTGGGCTATGCTGTCTATATTAGGTATTAGGGTGGGTTTTGGTTTTGAAATGTAGATTTTTGATGATGCATGGTGATTCAAGGTTTTCAAGTTTAATGATATAGCCTTCTATGGTATGTTATATAAGATTTGAAATCAATGTATCTTATTAATCAAAAAAAGAAATCAATATATTTCAAAGATCAATTTGGCAGGATGGCCTTAGGCTCCACCTGGATAGATATGCATTTCAAATCAATAGATTTGTGGTTGGATTTTATGAAAATATTAGAGTTTGTTATTCTAGTAGCATCTTTGTTGGTAAAAGAAGATTTGTTTGCATGATTTCAGTTTTATATCTTATTCTAGTAAACATCATACTGATTTCAGCCTTTCCAGCAGACATCATACACATGATTCCAACACCTAGTCCCCAATTGAAAGTTGAATTGTCTATAAGGAATAATATGAATTAGATATGTACAAGTAGAATTCAAAGCTGTCAAAACTGTTGTACTCTTTTGTGGCAGAAACTACCAGAGAAAGACCAATTCATCACGAACTAACAAACCAAAATAGGTGCAAATATGCATAAATTATAAGTTATTCGCTGTGAGAATGTAAACCATCTGATGACACATTTTTGTATCAATAACTTCACAAAACATTTAACCTAGTGATTTCAACAAACATGAATGGTGTTGCCACCCTGTTCACTCACTGGATTCTTTTGCATATAAATGCCAGCCCAATGAGCAATATATGAGTTTGATTATACAATTAAGTATATATGGCAATCGATGTTACATTTATAGGTGATAATGTCAACTTCAGATTTCGCTTCATATTTTTGCAGATGTCAACTTCAAGTGTTGACGGCAGTACCTCAGATCAATTGACGTATTGCAACAGAAATTGTCCTCAATGTCGGAAAAAAGCAATCATTCTAATTTCGGAGACGGAACGAAACAAGAATAAGCTATTTTATTGTTGTCCTGATTGTAGTGGGTTTATTGCATGGTGCTTGCCTACAAATTCACAACGTAGGGAGGAAGGACAAGTGCGAATGAACAATACACCAACTGTCACCGAACAACTTCAAAGTATGGGCTAAAATCTTCGATTTCAAAGCGAACAACATCAATTTCAGAACGTGCAGATGCAAAAATTTCAAAGAGACATAAATAGAAATTCGTGTTGTATTAATGGGATCTTCATCTTGCTTGTAATTGGTGTTATATTAATTATGAAGATATAATAATTTTTATACAAGTTAGAACATGTAATTGGTGTTGTATTAATTATGAAGATGATATGTATAAAGATTTATGATATATTACAATTATGGATTGAGAAGTATGAATATGTAATCATGTGGATTGTTTGTTATCTGATTGGAAGCTCGAAAGTTATTTGTTTGTTTGAACACATATTATGAACAGATTTGGACTGATTTTGGACTGATTTTGGGCTGATTTGGAACATAGATTATGTTTGTCTGGTGCTTCACAGATTTGTGTATTTGAACACAGGTGCTTCACAGATTGTTGAAATACATTCTTGTGTATTTGAACATACATTCTTGTGCATTTGAACACAGGTTGACAGATTTGGACACATTTTCAACACAGATTCTGTTTATCTATTTTTCACACAGGTTGTTGAAGACAGATTTTAAGACATTTTTGCATACAGGTTTTTTAACACAGATTTTTCCGCACAGGTTTTTGAAGACAGATTTTTTCAACACTGGTTTTTTACACAGTTTTGAAGACTTTTTTTTCACACAGGTTTTCCAAGACAGATTTGAGTACAGGTTTTTTTCACATAGTTTTGAAGACAGATTTTTGCACACAGGTTTTTGAAGACAGCTTTTTTGAACACTGGTTTTTCATACAGTTTTGAGAACATATTTTTTTCACACTGGTTTTTCAAGACAGATTCGAAGACAGGTTTTTCTCACACACTTTTGAAAACAGATTTTTCCACACATTTGGGTGTAGACAGATATGCAGACATAATTTTTGAACAAATTTATAACAGATTTTTCACACAGATTTGTAATAGATTTGGAACACATTTTGGACACGGATTTTTTAGAACACATTAAATCTGTAACAAATTTGTAACAGACAGAGCACAAATATAACATCAATTGGGAACATTAACTATAACAACAAAGTAGGGAACAACATCAATTTGTTCTCAACCAAAAAATAAAGAAACTGAACAATCCAAAAATATATTAAATAAATTATCCAAAACAAAATAAACTCCAAGTTTAGTCACATAAAAGGCATTACAATTACAAGTTTCCAACTAACGAAAACTACCGCCACGGTCATTGTGGTTCATTTGTACATTGAAGTCAACAAATGAAGATGGTACGGCTCCATAAATTTGATGCGTAGCAGTCATGGATTGTTGAGTTCTTATAAATCCCGGTGTGCCTTCAATACAGTCCGATGGGGTAAGCGATGTGCCAACTCCATAAATCTGAGTTGGGGGATTTATGAAACTTTGTCTGCTCATAATGTCCACACTTGCCAGGGTGAGAGATGTGCCTCCAATAGCATTGACCATGTGTCCCTATTCAATTAAAATGAAATGTTAAAATAAATTGGAAAATAACATAAATTGCTCAATGTAAATTCCTATGATGTACACGTACCGGCACACACATACTATTTTCCATGCCAACCACATAAGGATAATGCTCTCTATGTACACTACGTTCAAGTTGAGATTGACATTGACCTTCACCTTCATCTCCAAGCACCTTAGTACCCTATATTCATAAAAGTTAATGAATGCCTCAAATGTATGACATGATTACAATAAAATATGAGTTGAATAGAGAGTAATGAATACCAATTTACCTTTGATTTGTTATGTTTTCTTTTGCTTGCCTTCAACCGATTCACTATTTTATCTACTTTGGCGACCTTTTCGCTGAGCAACCAAAGGACTAAGCAACTTGGTATGACTGATTGCCTTTCTATTAATGCTGCCAATCGGGGAAGATGGTATATTACTAGTAATAGGTGGTACATTACTAGTCGAAGGTGCTACATTACTCCCACCACCTTCATTATCTTTCATCACTTTTGCCTTGATTTCATCTAATCAACGGTCGATAAATTTTATTTTCCCTTCACAGTTCTCAACAAATTATACAATGCCAACCAATTTTCTGTTCATCTTCTCATACACCTTTGCATTGAAATCATCCCCAAAGCCAGTGTATGTGGTTTTTATGCATGTGTACCATCTATCCATATCTTTTCGCCATCGTGGTAGAATGTATTTATTTGGGACCTCATTTATGCATCTTGCAATGAGCACAACGAGTGAGTGAGCACACATAATGCCCCTAAATTCAAACAACCGGCACATACGTTGCACATCAAATTCGGTGGAATTATAATAGACAACAAAGTCCACATGCTTCATCTTCCCAAAAACTACCATAGCTTCCTTTACAAAATATGTACAAATTGAACCCTCTTCTTTGACAAGAAATGGCTGACAATAAACTAGTCTCTTCATCTCTGCTTGAACTTCTTTGAATTTTGCATTGGTGTAGACATCCTGAAATTGCTTCTCAAAACCATACACAGTTAGGCAATCAAAGACTTTGTGCCGAGACTTGAAGTCAGCTTTCTTCTCTTTCTCTACCTTACTTCTCAAGGCATTGTCATATTGTTCAACAAATTGTTTTAATGTAGTCTTTGGGTTGACATATCCATCAAAAAAGGCATTCATACTCTCATTTTGTTGTGTCGTTGACATGCCAGCCCAAAAAATTTCTTTGACATAAACAGGAACCCATCGATGTCGCTCATCATATAACACCCCCAACCATTGATTCTCATAAAGATTGAATTTTGCAATCATGTCTTTCCATTTCATCTCGAATTCATCCTTTGTGAATGTGTCATACACTGCATTTTGCAAATCCATCTTCATGGATTCATATTAGGAATACCCTTTCAATTTCTCCGGAATTTTCTTCATGATATGCCATAAACACCATCGATGTCGAGTATTGGGAAAGACAATTTCTATCGCATTTTGCATAGCTTTGCACTGATCAGTTATTATAGCTTTTGGGGGATGATCTGAGATGCAATTTAACCATGATTTGAATAGCCAAACAAATGTATCAGTGTCTTCACTAGATAACAGGCCACAACCAAGCAAAATCGACTGTCCATTGGTGGTTAACTCCTACAAACGGAACAAATGGCATATCATATTTATTAGTGAGGTAAGTTGTGTCAAATGAAACAACATCTCCAAATTCTTTGTAAGCCACCCGACTTATTACGTCTGCCCAAAACAAGTTTCTTATGCGAAAGTCAGTATCAACATCAATCATATAATAGAAACTCGAATTTTGTGCATGCATCCTCAAAAAATATTTTTGAAGTGCATCGGAATCTCTTTCTCCAGGCCTCAATTTTCTAGCTCTGTCAATGTAATTTCGTGCATCTTGCTCATCAAATGTTAATGACTTATAACCCCCAACTTCAACAACCATTGAGTAATAATTTCTAGACACCCCAATCCCTGCTTGATCATTAATTTCTAATCTTCTCTTCACAGGAGTAAGAATTTTCTTATTCATTGCAAAATGACGTGAGTCGGTGGGAATCAAGTCATGGTTATGGTCAAGGTTAACTGTGGTTAACATAAATCTCCCATCCTTTTGTAAGGTTGCCCGTACCCTTGCTTTGCAATCAATTTTTGTAGACAAAGATGGCTTTAGAGGGTTTACTTCTGATTTTTTGATTCTCTTCCCGATCGAACATTCAATCCCAAAATATCTTAATTTTCCATCATCGCCACAAACTTGAGTTTTATAAGCTATGGAAAATCCAACATGTTTAGCATATTTGCATAAAATGAATACACTTCTTGCTTTGAGCTAAAACACATACCCCTCTTCGGTTCCTCAACTTCTTCACTTTCATTTAATAAAGGATTCTCAGCACTGTTCGAACCAATCTCTATTTCTGCTCATTCAAAAATACCATATGAAATCAAATGATTTAATAGATTAATAGAACCAAGCTATTCTGTTATTACTCTGTTATACTTACACATATACACACAGATTAACAGATGAATAGATTATTCAAATCTCCATTAACAGATTAACAGATGAACCAATCTCCATTTCTGTTATTAATCTGTCAATTTCTTTATTTATATTTTCCTAACAAATAAATAATATGTTTCTAACAATGCAAGCTCTTGAACAAATTATAACATATTACCCTTTCAACAGACTATAACATATTACCCTTTCAAAAATTAACAGAGCTTCAAATTGTAACAATTTCTAATCTGTAAGAGCTTCAAATTGCAACAATTACCAGATTAACAAATTATAACAATTTCTAACAATGCAAGCTCTTATAATTTTGACAGCTATACAATTTCTGTTAACTTGAGTTTTAATCTGTTAATTAGCATTCCCAAACAATTTCTAATCTGTTAATATGTTTAGAAGGTCCTGTTAAATATGCTAATCTGTTAATTTGAGTTTTACCCTGTTAATTGCCATTACAACTTGAGTTTTAATCTGTTAATTAGCATATTTGGCATTCTCAAAATGTTAAGCTATACAATTTCTGTTAATCTGCTATGGAAATTATAAGCTTCAATGTATATTTCATTACATATTTGGCATTCTCAAAATCCTATTATATATATATATATATGTATGTATGTATGTATGTATATGTGTAAGTATAGAGAAAGAGATGGACAAAAGCCACAGATAAACTTACCTGGACGAGGGACGACAATCGGATAGG
The DNA here is from genome assembly GCA_030407325.1 of Camellia japonica. Classification (NCBI taxonomy): domain Eukaryota; kingdom Viridiplantae; phylum Streptophyta; class Magnoliopsida; order Ericales; family Theaceae; genus Camellia; species Camellia japonica. The sequence continues at coordinate 82,985,536 of JAPPVO010000019.1, read as the reverse complement.
GAGACGCCAGAGGAAGACGCCGGAGACGGTACACTAACTTGAATACGTCGGACGGTGGAGGAGAAGGACGGCGGAGGATGCTTGAGCGAGAGGGGGAAGACGCTTGAGCGAGACAAAGACGAGGACGCAGACACGATTTCTTCTCCCTAGAACAGCCCCGATTCAGACGAGAGAGGGAAGACGCTTGAGCGAGACGAAAACGGGGACGGAGACACGATTTCTTCTCCCTGGAATAGAGCTTCAGAATAGACACGATTTCCAGCTCCCTCTGTTATCAGATTTTTGGGCGGGAAATTTTTTTTTTTTTTTCACAGTGTGTGAAACACACGCACTGTAATATGAAGGTCTGATTTTTCCTTCCTTATTTGATGCCACGTAATTAGAGCTCCGATTAGTGGTCATGATTTAATGGTCTAAATCGGAGCTGAAATGCAAAATTCAGGCAAAAAATTAAAGTATGACATCAACAATTCACTTTTTTCGTACAATTAAAAAATTTACTCTCAAACACATTGAAAAAACACACTAAACAGTCAACGCCAAATCCACCCAAATTCTTGTCCTGTACATTAACTTTTACTAGCAAGTGGCTAAAATAATTAAAAATTCACTAAAAAAAATTAAAAGCAAAAAAAAAAAAAAAAAGCATATAAGAAAGTTAAAGATTTCTTCCTATTCTCTTTATTTTTCATATATTTTTTTGTAAAATGTCAAAAGTCATTCTCAAATACTTCAAAAAAAATTTACCTTATATTTTAACAAAAAAAAAATAAAAATTACTATAAAAAAAGTTACTTCTCAAACCAACCCTAACTGAAAATGATAAACTATAAATGACGAAATATTGTATTAATAAAATAAAATTACCTGAATAAATAAATAGAAAATGGTTTTGTCAAGTTATTGGGCTGGGCTGGGCTTTTTGGTAGGTATGCTTATGCCCTATCTGGGGTATAGGGTCTAAGGCCAGGCTGGGCCGGTCTGGTCCAGGTCGCGTAGCCATAGGGCAACCATACATTCTTATATGATTCAGTGTAAAAATATGAATATATTTATTATATTTTTTGAAATTTTTTTTTTTTTTGGTTGGGAAATTATTTTTTGACTTTTAGTTTAATGAAAAGTGAAAGTGAACACAATATTTTTTTGTGGTCAATAAAATATAAGTTTAGTTACTTTTAAAAGGTGAAAATTATTTTTTAAACAAAAATCTTACTAATACAAAATTTTACGTGCACCCCCAAAAGAGTTAAGATAGGTTACTCAAAATATATATATGATATTAGCACTACATTGGGTGCAAACGTGATACTTTTACAATTTTACATTTCAATTTTTGATAATTTGATGATTGAGGGGCAATTTGATGAATAGAGAAATTCTTTTAACATATTTGGACAATTTGATGAATAAAAAAATTGTGTAATAGTTATTGGATGTTGATGTTAAAAAAAAGGGATATTACATGCTAGTATAATATCGGAAAAAATAATTTCTAATCAGTGAAAAATTTTATCAACATTAATAATTAAAGTTATAACTTTTTTTAATGATTTTGTAATTATTTACACTACACTATATTATAATTTTTCAACCCAAAAAAAATAATAATAATAATAAATCTCACACCAAACTGAGTGTACGTTTAATATAATACAATCAATGGGTACAAACAATGTGTTTATAATTTTATAATTAAATTTTTAGATGATATAATAATTTAGGGAAAGATTTGACAAGTGATAGAACTGTATAATATTTGTTTTAAACCAAGAAACTATTCGAAGGACATTTAGGGGTTGTTTGGGGTGTTTCTAAATAAATGTACTTTTTATCTTTTTGGATTAAAAAGTTGAGGAAAAAAATATGGATGTTTGGGTTAACTTTTTGACTTTTTATGAAAAAATGTGTATTAAAAAATTGTATAAATTAGTGTGTAGGGAAAAATTAGAATTGGGAGTTGTGCAGCCGTAATTTTTGATTTTGATAAATAGTGATAACTTTTTAACTTTTTGAATAATTTTTTAACTTTTTTTACACTTTCCAAACTTGTCCTTAATAACTTTTTTTATACTAAATGGGATCTACGAAATATATAATATAAAATTGATATTTTATGTATATCCATCTCATGTGCAAGGAACGAGATTTTGATTGATCAAGTTGGTCTGTGACGCACAGCTGTTGTGAAATTGATACTAATCTTTGGACGCATTGACATTTCATTTATAAACTTTAATTATTTTTACAAATATATTTATTAATTAAAGAAAACACTTAATAAAATAAATAAATTGTTATTATCGAATCGATCTAAGTAAATAATTTAAACTATTAAAATAGAAGTCATAATAAATCTCACGTGTTCAAATAATATTCTCTAATTTAGATGAGCTAGAAAAAAAAAAAGAAAAGAAAACTGTAAACCTCATATGCTCTGTTTGGTAGCATGGGTGTCATTATCATTTAATAATAATAATTCTCTTTTTATTCTCTCTCTCTAGAAATTGTTGTTGCGTAGAGCATCTTTCATTCATTTCCCTTCGCACTCATCAACAACAATTATTAATGCATGTATATCTGACCTTGACAATCTACCTTTCCAACTTTTACATGATGTTGTGATTTGGACATTTACTAAAGCGGGTTAATGATATATGCTTAAGACCATCTCAAACCGTCTATTTTTTTTTTTATTATCAAATTTGAACAAAAAATAGATTATTTTTTTAATTTGATACTGTTTCCTCTAATGGTGAACATTAAAATCGTGCAGAGTTGAGGGAAGGGTTCATTCATTTCCCTTTGCACTCATCAACAACAATTATTAATGCATGAATATCTGACCTTGACAATCTAACTTTCCAACTTTTACATGATGATGTTGTGATTTGGACATTTACTAAAACGGGTTAATGATATATGTCTAAGACTATTTCTAACCGTTTTTTTTTTTTTCATCAAATCTGAGTAAAAAATAAGTTGTTTTTTTAATTTGATATGGCTTCCTCTAATGGTGAACATTAAACCTGTTGTGCAGAATTGAGGGAAGGGTCGACCGGTTGGTCAACCGGTAAGACTAATTTTTATTTTCATTTTTTTTGAACCTGTTTGAACCTTTCGACCTGTTTGAACCTACCTATTTGAAAGGAAACCGGTCGACCAATTGGTCTCCCCAACGGTCACGCATAGTAAAATGGTGAAACCTGCAGCCTGTTCTCACTTTGATGAATTTTTTGTTTCATTCTCATTTTGATACTAATTTGCTAAAACCATTGGAGCTCCAAAAAGTGACTTTTTCACCAAATTTCAAATCTGATACAAGGTTTGATGAACCGTTGGAGATGGCCTAAGCAAACAATAATTCAATGTATGTGTGAAAAAACAATCAAACCCAACTAAACCAAATTAAATTAAGGGTCAAGTCTTATCAAATGGGTCAATTTTATGAATTATTCTTCTCTATTCGATTTTATCAATAATCATTTGATTAATTAGTTAAATAAAAAAAATTCATATATCTATTTATTATATTAATCCACGTTAATCTAAGTCTGCTCATTCCCTTAACACTTATATTTAGCGTTACTCTATCGCATCTCTTCGCTACTGCCTCTGTTGGTCTCCATATGACCAAACCATCTCAATCTGTTATCTCTCAACTTATCCTCTATCAGTATTACTCCTACCCATTCACGAATATATTCATTCATAATTCTGTCTTTTCTAGTCTTGTCACACATCTATCTTAGCATCCTCATATCAGTAACACTTATCTTATTTACATGTTATTTTTTAATTGCCTAACATTCTGTCTCATACAACATTATTGATTTAATAGTCGTATTATAGAATTTTCCTTTTAGTCTAGTGGGTTATGCATAATATATATATATATATATATATATATATTATTGGCAAATTTTATAAAAAAAGTGATGAGGCGCTCATAGGATTTCTAAGAAAGAACAAGTTTGAATCTCATATTTATTTTTGTGAAAAGTGTACATATGCTAGCTACGATCCATATTTTGTAAAGTTTCCGATCGATGTGAAATTTATTACTTACAATAGTTTTGTAAAGCCTTTTATCTATGTGAAATTTATAACTAAGTTTAGATGTATGTTAGATAATTTTCATTTGAATTATTGATTTATGCTATGAGTTTGTTTTTGTAAATGTTACACACTAGGTGATATATGTTTTTGTAAATGTTAGATATTTTTTCTTCCTAATATGCTCTTGAATTAGGTTAAACAAAACTAATCATATTTTTATTTGGTTATCTTTTTATTAGGAAGGGTGTTGCATTTTCTTTGTATTACAGAACATTGGTTGGTGTGCTTAATTTGTTATTTGACATTTTTTTTTGTATTGCAGAGCACTGGCTGGGGTGCTTAATTTGTTATTTTGGCATTTTTTTTTTATATTGCAGAGCATTGGCTGGTGTGCTTAATTTGTTGTTTATTTTTTGCTATTGCATAGCATTGGCTGGCGTATTTCGTCTGATTTTTATATAGATGTTTTTGTGTTATGGGATTTACATTTTGTTGTTTGTTTAAAATCTTATGCTTTTATTGTGCTTGAATTTTACGTAGCAATTATGTGTTTACTTTTCACTATTTCGTTTACCTATAAATTTGGAAATTTTATGTTCAAATTGATTTATTCACCAAGCAGCATACAATTTATTTATTTTTCATTTATTTAATTTTCTACACAATAAACTGACCACCAAACCATAAAAATTGGTAGATTTTAACAATTACATTAAAATTGATGCAAAACTATAGCTTTGAGATCTCTCTTCTTTACTTCAATCAAAACTCACTATCTAAAAAAATGTGGATGTAGAAATTTATTTGGGTACTGTTATTAGCTAGGATAATAAAATGCTTATTTTCTATTACAAATTGCAAGTGAGTTACATAAACAAAAATACTACAATACACCAAACTCTAATTATAAAATTCATTTGAAATACACCAAACTCTAATTATAAAATTCATTTGAAAATTTAAAACCAAATAATTTTCACCTCAAATTATATTTTCACCTCAAATTTTTTTGAAAAACAAATTAAATAAATTACATTTTAACCCAATAATTTTATATTCAATTAATGGTCACCGTGCCTTCAGGCACGGGCATACCCTAGTATATATATATATTATTGGCAAATTTTATAAATTTTAATGGGTTTTGTTAAGATACTTTGTTTGTTTATACGTCATGTATAAAAATGAGTGTAATAAAGAATGTACAATACTATTAAGCTTCCTTATTATGTGTTCATATGGCACATGTTAACAAGGCCCAATTTTAATAATTAAATTTTAATTTTTTTTAATGAATCTATAAAAAAAATAAAAATTTAAGGAAGATATTATTGAATTGTTATTTTGCCTATATTTTATATCATGTTAGTATCCAATTATGTGATTGGTTTCTATGCAAGTAGAAAATACTTCGAAGTGAATTAAAGTGGTTCTTGCCTATTGCCATTCATCTATATTGTTAAAATTTAGAGTATTTTTGGAAAAAAGAATGTGCCTTAGAGAAAGAAAAAAAAGAAAGAAAAAAGGATTATTGTAAAATATGCATCTTCTGTTATTTTGATTCCTTACATTTTAATTGTGTTAATTTGTAAAATGGCTGATTTTTTATTTATTTTTATGAAAATGTATAATTTTATGTTTCAAAAATTCTATTGACTAACAATAAATACTGACAATTTCAACCACAGGGACTATTTAACACACATTTTAAACTTCGAGGAAGAAAGTGATGCAATTTAAATATTAGAATTAAAATAACACAAAATACATAGTTGAAGAGTCAAAATATAATTTGCCTTATTAAAAATAAAAATTAAAAAAAATCAAATTTTCATTTAATTTGGTATGACTTACATTTTTTAGAAGGCATATATGACCTGTTTCCATAACCATTAACACAAGCAAATTTTAATCCATGCAATAATTTTAATTTTGACTCAAAACTAAATGTCAATCACCTTCAAGTGAAAGTGATTGTAACAACATTATTCCATCTCTCCACGAGGTACTGGTTTATCACTTATGAAATCATCATGTTTAACACTTGTCATTTTTATAATATTTTATTCTTATGCAAAATTATTTTTTAAAAAATTTTATTAAATAATTTTAAGATATTTCTTAAAAAGTAGATGTTTAAAATTTTGTTAGCATTGGCTACGGTAGCCAACTTTTTTGTGTTGGGATATTTTTAGCCTCGTTTGTTTTTGTTTTTGTTTTTGGGCTTTTTTAACTTTTGTGAGAGAAAAACTGTAATAATTATTATTTGGATGTGACATTTTATCTTATTGACTTATATAGCCTATTTTATCTTTTTGTGTTTTTTTAGTCCCAAAATGTTTACTAAAAGAGGACTTAATAAACTTATCCAAACCTAAATTTTAAAAATAATAAATCTAGCAACACAAAATTTTTAATAAACTTATCCAAACCTAAACTTTAAAAATAATAAATCTAGCAACACAAAATCAACATCGTAGAAATACAGATAAATTATGAGTATGCTCTTTAAGATTTAAATAAAATATTAACTGTTTTTGTAATTTTGAAAATTGCATATTGCCTATTAAAATTTCTAGTCGCATAACAAATAATCCATTTCATTTATGAATTATTGAGTTAATTAATATTTTTTAATAATATCAACAATATATTTCAATTAATAATTTTGATAACTTCATTGTTATATAGATGGATAGTTAGGGAAAAAAAAATTCTTTTCAACTATGTTTTATAACAAATTCTAACAAAAGGGGTATTTGTAACTTTTATAACCGTAAGGAGATAATCTATATTTTAACCAAATCTTAGAGAATATATTTATAATTTATCCTGAAAATAGACGCATTAAACAAAATCATTATTAATAAGCTTTTATATTGATTTTATGTTTGTATATCATTACTTTCTTAAAAAAAATATATATATACTTTTACTATTTTCTGATATCATGATATGTGTTAATTGACAGTTTGTGCAAAGCATTACTTCAAAGGCATATAATAATTTTTCAAAACTATAAAAAGAAAATATTATTTTAAACCTATTTTTTCAAAACTATTAAAGGTGTTAGTCAATTATTTAATTATTTACCTTTAATATATGTAGCTCTTCTCTTCATTTGTGGTACTTCTCTCTCTATTCCACTGTGAGTTCATATATTTTTACAAAAAAATCATATGTAATTTAAAATTTTAAATCTTTTTATATGGGAAGTTAAAAAATAAAATTTAAAATTTAAAATATAGCTATACAAAACCATATTCTTTTAAATATAGCTATATTTATAATTAATTTCAATCTATCTATTACCTATCCTACTTATATTATTATATAAATAAAAATTTTGTGCGATAATTGAAATTAAAAGTCTTAATCTATTCTTTTTCCTAAAATTTAAAATTGTTAAAATGCATATGTTGCAATATCATTAATTTCTTCCTATCATAAATTTTATTTTAAATCTTATACGATTTGTTCAATCACTAATATTCAATTTTTGTACACAAATTGTAATATATTCCTTCTAAAAGTTAATATAGCAAGTCTACAAAATCATATTTTAAAACTCAAAATTATTAATATTTTTATTTATTTTTATTTTTGTTTTAAATAAGCATGTTAAAGTATAATTAGATATCCAAATAAAATTATACTTATTAATAATTATGGCATTAATTTTAATTGTAATCACATCTTTTTAAAGTCCTATTTCATTTTTTAACTTTTTTTTGATATTTTAAATTACATGTTACGATGATTCTCTCTTACTGATTAAGTTTTTTAAAATTTCTTTAATTATTTCCCTTTCAAAAACTAATATGACAATTTTTTAAAAATCATATATTTTTATTCTAAAATAGTGAAGTATTAGAACTATGTCATTTTTTTTATAATAAAGCATAATTTTAATTATTAATTGTCAATACAACAATTTTAATCTATCTATACTATATATTATAGTAAAGAAACATTTGAAACAAAGCTCTTAAATTTATATATATAATTTTATTTACAAGAGACAAAATACAAAAAAATTAAATATAATTATCATATTTTTAAAAAACAAAATATTATTTTATTTCGTGCATAGCATATGTGACATGGTAGTTATCTATAATGACAAATTCCATCATTTGATATGTATGGCCTAAATTATTTTTTCTATTGATTATATCTTAAAGGAATTTTTTTTTTAGAATCTCTGATATTAAGATTTTATAGCATAAAGGATGTCCAATATTTTCATAATATCTAAGGTCCCACAACATTGATCCAGAAAAAATTCAATCCAGAGAATTTCTTTAGGCTTTCTGTAACAACCCCAACCCATGATTAACGTTAATCCATGCTTAATTATGCCTAACAAGTAATTAAAGTGAAATTTTGCATCATATGTTGCCTTATGTGTGTTTATATCTGTTTAATGTAGAAAGATCTGTTCATGTTTTCGTTTCGGTTTGCGAATTGAAGGCCTTATTAGCATCCGATTCAGAAATTGACTTGATTTATGTGTTAATTGGAATTTTTAGAATTTTATGGTAGGTTTAATTGAAATTCGATTCGGAACGATTAAATTAGAATAATTAATGCTCAATTAAGCCTAACTAATGAAATTTTGATCTAAGCCTATATAAGGCACCTTTTATACCCCCACTTATTCTTTTCCTTCGTTTTATATACATCTTTGAGCTCACAAACACACACAAACGTGAGTGAGAGAGAGAGAGAGAGAGAGAGAGTGAGTGGAAGATTTGGTTCTAAGCTTGAGAATCTTGTGAGACTTGAGCTCAATTAAAAGGAATTGCTAGAAAAAAGAAGGTTTTTGTCACGACCCAAACCTGCCCCTATAGGTTTAGCATCGTAACCGGCCAGTAATCCTTGGATTACCAAAGACCTCTGCACAGATTAACCAAATTAAGGGGCTAGCGGAAGCAAATACATAAATATAATTGTCCAATGAGCTGTGCTGACTTATATGAAACAGAATAATTAAAACCTTATATACATATCCGGTAGTCAACCATACGTTATACCCACACACATTACAGTATTTTAAGTACAGCCAACAACATCAAATCAAGTCTTATACATATACAGAACCCAAAGGACTGAACATAGGACACTTCGGGAACCCTCTACGCGAGGAGCAGTGGTTGGCTGACAACAGAAACACAGCACCAGGCAAAAGCCTTCGGGCTTGAACTCCAGAGTGTTCACCTATATATATATATATATACAAACAGTGAGCTAAAGCCCAGTGAATAACATTAAGGTAAAGGGGTTAGTGAACGAAATCCGAAACATATCATAAGCGGAAAACAGATCAGAGCATAATCATTCTCATATCAGAACATAATAATGGTACATCCCATAGAACACATCACAGAACGTCTTTCGACTAGATTAATCAGTTCCGGATACCGATTAAACACATATCACCACTGTACGGGGGGAAAATGTTCCGGCTACCCGCACTTCCTTTCTTCCCAGTTCCTCAGCTGTCCGATCACCTGAAAGCGCAAAAGCGGTGAGCTACCCGGCGGTGTGTGGCCGGAAAACACCTCCGACGCTCAAGTTAGAACCACACACCTGGAAAAATGACTAGAGAGAAGGGAGAGTGTTTGAGTGTAAGTCTTACTTACAAAAATTGTCCATCCTCTGTAAGGGGTGGCGCCGACTTGTTTATATACCTCTCTGCGCTTCATATCTACTCCCAATGATCTCTCAACACGTGGCTCTGCTATCCCATCTGTCAGCACATAAACCATGCCTCTGTCAGGTCACACCATGCTGGACATTACCTAATCCCAAACGCCAGCCTTCTCTGCTGGAGCCCGGCAGCCGAGCTGCAAAATCCATAACCGGGCTGTGCTTCGTGCCCAAGCACGCCGCTGACTAAGCTTGAGGGAACCGGGCTACGCAGCATCCCGGCTGGACCGTGTCCGAGATATCTGCATTCACCTTTATCGGCCTCCTGCCGAACAAACTCATAGCTCGGTCGAATACGCCCTTCCTGGCGCCGGTCATCTGCTTGGCTGGTCGGCCTTCCTGCGAAGCATGCAGCTCGGTTCACACAATCGGTGCCTTAACCGAGCACCTTCTCAGCCCAGTACTTGCTCGGCCAAAATCTTGCCCGGCGCAACTCTATCCGGCCAAATCTGTCCGGCGCGGTACCAGACCATTATTTTCCCACTCAATTGCCCCTTAATCCCGTCCGCTCTAGCGTGGCAGGGATTACCTACTCCAACCGAGGTATAATTTATTTCCTCGGTCCCCGGCTTATCAATTAGTAACCAGACTGGACGACGCTGTCTTCGAACTTGCCCGGTTTTGCTTTCAAACTTACCCGGCAGTCTTCCCGGTTGATGCTACATCAGACCTCGGTGTCATCTCGTTTTTCCCGGCTGACGCATCAACTGCCCGTCTCTTCAACTCTGACGAAGTCATTAAATGGGGGCACGTGGCAGCTTCTTATTCGTCCTCGAGCAGCCAACCGGCTGCCGAAATTCAAAAATTTTGGCGGTTTAAACACCCTATATACAGGCCACCCTCACCTTCTTTCCTTTCCTACTGCCATTCCATCGTTCCAGCCGCTCCAGAGCTCGTGCCCCTTCCCTTTCCTGCCATTGCTACGTCAGTGCCACGAAGAAGTCCTCCTCGCCTCCTCCTGGTAAGTTCTTGTATTTTCTCGCCATTTTCTTTGATATTTCACTCGTTAGGGTAGAAAAACGTAGCCTTTAGGATTGGGGCACTAAAAACTCCCCAAAACCTTCAAACGTTCATGGTGTTCTTCATTTTTTCTGAAGAACACTGAAGAACTGGGGCGGACCGGGCTTCTAGTCTCTGTTTGATCCAAAAAATTCTTAGAACCGAGCAAATAACGTGTTTATCCCCAACCCAGCTAAAACCGAGATAGCAAAAAGGACCTGGTCGCTCAACCGGGCTAATATCTGGTCCGTTTGGGCGACCGAGCTCCTTGATAAGCTTTGACAACCGAGGTGGTTTGGCACTCTTTACAACCGAGCTAATGTCAAGCTCAATTTGCGCGACCGCGCTCACACTCACCCTTGCCATCCTTTTCCTGCAGAGTCCAAGGGGACCTTGACCACGTCTGAGGCTCTCAAGACCGAGCAACAACCAATATTAGCACAGTGCCAAACCACCTTGGTCGAGATACACTAGCTCGGCCACATGGGGAAATTTCGCTATCTAGTGGACACTCCAGTCGCGTTGAACGCGTTTAGAGAGGAGTACGGCATTCCGGCCGACGTTCACTTAGAGCTGGCGGCCGAGAAGACAACACCCTGGGGCAGACTAGACCGATGCCCCTTCACCGTGCTATCAATAGTAGAAGGGGGCCTTCGCTTCCCCGTCAATCCGCTGATGACCGAGTTCTTGCGCCGGACCGGCCTAGCTCCAACCCAAGTATCCACGAACACATACCGGATAATAAACGGTGTCCACGAAATAAACAACCGGCTAGGCATAAGCCTAGGTTTAGCCGAGATCCTTCGCCAATACACGTTAGGCCATACCGGCGACGATCTCGCCTATTATCTTAAAATTAGACCGGGCAGAGAGAAAATCGTGACCGGCACACCAGACAAGGATCTTCACGACGATGATTTCTTCTGGGTGTCCGGCAATTACGAGACAGCCGAGGTACCAGGCTGGATGATAAGCAAAAACTTCGGCAGATCATGTAAGCCGCGTACATTAGCTCGGTTGATTTACCTTATGTTTCTGTACTTAATGATTTTTCCTTGTTTCTATTGCAGCAATTCAAGCCCTACAAGCCAACTATCAGTTCCCCAACGTAGAGGCAATCAGGACCGCGCTCCGCTACCGCGACCGAGATTGCAACCAACTGCTCGGCTATACTCCCACATACAGATATTCTGCTCCCCGCCGGAGTAAAGTCACTGACTTCCTTCGCGCTCCATCACCTCCACCAGACCCAACCTTGCCAGACGTTCCATTCATCCGTCTGACCGAGGAGCAAGAGATGGCCAAAAGAAGCAGAATCAAGAACTTGATGACCGCCACATCGGCCGAGATACCAACCGTTGCTCTCCGCTCGCCAGCCACCGGACAACCAGGCGATGCCGTGATCGCTCTTTCTTCCCCGGCAGCCGGTCAATCCAGCAAGCAACCAACTGCTCGCCGGGCCGGAAAAAGAGCTCGCGTGGACCCATCCGCCGAGCTGGTGGCCGAGCTCACAACCGAGCAACCAACTGAAACGGTCAACCCAATACCTGCCTGGCGCCCACATTTGAAGCACCGGGGTCAGGACATCCCGGCGAACGCTTCGATCAAGGCTGACAAGGAGCACCTGCTCGCCTTCGATCTCTCCAAGGCACTCCTACTACCGAGCGACGTGGTTGGCAGCGACCACGTCCCAGACACTCGGTTGGTGAAATCTTCAGTTAAGTCCATGGCCAGGGTAAGTCAATCTTCCTCCAGAATTTTCACAAGTGTTTGTCCGGTTCCTTCTCTAATTAACTTTGGTGTTTGCAGGCCATTCAAAAACAACACCTGGTTCTGGAGCGTATTCACCGGCTGCGGCAGAAGGCGTCTGACAGTGCCAGCCAAGTGCAAAGCCTCCAGACCGAGCTTGGCCGAGCAAAGTCGTCGTTGGAGATAGCAAATACTGACAACAACCGGCTGCTCGGTCAACTAGATGCGGCCGAGAAAAAACGAGACGAGCTCCAAGCCGAGCTGGACGCTCTTAAGGAATCCCGGAAAAACGACTGCGAGGATGCCAATAACGCCGGCTTCAACGAAGCCGAGGAAAGTTACAAAAAGCAAGTCTTCGCCTCGCAGGATATTTACTTCAAGGCTGGATGGAAGGCTGCCTGTGAACAGCTCGGTCAGGGCCCGGATACCGACGTGTTTGCCACTCCGCCGGCTGCCTTCCTACCGACATACCTCATTCCTTACGCCAATGACGTCTTCAGTGCATTGCAAGCCGAGGCGAGGAAGGACTTGAAGAAGAGGGTGAGGAAGGTGCTGAAGGAGAGGACCAAGCCGCGCAGGAACAGCCCGGCCAAGCCGAGACTGGTGTCCAGGACCAAACCACCACGGTTAACCTGGAGACTGATGAGGAGTTCCCTGATCTCTCCCCCCTAGCTTAGGTTTCTTTTCTTTTCTTTTTGTGTTGGCTTTCTGCATGCCTGATGTAACCGGGCTCTGACCCCACCTATTGTATGAACTTTCTGTTAATGAAAAACTCGATATTTTTGCCAAGTGTTAGCACGGCTGTCACCAGTTCTGTCTTCAGCCAAGCACCGCAGTATATATCATAAACTTGAACACACTGTCAACCGGAATGCATAACTCGGTTGAAGTTTTTAAGAACAAAACTACATGAACCGGAATATACATCGCGGTTAGTAATAACAAAGTTGAACAAATCATCAACTTTTCCCAACCGAGGTTAACCATCTCGGCAAGCCATCAACCTTTCTTAGCCGGAACAAAACATCTCGGCAAGAAATATCCAGTTGAACAGAACATCAAATTTTCTTAACCGGAGCAAAACATCTCGGCAAGAATATCTAGTTGAACAAAACATCAATTTTTCTTAGCCGGAGCAAAACATCTCAGCAAGAAATATCTAGTTGAACAAGACATCAACTTTTCTAACCGGAATAAACATCTCGGTGAGCATCCGAAGTTGGGCAAAACACCAACTCTTCCAACCGGAGCAAAACATCTCGGTTGGGCATTCTAAGTTGGGCAAAAACACCAACGCTTCAACCGGAGCAAGACATCTCGGTTGGGCATCCGAAGTTGGGCAAAACACCAACTCTTCCAACCGGAGCAAAACATCTCGGTTGGGCACCCAAAGTTGGGCAAAACACCAACTCTTCCAACCGAAGCAAGACATCTCGGTTGGGCATCCGAAGTTGGGCAAAACACCAACTCTTCCAACCGGAGCAAAACATCTCGGTTGGGTATTCTTAATTTGAACAAAATATCAAATTAACGAAGGCAAAGAACACTTGTATATATTGACAAAAAAGAATTACATTCTGAAGTGTAATGCAAAAAGCTCCTTCTTTGCTAACAAAACAATAGCTAGAAATAGTACACTTTGAGATTGGCTGCATTCCATGGCCGAGGTATTGTTCTACCATCCAAGTCCTCCAGGTGGTATGCCCCCTTGCCCGCCAGACCGGTTATTTTGTATGGTCCTTCCCAATTTGCCCCTAGCTTGCCTTCTCCTGGCACCAGGGTATTTCCCATAACTTTCCTCAGGACCCAATCACCCACCTTGAACGGTCTGGGGTGCACCATCTTGTTGTACTTCCTGGAGAGTTCTTGCTGGTAGGCTGCCACATGGATGAGAGCCTTTTCCCGGCGCTCTTCTGCCAGGTCTAATTCCAGAGCAATAGCCTCGGTGTTCAGAGTGGGCTCAAAGCTTTCACTTCTGAGGGTGGGCATGCCGACTTCCAAGGGAATGACTGCCTCCATGCCATAAGCCAAAGCGAATGGAGTTTCCCCGGTAGAACGCCGCGGGGTAGTCCGGTATGCCCAAAGGACGCTGGGAAGTTCCTCGGCCCACTTTCCCTTTGCCTTTTCCAACCTTTTCTTTAACCCATCCAATATAATCTTGTTCGACGCCTCGGCTTGACCGTTGGACTGTGGGTAAGCCGGAGTGGAGTTGTAGAATTCAATCTTTAAATCTTCACAAAAACCTCTGAATAGGCGACCGTCAAACTGGGTGCCGTTGTCAGAAATCAAGATCTTGGGGACGCCAAACCGCGTTACCACATTCTGCCAGACAAACCTCTTCACGTCTTTTTCCTTGATAGTTGTCAAAGGTTCGGCTTCAACCCATTTGGTGAAGTAGTCCGTCGCCGCGATAAAGAACTTGCGGTTGCCCGGTGCAGTTGGGAGGGGTCCCACTATATCTAGCCCCCACATTGCAAAAGGCCAAGGGCTGGTGAGGGGAAGAAGTTCTCGGGCCGGCTGGTGGATCTGGTGTGCAAATTTCTGGCACTTCTCACATTTCCGGACATATTTTTGCGCGTCAGCTTGCATGTACGGCCACCAATAGCCTTGTGAAATAGCTCGGTAGGCCAAGGATCTGCCCCCGGTGTGGCTGCCACAAATGCCTTCGTGAATTTCGTGCAGGAATGCATCCACACTGCTCGGGTGCACACACTTTAAGTAAGGACCAGAGAAGGACTTCTTATACAACGCGCCAGATGGAGAGAGCCAAAACCGCTCTGACTTTACCCGGCATTTGTGTGCTTCCTTCTTCTCGGTTGGTAGAATCCGGTCTCGGAGGAACAAAATGATTGAATCCATCCACGACGGACCCAGCTCGGCGCAGAGTACTTCCGTCTGCCCGGTATCTTCAATGCTTGGTCGTGGAAGAAAGTCAATTAACAAGGGATTTGGAGACGTACTATCTACCATCGATGCCAGGCCGGCCAGCTCATCAGCTCGGCTGTTTTCTTCTCGGCCGATCTGTTGGACTCTGATTGCCTGAAACTGCTTGATGCGCTCCCTGACCAGAGCTTGGTACTTCGCCATGCGGTCATCCTTTGCCTCGTAGATCCCAGAAACTTGGTTAACCACAAGTTGGGAGTCACTGTACACCATTAGCTCGGCAGCCTTCATCTGGATTGCGCTCTCGAGCCCGGCCAGAAGGGCCTCATACTCAGCTTCGTTGTTAGATGCTGGGAAGCCAAGGGTGATAGAATGTTCAATGGTTAAGCCATCTGGGGAGATAAGAACAATACCCAGCCCAGCACCGTGACGATTGGACGCCCCGTCAACAAAAAGCTTCCACATTTCCCCCACAAAAAGCTTCCAGCAAACTGATGGATCCTGCGAGTGGTGAGGGGTGCTACGATCAAGGTTGCTCGGCCGTCCGGTTTCAAGTTCTGCGCTCACTGGCCCACACCAGCCCCCCTTGGTGATTCGGCACCGGACTCAGCAAGTCGGTCTGCCACGCCTAAGTCCGTAGGCGAATCACCAGGCTGCGGTATCATGCCGGCCGCAGGCTCTGTGCTGAGTAGTTCCATGACTTCCCCCCTTGGTGATGCGGTACCGGGCAGAGTTGGTGGAGTAACAACACCCAACTCTGTCATCGCGTCACCGGTTGTTGGTATTGTAGAAGTGTAGGCCACTGCGGTGGTGCGCGCTTCGTCCGCGCCGCGAACCCCACCAGCTGGTAGTATCTCTGATGAACTGGCGCGCACCTCATCATCTGCCGCGGTAATATCGACCGGGCATACCGGATGAGTTCCATGTGAGAATTCGGCAACGAAGTCGGCCAAAGTTTGGGCTTTGATGGCAGTGCGCGGCTGAAACTTCACATCAAACTGCCCCAACTCGACCGCCCACTTAAGAACGCGGCCAGAAAAATCCGCCCGTTCAAATAGAGCTTTGAGGGGGAACTCGGTCAAGACGACGATAGTATGTGCATGGAAGTAGTGCGCCAACTTTCTTGAAGCCATCATTAATGCCAAAGCAAGTTTTTCAAGAGGCAGGTACCTAGTCTCTGCCGGTAGCAAGGTCTTGCTGACATAAAAGATGGGGAGGTGCTTGATTCCTTCAGCCCGAACAAGCACCGCACTGACTGCATGCTGCGATACGGCCAGATAAAGATAAAGCTCTTCCCTAGGCACCGGCGTGACCAACAATGGCGCTGAGGACAGATATTCCTTGAGCTCGGCCAACGCTCGGTCGCATTCTTCATCCCATGAGAACTTGGACTTCAAGGACTGAAAGAAAGGACGGTAGCGATCTGATGACCGGCTTATAAATCGATTAAGCGCGGCGGCCATTCCGGCCAGATGTTGCACGTCTTTCACCGAGCTAGGCTGCTTTAACTCTTGGACGGCTCTGATTTGTGTAGGGTCCGCCTCAATACCTCGGTTTGTGACTAAGAATCCTAAAAATTTCCCGGATCCCACACCGAAGGCACACTTGGACGCATTCAGGCGTAACTTATGCTTCTTTAGGATGGCAAACATCTCGGCTAGGTCGGACAAATGATTTGTTTGTTGCCTGCTCTTCACCACCATGTCATCAATGTAAGCCTCCATTGTCCGGCCCAGCAAAGGAGCAAACATCTTGGTCACCATCCTCTGGAAAGTTGCCCCGGCGTTCTTTAAACCAAAAGGCATAACTCGGTAGCAGAAGAGTCCCCTTGGGGTAGTAAATGAAGTGATTTCTCGGTCGGGGCCGTGCATGGCAATCTGATGATATCCCCGGTAAGCGTCCAAGAAACTTAGCCTGTCATGGCCAGCCGTCAAATCAACAAGCTGGTCAATTCTAGGCAAAGGAAAGCTGTCTTTCGGACAGGCACGGTTGACGGTCTTGTAATCAACGCAAACCCGCCACTTCCCATTCTTCTTCGGTACAACGACTGTATTTGAAATCCACCGAGGATAGTGAACTTCCTGAATTGCTCGCGCCTCAAGCAGATTCTTGACTTCCTCCGCCACTACCTCGGCGTGATGCAATGCTGACCTCCTTGTTCGCTGAATGACCGACTTGGCTCCGGGGAAGACATTGAGATGATGGCAGATAAAGTTTGGATCGAGGCCGGGCATGTCATAAGGCGACCATGCGAAAACTTCAACGTTGGCCATAAGGAATTCCATCATCTCGGTCCTTTCTAGTGCTGTGAGGGTGGAGCCGAGCAAGAAGAACTTGTCCGGCCTCTCGGTATCAATTCGCACTTCCACCAATCCTTCCATGGCTTTGTCTTCTGCCTTAGTGCCCACATCATCCAGCACTACCCGGTCTTCCGGTCCCTCAATCATTTGAACAAATCCCTTGGCAGCACGGCTTCCATTGACCGCCACAAAGCACTGTTTTGACATAACCTGATCGCCCCCAATCTCCTCAACTGCCCCCATAGCTGAGGGGAATCTCATCACTTGGTGAAAGGTTGATGCCATGGCTTGCATAGCATGAAGCCAACCCCTGCCAAGGATCAGATTGTAAGTAGATGGCACTTGCAATACCCAGAACTCAACCTGTTTGACCACTGATCCCGCTTTAACCGGCAGGATAATTTTTCCCAAAGGCCACTTCGGTTGTGAGTTGAAACCGACCAATGGCGAAGTTGCTGGGGCCAAATCCGTGTCTCGGAGCTTGAGCTGTTTGAAAGCGTCGTAATACATGATCTCGACCGAACTTCCCTGATCGATCAAGATCCTTTTAACTTCAAAATCATTGACGCGGAGAGTTACTACCAAGGCGTCATTGTGCGGTGTCTGTATGCGCTCCAAATCTTTTGAGGAAAAGCTGATTACATCCTTTACTTCTGTCTTCCCCCTCTTAAGCGCAGGCTGAACTGACAAAACTTCCCTCATGTGTTCTGCCTTTTTAATCATACCACGAAGCTCGCAAACTCGCGCCGGTTCCACTATGCCGTGGATGACATTTACAACCCCTTGCGGAGGTGCATCCCGGTCATCCGGTCCGCGTGGATCAACTGGAACCTGATTTGCCTTAACTCCTCCATCAATGTAGAGGTCCAGATGCCCAGCTGCCACTAGCTCTTCTAAGTGCTGCCTCAAAGGCAGACAGTCCTCTGTTCGGTGGCCACGTTCCCGGTGAAAGGTACAACGGTACTTGGAATTGAAGCCTCTCTGCCCGTCGCCTAACTTAGCAGGAAACCGGACGTATTCCTCGTCACGGATTTCACTAAGTATGCGATAGATTGGAATTTTGAAGACCGTGGTGATGCCTGTTCTTGCTTTCAACCTTCTGCCTGCATCGGCCACATTATCTTGGGGGTAGTCATCCCGGCGGTAATCATTCCTGTCATTACGCCGCTCCCTCCCTCGGTTCTTGCGGTTTGAACCTCGGTCAGGCTCTTCTGCTCGATCACTAGATCGGCCGGACTCTTGCCCGACTGCATGCACTTTTCCTGCCAACCTCTTGGGCGTTTCGACCGGGGCTGACTTCTCGGTTGAGGCCGAGGCATCATCCTCTACCCGGATATGCTCATTGATGCGCTGCATAAGCTGTCCCATGGTGGTAGGTTGTTGCATGGTAAGCGAGTCTCGCAGTCTATGCCCGACCGGGAGCCCACGCTTATACTGTACGATAGCAAGGTTGACCGGGCAGTCCAGTATCTCATTGAAAGTCTCCCAATACTTGGAGTTGTACGCCTTGAGTGTGTCGCTCGGTTCCATCTTGATACTCAGGAGGTGATCAACTTCCTTAGGAGTTTTGGTGTTAGTCGTGAAGCGCGTTACGAAGGCTTCTGCCAGCTGTTGCCACCTTTCAATACTTCCCTCCGGGAGCCTTCCGAACCACTTCAATCCCAATTCGCCCAAACTCGACGAAAAGATAAGGCACATAAGAGCATCATTCCGCCGGTGTCCGGCCATAACCTGTCGGAAATGACTTATATGCATGTACGGATCGGTCTTTCCATCGTAAAGGGTAAACTTTGGCTGGTGGAATCCCGCCGGAAGCGGCGCTGCTTCTATCTCCAGTGAGAAAGGAGTGGCGCTCAACCTGGCCAAATCTGTATCTAAAAGGAGTGCGCCGCTTGGCGCGGTGGAGGCATCCGACCTCCTCGCTGGCGTGGGCTCCGTAGGATAACCGCTGGAACGCCGGCACCCTCTGAGCTTCCCGCCGGCGAGCCCGTTCCTTTAGAACTGTCCGCAAATCCTCTGTACAGGCGGAATAGGAATACCTCGACGTCGTATCCGGACGTGAGGGTCTGTAAGTACTATCTTGCGCGCTGGACTTCCCTGCGTGCAAGTCGGAATCACCATCTCTGTAGCTCCTGGTAATAGAGATTGCCGGAGTGTGCCTCTGACTCTGGCTGGCTGAACGGTGGGAGGGGGCTGAACGGCGGGATGGGGTGCGCTCACTGTGGTCACCTACTCCAGCTACACCCTTCCCTTTGTAACGCCGCTTGAGCTCCTCCATCTCCGCCGCCATTCGCCGGATGACGGCATCTTGGTCCCGCAACTTGTGTTCCAGGCGTTTGGAGTGTGACTCTCTCCGCCGTCGGTGACCGTCTGGACTACGGGAACGGCCATGACTTCTCTCGTGCTTATCCCGCGTGTCTCCCGCCTGTCCTCCGGTGGCTGTCTCCAGGTTCGCCATCGGAAAGATGGACGGGAGTCCTTCTCTCTGCCGGGCAAACTCAGCGGTGGCTCCGTCGACGGCGGACAACGGAAACTCCTCGTTGTGCGCCATGAACGACGATCAGATGAACCCAGAAGATAAGGTTTTATCTGCAAGCTTCCCACAGACGGCGCCAATTGTACGGGGGGAAAATGTTCCGGCTACCCGCACTTCCTTTCTTCCCAGTTCCTCAGTTGTCCGATCACCTGAAAGCGCAAAAGCGGTGAGCTACCCGGCGGTGTGTGGCCGGAAAACACCTCCGACGCTCAAGTTAGAACCACACACCTGGAAAAATGACTAGAGAGAAGGGAGAGTGTTTGAGTGTAAGTCTTACTTACAAAAATTGTCCATGCTCTGTAAGGGGTGGCGCCGACTTGTTTATATACCTCTCTGCGCTTCATATCTACTCCCAATGATCTCTCAACACGTGGCTCTGCTATCCCATCTGTCAGCACATAAACCATGCCTCTGTCAGGTCACACCATGCTGGACATTACCTAATCCCAAACGCCAGCCTTCTCTGCTGGAGCCCGGCAGCCGAGCTGCAAAAATCCATAACCGGGCTGTGCTTCGTGCCCAAGCACGCCGCTGACTAAGCTTGAGGGAACCGGGCTACGCAGCATCCCGGCTGGACCGTGTCCGAGATATCTGCATTCACCTTTATCGGCCTCCCTGCCGAACAAACTCATAGCTCGGTCGAATACGCCCTTCCTGGCGCCGGTCATCTGCTTGGCTGGTCGGCCTTCCTGCGAAGCATGCAGCTCGGTTCACACAATCGGTGCCTTAACCGAGCACCTTCTCAGCCCAGTACTTGCTCGGCCAAAATCTTGCCCGGCGCAACTCTATCCGGCCAAATCTGTCCGGCGCGGTACCAGACCATTATTTTCCTACTCAACCACAATGAAGTGGCTAACGAGATCTCGTAAACTTGTAGGTCATGGACCCGCATTTTCATGCCGTCTCCCATGACTTGGGACTATCTATGGATGCCATTATAGATTTCAAACTTGGAATATTCGTTCACGAAAACAGATATCATTTCAGAAATCAAGACCTATCATATTTCATTTGGAACATAATTCATATGAACGTATCTTTACAATAACGTTACTCACAGTGGTTCCAGTAAGCGGTCAATCAATCCTCGAGTCTTGACCTACAATCACAAAATACATAACACAAGCATGTCTTATCATTACACATTCATGTGGCCAACACGGCTTAGCTTTCATCATATTGATTCTTGTCCTTCCTTAACACATTGCTCAAAACACACTCTTGAATCTCATAACTTAGTACATTCTTTCTTTAGTGTGTTTCTAATCCATAACCTCATTACTATGGCTTAATTAAGGCTTAGAAATGCCTAAGATGCAATGAGGATGCCAAAACATGAATTGGAACACTTAGTAAATTTTCTAAAAATAAGGTCCCCGCTCGAGTATAGACTTCCTCGCTCGAGCGGACATGCAAAATGAGAGGGGTCGCTCGAGCATGACTTCTTTCGCTCGAGCGGCCTGCAAACTTGGAACAAGTACTGGTTGGTCATAATCTACGCTCGAGCTACAACTCCCACGCTCGAGCGGGGAAACAACATGCAAAGGGTTCGTTCGAGCGTCAAAGTGGTCGCTTGAGCGGAGAGCTCATGTCTGAAAAAAAATACTGAGAGCTCAAAATCTCCACTCGAGCGCAGGTTTCCTCGCTCGAGCGGACTGCAAAATTCTGGGTTTTCCAGAACAGGGTTCTTGAGCTTTCAAATGCAATTTCAATGGCAAAATCGTGCATGGCTTGTTCAAAACACTTGGAAAACTTTTCTAAATCACAAATATATGATCATTTACAAACCCTTAGCTCCAAACTCATGGATTTTGCCAAAAATTGAGTTCAAACTTCCATGTATGTATGTTTCAAAAACTCTTTTTCTCCAACACCACGGTTTTAACAAAATCGAGCTCAAAGGCTCCATGCATGAGGGAAATCCTTTTCAAAACATGAATTTAAGCTTTAAAACATGATGAATTATACATGCATGTGTCAAATAACTCATGATAACAACATAGATACCCAAAATCAAACTCAAATGACAAACCTCTATATATATATATATACATGCATGTGAAATTATAATCAAATCCTCCATCTTCTTGACAAACATATGTAAATTACATGCAATGATCTTAACAACTCCATGAATTCATCTCTACAACACATAACTCTTTGAATTAACAGCCAAAAGCTTACCTAGAGTCTTCAAATTCTCATGTTCTAGCACAATCTTGATGAGTTCAAGTCAAAGCCTTCAATTTCTCCTTAATCTCTACATTTCTCTCTCTAGAATTGCACTCTCTCTCTCTCTAAGATGAATTCTCAGATTTTGGCACTCAAGGGAGATGAAACCAATGAGCTCAAATGAGCTTATGTCTCACATATAAAGCTATGATGCTAAAATACACTAATTAAAACATAAGGCATTGCCAAACGCAACTTAATGAATCGTTCCGAATCAATTTTTAATAAAACTTGCCATAAGGTTCTAAAAATTTCAAATAACACATCGGTGTAGTCAATTTCGGTTTCGGATGCCGATAAGGCTTTCAATTTTCATATCAAAGCGGAATTCTAAACAGATATTTCTACAAGTGACAGATAGAAAGCCAAACCTCATGCAATTTACATAATAATCCCATAACTCATTTGATCCACTCAATTAGCATCTTTAATCATTGATTAGTAGCCAATTACGGGTCGGGGTCATTACAGTTTTGAAGAGAACTTGGAAAACTAAGCTCTTACACTTGAGAATTCAAGGCTTGAGGTAAATATTCACTCCTTTAGTAGTATATTTGTAGTCTTTAATGCATGAATTCAAGAGAGTTAGTTAATTAAGCCAAGAATTAAGCTTAGGAAGAAGAATTAAGAAAATAGTCATACTTGCATGCAAATTCTTTTGCATTTAAAGCTTGATTTTGAGGAAGTCTCACATGCATGCATTGATTATGGCTTAATTTTGGAAGTTCATCATATTTTACATGTTTTTACCGCATTTGATTATTGTTTGGAAGGTTAAAACTCATACTATTACATGTAAGTATTATTTTTAACATTTCAAGTTTGGGTTTTGTATCATTGACAAGTTTTTAGGCATAGATTTTATGAAATGATTTAGAATTCTCATGTTTTTCAAGTTTACATATGATTTCTCAAATTTTTGGCCCAAAAGGAAGAGCTTGTAGTGTTTGAATTGAGTTTGGAAGCTTGGAGGTGAATCTGGAAATTCCAGAATTTGACCTCCACGCTCAGGCGACAAATCCTGCGTTTGAGTGACCACCTTTATTTTTGCACTTCCACTTGAGCGACCAAAATGTCTGCTCAAGCGTAAAATGCATGCTCCTAGAAGTTTGCGTGTTTTGCAGACCGCTCGAGCGATGACATGTCTCTCACGCTCAAGCGAGCGTCGAGCGGAAAAAATCAAGCAACCAGCACTTTTGCAAAATTTTACAGACCGCTCAAGCGACCACTCACGTTTTGCATGTCCGCTTGAGCGTAGGAAGTTACGCTCGAGCAAGGACCTTATTTTCAGCAAGTTTTGTTAAGTGTTTTCAAGTGCATTTTTACATCCTCATTCCATCCTAGGCATTCCTAAGCCAAGATTAAGATGCCATAATGAGAATAAAGAAGTAGAAACATACCAAGACAAGAAAGAACTAAGTTGATAACTCTGGATGTGTAATTCAGTACGTATCCGTTCTGTATCTGTGTAGGTCACGCGCCACGAGATATCTAAATTACCTACTCTGTCCGTTTGCTTTGAGCCATTTGTTATCTGTGAATAATAACTTAGTAAAGCTATGTTCAAGTTAAATTATTTTCTGCAAATGAAATAAGATCTGTTCTCTGAAATGCTATGTTTTGTATTATGAATGATTGTCCACTTTTGACAAATATTTGTGACATTAATGCTGTGATTTAAGTATGTTATCTGTACTCGAACTGGAGGTTCCTTATGAAACTGACAAGTTATCTGCACCTGGTTGGAGGTTTCTTTATGGAACTAAGTTATCCATTCCCAGTCCGGAGGTTCCTTATGCAACTAACAAGTTATTCGTACCCGGCCGGAGGAACTTCTATGGAACTGACAAGTATGGTTTTTAATACCCTGTTGTCACGACCCAAACCCGCCCCTGTGGGTTCAGTACCGTAACCGGCTAGTAATCCGAGATTACCGAAGGCCTGCTTAACAGTAAGACAGTAATACAGAGTACAGGGGCATGGCGGAAGCCAATACAGTAAGTAAACGAGGTCCAATGAGCTGTGTCAGTCTATATGCAAGAAGACCTTTCTTACATATATACACATATACAGTACAGAACAGTATGCACAATATTTACAATCATTCAGAACAGGGACCAAATCCCTATTAAATAGTACAGTGCTATCAGTCTATACAGTTATACAAAACAGATACAGAGACAGACGGGGGAAATTAAAACACCCCTAAGCCATAGCTTGGCAGGCTTGGAACCTCGCAGTGAGGCACAGTAGTTGGCTTGACAAAAAGGGAGTCTAACCCACGCTCTTAGCTCCGGTCTGGTGCCTGAACACCTACATATATATATATAAATAGTGAGCTAAAGCCCAGTGAATAACATAATGCGTAAAGAGATTTAGAATGAATGTCTTTACAGTAATAAAAACAGTTCATTAATTTAGTATTTCAGTCGTTCAGTCATTCAGTCAAAACAGTCATATGTGGTACATCCATTAGCATAACAGTACAGTAAACAGTAGGTCTTAAAAGACCGAACAGTCAATGATGGCCATCAATCAGTAAACAGTAGTGGTTCCAACAAGGGAACCGACAGAGATCTCTGTAACAGTAGCAGTAATAGTAAACAGCAGTTGCTAAGGATGCCACAATACAGTTCAGAATATAGGACATACATTCATTCAGTTAACAATGTCATTTCAGAAAACAGTCCAATTCAGTATTCAGAAGATATTCATATTGAACATATCTTTACACAATTGTTACTGACAGAGTTCTGGGCTACAATTAGGCTAGAGCGTGACTCCAGTCGCCAACCCTACACAGTTTACAGAACGAACACACACTAAGCTACACAGTTGGGAAAGATAATAACTTAATCTCTAATTTACCTCGGTGTGTTCTACATCTATATCCTTATTAAGATGTCTTAAACTAGGCCTAAGAATGCCTAGGATGGAATGAGGATGCAAAGATGCATTTTTAAAAGCATTTTCAGAATTTTCAGAAAATAGGGGTCCCGCTCGAGCGTGGCTTTCCACGCTCGAGCGGACATGCAGACAAAGGTTCCCCGCTCGAGCGTCACTTTCCCCGCTCGAGCGGACTGTAAAATATGGCAAAAGTACTGGATGCTCGAATTTCACGCTCGACGGGCGCTCGACCCTCGCTCGAGTGTGAGACACAAGGTCCAGCTCGAGCGTCAATTCTTCCGCTCGAGCGGACTTCAAAATAGTGCAAAGTATTGGGAGCACGAATTTCCCGCTCGAGCGCCACTTTCCCCGCTCGAGCGGGAGTCCAAAATCTAGAATTTCCAGATTTGAACTTCCAAGCTCAAATCAAGTTTAAATGCATCAAATTCGATCCTCTTGGGCTAATTTTCTGGAAAACACTTCAAAACCCATAATATTACATGTTTTGAAGATCAATTTGATAAATCAAAGCCCAAGGGTATCTCAATTAAATCTAATTTCAAACCAATTTTCATGAACAAGATGAACATGCAACATGCATGAACTCAAATCATTTCAAAGCTTCAACTACAAGCTCAAATGAGCTAATTCTTACAAAATCAAGATGAAATCATGGTCTATAATATAAACATGAACATGCATGCAAGATTTCCATGAAATCAAACCTCACAATGCAAGGATAAGCACATGCATGCATGAATTCTAACCCAATTCAACATATGAAGCTATTTCATGACTCAATCCACTAAATTTGACATGAATCATGCAAGAACAAGCTCAAATCATAAACAAGAGGGTAATTACACTACCTTAGGTCTAGAATTAGAGGTATGGATGCTCAATGTTGCAAGTCTTCTACAATTTCTTCTAATTTCCAAGCAATTCTCTCAAGAACAAATCAATTCTCCCCCTCACTCTCTCTTGGTCGGTTGAGACAAGAAATAAGGCCAAAGAAATGTTTTGTGCAAGTGTAATAAGGCTCAATTATATTATATTGAGTGGGCCACTAATGTGGCAAAAATGTGAATAAGTGCAACAATGCAATTTAACTTACTTTAATCTAATTTAATCATACCAAATTACTTTTTAACTGAATATGCCATAAAATCACATAAATTATGATGGTCCTAAAACATCAATCAATTTTTGGTTCGACCGTCAATAAGGCCTTCAATTTGCAGTTTAAACATAAAAACATGAACAGATAATCAAACAGGCAACAGATAGAAATGGAATATAACAGATATACTTAATCAATTCAGTTTCAGATTCCAGTCAGTCAGTCCAGTATTTCAATCAATTCAATTATCCATCTTAATCAGTCTCAGTTTAGCAATAATCAATAGTTTATCAGTGATCAGTGACGAGGGGTGTTACACCTGTATGTAATCTGTTAGCACTAACGGATGAAACTATATATGATTAAGCATGAATTCTGATCTCTGTCAATGACTTAAACAAGAATACGAATATGAATATATTATATGTACAAACTTAGTTATGGGACATCATTCATTTAACCCTTTACTCTGTTATTGTTCACTAGGCTCCCGCTCACTATTTATATTATGTATGTAAGTGATCAGGCACGTGACCAAGCTTAGAGTTGAGGACCTGGTGCCTTAGTTTTTTTGTCAGCCAGCCTTTGTGCCTCCCGATGAGGTTCCAGGTTAAGTCAAGTTTAGCGGCTGTTTTTGTGAATGTATTAGGCTTAGTTTCTTTGATTTTCGGTCAAGATTTATGTTAGTATGTACATGGAGTGACGAGTAAACACTATAACTTTTGACGCCACTCGTAAGTTTATAAAAGTTTAAGATTATATGTCCCATGTATCTCTTCACAGCTCAACGGACTAAGTATATTTTATATATTTACTTGCGCAGCACCTAACTATATATTGTTCTGTTAAGAGACCTTTGGTAATCCAAGGATTACTGGCCGGTTACGACGCTAAACCTATAGGGGCAGGTTTGGGTCGTGACACTTCTCAAAGAAATTCTCTGTAGAGAAATTATGAGAATTTCATAATGTCTAAGGTCCCTCAACATTGATTAAGAGAAAATTCGATTAAGAGAATTTCTCTCCAAATAAATTCTTCCCAAAGTTTTCTATAGAGAAATTCTGAGAATTTCATAATACCTAAGGTTCCTCAATATCGATTCAAAGAAAATTCGATCCCAGAGTTCTCTCTAGAGAAATTCTTCCCCTGAGAAATTTCGGAAATTTCATAATGTCTAAGGTCCCTCAATATCGATCTAGAGAAAATTCGATCCAAAAAATTTCTTTGGACTTTCTATATAATTTCTCTCTCTAAAGAAATTCTTCCCATAGTTCTCTTCTCTAAACTTCCCATAAAATTTCTTTCCAGAAAAAGAACCTCAGCATTAAGAGAAAAAATCTCAAACTAGTTACTATTTTTTTTTTAAAAAAAAATCAAAAAAATAAATTATAAAAAATGAACCAAATATCACAAAATGATAATGCTATAAGTCCACAACATAGACAACAAATCCGAATCCTTAAATAATGAATGCCAATTGAAACAACGAAAGAGATTTGTATTGCGTAATTTATTTGTCTAGAAAGCAAACTAGTCCTTTTTATAGGGTCCCCCCAAAATTATAGGTCTAAATTCTCAAACTCGAAAGTGCACCAACCTATGCAAGTCCTTGAAAACTCAAATTCCCCAATATAAGCAAACAGAATTTCATAAAGAATTAATACCAACCAATTGATATAGAACCCAATACTAAAATCAAAAACATAAATATACATGTATGTATGTGTGTGTATATATATATATAAATGTATATCTATATATGAATGAGAAAAGAAGGAGTAGATAAGAACTAACAAGTTGAAGCAGCCCACAACTTAGCAGCAACCCACATTCCAAAATAAAATATTCAATCAATTCAACCCACAACTTAGCAACAACCAACGTTCCAAAATAAAATGTTCAATCAATTTCAACAAAACATCATCGACTTCTTGATTACATTTACCCACAAGAATTAGCAAGTTGAAGCTGCCTACGAATAAAAAAATTTCAATCAATCACAACAAAACAGAACTGATTTCTTTTTTAAATGTACAAATATTTAAAAAAAGAAAAAAAAGAAAAGAAAGTGGATAAGGATAACAAGTTGAAGAGGCTGATTTTTACCCCCACAGTGCGAACAGACAGGCCAATGAAAGCTATGAACAGAAGAATAGAAATAATAGTGAATCTAGTATCATCACCGCCGGAAACTATGGAATGATGGTGAATCCAAGAATATGTATATATGTGTGTATAGAGAGAAAAGGGTTTTGGAAGTTAGCATGGAAAAGTGTGTAACTGAATTAAGATAGGGTGGGTGAAATATATGAGGGTGGGTAAGGGATCTTAGATTAAGTTTTTTGATGTGTCTAAAAAGTTAAAAAGTTATTTAAAAAGTTAAAAAATTATCACTATTTATCAAAAGTTAAAAAGTACGACTGCACAATTCTCAATTTTAATTTTTTCTTATACACTAATTTATACAATTTTTTAATACATATTTTTCTATAAAAAGTCAAAAAGTTAACCCAAATAACCATATTTTTTTCCTCAACTTTTTAGTCTAAAAAGTCAAAAAGTGCACTTATTTAAGACATCTCAAATAACCCCTTATAATTTAAAAAATGATTTATCAAACAAAATTTTAATATTAATTTATATTTTTTAAAACAAAAAATAAAATTAATATGGCTTATGAATGACTGTGAGATAACGATCCAATTAAAACCCAAATTGGGTGGGCTTTTTTTTTTATAGATAAGGATCCAAATTGGGTAGTTAGTTTTAAAAAATACTATACATTTATTTATTATTATTTACAAATTGGCATAGTTTATGATAACAAAATCTTGATTTTTAAAATAGGACATGCCAAATTCATGGTATCAATTTGGAAACTAAGTTTGATAAAAATATATATATTGTTTATATAAACATTATTCTAAATTTAATTATTGGGAAAATTATTTAGAAGTCCTATTAGGGAGACTTGTGCTACATTTGGTCCCACAAAAAAACTTATGTTCCCATAAGTCCTATGGGAAGTTTCTTGACACATTTACCCTCAATATTAGTTATTAATATCATAAATAAGTAATAAAACCATATATAGAAAATTGATATAAACGTAACGTAACGTGACACCTACATAAACGTAACGTGACACCTTCATAAACGTAACGTGACACCTATATAAACGTAACGTGACATATCTACATAAACGTAACGTAACGTGACACCTATATAAACGTAACGTGACACCTACATAAACGTAACGTAACGTGACACCTATATAAACGTAATGTGACATTTACATAAACGTAGCGTAATGTGTCACGTTACGTTTCGCAAACTTAATAAATTTTTATTTTTTTAATCCGTTTGTTTTGAAATAGATATATAATCTTAATATATTTTTATTTTGTATTATTAATTGTAAAATTTAAAAAATTATCAATAATATATGGTGAGTTGACATTTTTATTGTCAATTTATGTGTGTGTTTCACTTTGGCATATCGTTGAACACATACTGTCTTCAGTACATGCATGACCTCAATCCACCTGTGCCACATTCCAATGTGAATTCGAATGCGATCTTTTTGACAGATGATTATGCGGCTAAAGTAGGCTTCTTTCTTTATATCTTTTGTACATGTGTGTGTATATATATTTTATATGTTTCCTTTGCTTTCTCAGATTGTGGAGATTGGTTTCTGGGCAGAAGCTTCTTCCAAGCATAAAAATTCAGGGGAAGGTGAATCGGAACATTCTGAACTGCCACCAATTTCTGATCCTTTGTGTTTTGTCTCGTCGAGTTCGGCCTTTGCGAAGCAGCACATGGATTGATGTCAATTTGGTGGTTGGGAAAATAGGGGGTAAAAAGATTAGGATCTTATGGAATACATTCTTATGAAAATAGGACTTGAGACTCTATAAGAAATTACACAGGACTTAACCTAGCATAAGGTTCTGAAAAAGGACTTATAAATAAGTCTCCCTTAATTATTTTTAAATCCAAGTTAGGCAGTGAATTTAATTTAGAGCATTGCTATTAACTCCAAAAAATTATACTTATTTTTCAAACATAATGATGTAACAACCAATTTGAATATGTGAGCTAACTATCTCTTTCTTATTTTTTTAATTATCAATTAATTATCTCACTTCCACATCATTAAATTAAAAAAATTAAATATAAAAAGTGAATTAATATATCATTTTTTTTTAATTATATAATAATTAGTTGACACATGGCAATCGATACCTGTACACTATATATAAATGAAATGAAAGCCATTCCCTCTCTGTCAATGCATATATATATAGATATATATTTCAACCAAAACTAGGGACTGACAGAGTACCAAACCATTTGGCCAGATCTAGTTTTCTTTTTTTTGAAACATTGCAATGGCAAAACTGTTTTATCAAAACAAAAACATGTATCTGGACCCTGTTTGGGAAGTAGGTGGGTTTTGTTTAGACAGCAGCTGTTTGCCCAGTTGGGTTTGGGTTATTTTTTGTTAAAATTTATAAAAAGATAAAATAGGCTAAAATAGTTAATAAGATAAAATGTCACATTAAATCTATAATCATTTCACTTTTTCTCTCACAAATATTAAATCCAACTACAAAAAAATTAAATCATCTTTCTAAATACAAAAATTATAGCCTACTAAAATAGTTAAAAACTAAAACAAAAATGTTTCAGACCCTCATTGGGGGTGACCCCCAGGATCCCAGTGGGTTCTGATTGGCCAGGAATTTTTTTTTTTTTTTTTTCCTTTCAATAACCAACCCCCACGTGTGTGTGGGGGTGGTGGGAGTGGGGGGAAAGTGGGGGTCTCAATCACGTTTGAAACTTAAAATAACAACTTTCCACCACTAAAATTCATAACAAGACAAAATAAGTTAAAGAAAAATGTTTGGGAGCACTAATTAGTGCTCCCACTAATTAAGTGGCAGTGGGTCCCGCCAGTAATGATGTGATGTTTTGGCTTTGGAGTTGTATTTTTTTTTTTTACTTTTTTAATGCATTAGTGCTATTAGTGGTGATGTTTTTAGTGGGATGAATCATTGTTGTAAGTTAAAATAGTCAATAAGATAAAATATCACATCAAATCTATAATTATTTTATTTTTTCTATTACAAATATCACATCTAACTAAAAAAAAGTCAATTATCTTCCTAAATATAAAAATTTTAATGAAAAAATTAATTTCAAATCACTTGATATATGAAAAAATATTTTCAAATTAATGATAAACTTTACAAATATTTAAAAATAAAATATAAACTTTGTCATAAATTTGTAAATAGTTTTTGGAGTTCCCTCTTAGATGTAAATTCCCCTATAAAAAAAAAACCTATGCAAACAAACATTTTTTACAATATTTTCCTGCAAACTATAGTAACAAAACCTTAAAATGGAATAATGCTAAAAAATGGAAATTTTTTAAAATTAAATGGTAAAAAAATAACCCAAGTTAGGTAGTGAATTTTAGAATAATACTATATTCCCTTAATTTATCACCTCTAAGACTCTAAATCGTCTCTAATGATATGACATTGAGGTTAGATATTATATGGTAGAATGCTTGACAAATTAAAATTTGATACTTGTCAAACACATTATTAAGAGCATCTCCAACCCAATCCTCTCACCAAGAGGATGAAAATAATTTTTTTTATTCAAAAAATAAATATAAAATATGTTACTATTCATTCAAACTCCAACTACAAACCTTCAAAACATTTCATCCTCCCTCATCAAAAAGTAATTTTTGTTCATTAACAAATATTTAATTTTAAAATTTTTGTAAAATATATTTAATATTATACTCATTTTAAAGGTATGATTTCACATTTTTTAATGATGTCAATTTTATAAAAATTAAATTTACATATTAAAAATTATTTGTAATATAATAAAAAATATAGAATGAATAGTTTTTTGGAGGGCATCCTCTATTTTTCATCCTCCCTTCATATTTGGAGGATCAATTCATCCTCCTCCCAAATAGAGATGGATTTAGAGGATGGGTTGGAAGAACAAATCCTTCATATTTGAGGTTATGGAGGATGCATTGGAGATGCTCTAATAATAATTTTTAAGAGCTTGTTTGGAGGAATATTTGAGCTAAAATAGTCAGATAAGACAAAATATGTTTTTTTGCCAAATAGAATAAAATATCACATTCAATTCATAATCATTTCATTTTTTCTCTCATAAAAGTCAAAAAGTCTATCCCAAACGAGACTTTCTAACCCTAAGCTAAAATAGTTAAAAAGTCAAAAAGTTAACCTAGATCCCAAACGTGCTCTAAGAGTGATTCTTATAATATTTTTTTTTACTCCATTATTAATTGAAAGTACTACCATGACAATACAATATGTTATTCCGAAACTACAGATTAATTATTCCTTGGATTTGGATTGTTTTCAGTTTAAATTTAGATTAAAAGAAATTGTTTGGGTCTATAAGACCGATCACGAGTCATGATTTAATGATTCAGATTGCTCATTTTGTTAGACCCTTTGTATATCTACAAAAAAAATTAAATCGATTTGATAATCATAACTTATTTAATTTATCGAATTTATCACCAAAGAAATAATGCTCTATTTTTTTAAATATAAGTGCCCTCTATTTTTTTTATTATTTATAAATAAATGCAATAAACTGAATTTATTTCAATTATTGGATTGACCTAATTTTTTTATGAATAATATATACAAGGTATCCTATAAAATAGACAATTCAAATTATCAAAATAAAATTTACAATAAAACTCACGTGTTCGAACAACACCCTTCAGTACAGATTTTGGATGGAAAGGATGTCCACCCTCGTCTATTATACAATAGTTTTTTTTTTGTTTTGTTTATTTTTTTTATTTTTTTATTTTTTTTTTTTAAATAAAAAAAATCCATAGATAGTGAATCATTATACAATAGTTTAACATAAGGGAATCAATACATATACTCTATATATATCAAGTGGAATGAATGCAATTCCCACTCTGTCATGCACATATATATATTTCAACCAAAATCTGGGACTGACAGTGTACCAAATTAATTGGGCAGATCTAGTTTTATTTTTTATTATTATTATGATTTTAAATAGAAACATTGAACTGGCAAAAACTGTTTTTTCACAACAAAAACAGGTGAGAGATCTGGGAATGGGTTGTTGTGTTGTGGGCTTCAACTCAAGAGGGCATGGGGCAAATTGGGTCCCACACTGACCAGAAATGACAGCACAGTTCCAACCTTCATTCACACAACCACAGTCCGCTGTCTTCTCCTCTTCAAGGGGATCATGACAATTGACAACAAAAGCACAATCAACGCAACAAATTTTTTTTTAAAAAAATTATAATTATTTTGTTCCATTCATATCAATTGAAAAATATCTAATCATTAAAGTCTAATTTGATGGATATAGAAGTTTTTTTTTTTTTTGGTTACAGGAAAATTCTTCTTACTCTCCCGTAGGTCTAAGGCATCCAAGCGAAGAGACTATAACCTGGGAACTTACCCCGACCTCCCAAGGTGTCCTGTTAGCCGTTCCAAGCGAGGAGACTATAACCTGGAAATTTATTCCGACCTCTCAAGACAAGCTCCGCTTAAATCAGGACTCGCACAGCGGGAGAGCATTGAACCCACACCAAGTGCTGGTTAAACAACTTGAGGTCCAACCTCCGAACCAACTGTGCTACGCCCAAGAGATTGGCCCAGGAGAAATTTGAACTCATGACCTAGAGGCTTAATCCCTATGTTCTTACCATAAGGCACCCACCCCTGAGTTAATGGATATAGAAGTTATTTTTAAATTTAAACAGTTTGAGCAAAAAGATCATTTTAAAATTTAAGCAAATTACTAAAAACATACTGTCAATACTTCTTTTGCACCAATTTGAAATGACGGATGAAAAAGAATATGAATATATTTGACTGTATGAGGTAAGTTGTCTAATACAATGCGAGTAACAAAATGGGTATCTGGTTGTCTACATTATAAAGGCCTCTTCTGCTTACTTGATTTTTAGTCACTTTTTTGAGTTCGTAGTAAAAGTTAGCTTTTTTGAGTTTATAGGCATTTGAAAAGTTGGTTTTTAGTCAATAATAAAATTATAATTCTACCCCTTATGGGTCAAGATGTGCTACATGGGTGAAGTTGTAAATATTTTAAATTAAATAAAGGTAGTTTGGTCATTTTATTGTAATTTGACATCATAAAAAAAATATTAATAAAAAAAAGCTAAAAGCAACTTTTTATCAAATTCCCAAATCACTTGTTTAAAAAAGCCAAAAACTTGATTAACTTTGTTAAAAGTCAAAAAATCACTTTTTACTATCTTCTCAAAGAAAAATGTTTTGTGCCTCGAAATTTTTGCCCCCGAATGCCCCGAATTTCTGAAACGACGTCGTTTCAGAAAATCAATTTTTTTTTTTCTTTCTTTCTCCAATTTCAGATGCAGTGAGGAAGACGGAGAGGGAGAGAAATAGAGAAAGAGAGGGAGAGGGAGAGAAAGAGAGAGGGGAAGAGGTCGCCGATCGCCGATCGCCGCGCCTCCGCCTCCGTCGCCGATCGCCATCCTCTGCTCGATCGCCATGCCTTTGCCCGATTTTTTTTTTTTTCTGGATCTGAAATGGTTGATGATGAAGATGAATGGTTATGGCCCCCTCCAGTTCCTGTTCTTCCTCCTCATCCTCCTCTTCTTCTTCTTCTTCTTCTTCTTCTTTTTTGAGCCTTTTTCCAATTCGGGAGATTCGGGGCCCCCTCCTTTCGAGCTCTCAATCGGAGCTGCTTCTCAAAACACCCCAAAATTACCCCTTTCCCCCTTCAATTAGCCCCCCTTAGATTAAACTATAATGGTTATTGATTTAGACAGATTGTCTACATTGAACTAGTTTATGGATGAAATAGGAAAATGATGATAATTTAACGCTACGTTCGGTTGAGGGATTTAGAAAGATAAATAAAAAAAGTAAGTGAAATGTGAATAAAATATACCTATATTTCACCTAATTTCACATTCATTTTCTCTTTCATTTTCTAAATCCCTCAAACCAAAAACAGCGTAAGAGATAAAAGTGAAAACAATCTAATTTTAAAAAATTAACAATATTAGGGGCACAAAAATCAAATATGAATTCAAACACAGAAAGTATATGAATAAACAAGATTTATTTATGAAATACACTTCTCAAAAATCTTATTCATTCATTTATTTTCTATGTCTAATTATTTGTTTGATTTTTGTCTGTCCTAAAAAAGCACCCAAAAATATGTGTGGAAATGCATATAGTGATATGTGTGGATATGCAAAAATATGTCTATCTATCTCTCTATATATTATATAAGGAAAATAGGGTTTCTAGTGAAAAGACTTGTGAGAGCTCCAAAGCCTCATTCTACAATTGCTAATTTTTGTAATTTTAAAAATATTTAAAAATAATTGTATTGGCTAACAAAGTAATTATAGATTAAAGGAAAAAAATAAAAAACCACCTAAAATTTTAAATTACAAGTTCCTAAAATCTCTCCCTTAATATTTCTTTCTTTCCTAAATCTCATCTCATAACAAAGTAATTATACATTTAAAAAAAAAACACAAATCTCATCTTATAACAAAATAATTATATACTTTTTTTTAAAAAGACGTTACAGATTAAAAAGAACGTAAAACCACAATTATTAATTTTTGAAATTTTAAAAAAATTTAAAAATAATACTATTGCCTGACAATGCAATTATAGATTAAAAAAAGAGAAAAAAACACATAACAACCAAAAATTGCTAATTTTTGTAATTTTTAAAATATTTTAAAATAATGCTATTCGCTAACAAAGTAACAATAGATTTTTTTAAAAAAAAAATTGAATTACAAGTTCTTAAAATCTCCCCCTAATATTTATCTCTTTTTTATCAATGACCATTTTTTGTTTTTGTATTTCATATTTTGTGTGTATTTCTCCCTCTTCTGTACCAACTAGTATCTGTTTTTTTTTTTTTTTATAACTATTTTTTGTTGGTTAATGTTGTTTTGATAGAATTTTTATATTAAAATGGCGTGATAGGGTCATTTGTATAATAAAAATGGCAAATTGTACTAACGGTTTTTATAGTTTGGATCTTGTGTCACTTTGGTTCCGGACTTTTTAATTATGACACATTTGACCCTGAATTTTGAATATTGTTTCAAATAAGGACAATTAAAGATACCTTGCTCAATTTCAATGGTAAAGTCGTCATTTGATAAAATACAAACTAATTTGACAAAAATAAATGTCCAAAAAATGTTTTAAAATTTTTAAAAATTATTTCTACCCATTAAAGATAAAAATATGTAAAATCGATAAATCTTTTAGACATTTAAATTTTTTTTTTTATCAAAATAATTTTTATTATGTGTTTGGATGATGACCATGTAATGGGTGGTTCTTTTTATTTTCATTAAATTAATTTTTATTTTTCCAAAATACAAAATACAAAATTCAAATATGGCGACAACTTTGACATCATTATTGAATTAATTTATTAAATCAAAAAATTAAAAACAAAAAACATTTCATATATGAAATATATCGATTACAAATTAAAAACATAGCAACCACCCATTATATGATCATCATCCAAACACATAGTAAAAATTAATTTGGTAAAAATAAATAAATAAATAAATGTTTCAATTTTACATAATTTTTGGTGGGTATAAATTATTTTTAAAAATTCAAAAATATTTTTTTAACATTTATTTTTGTCAAATTAGTTATATTTCATCAAATTGATGACTTTGCCATTGAAATTAAGCAACTGTATCTTCAATTGAAACAAGATTCAAAATTCAGGGTCAGATGTGTTATTATTGAAAAGTGAAGGATCAAAGTGACACGAGTCTCAAACTATAGAGATTGTTAGTGTAATTCACTCTAATAAAAAAATGTCACTCATTATAAAGTGATAGATCAAAATCCAAACAAAATCGTTATTAATAAGTTTTTTGTATTGATTTTATGTTTGTATATCATTACCTTCTTAAAAGAAAAAAAACTTTTATATTTTTTGATATCATAATATATGTTAATTGACAGTTTGTGCAGAGCATTACTTCAAAGGCATATAATAATTTTTTAAAACTATAAGAGGAAAATATTATTTTTAATCTATTTTTTTTAAAACTATTAAAGGTGTTAGTCAATTATTTAATTATTTATCTTTAATATGTGTAGCTCTTCTTTTCCTTTGTGCTACTTCTCTCTCTACTCCATTATGAGTTTATATAGTTTTAGGAAAAAAATCATATGTAATTTAAAATTTTGAATCTTTTTATATAGGAAGTTAAAAAATAAAATTTAGAATTTAAAATATAGCTATACAAAACCATCTGCTTTTAAACATAGGTATATTTATAATTTATTTTAATCTATCTATTACCTATCCTTATTTATATTATTATATAAATAAAATTTTTGTACGATAATTGAAGTTGAAAGTCATGATCTATTTTTTTTTTCAAAATTTAAAATTGTTAAAATTCATATATTGTAATATCATTAATTTCTTTATATTATAAATTTTATTTTAAATCTTATAAGATTTGTTCAATGACTAATATTTAATTTTTGTAAAAAAATTCCAATACATTCCTTCCAAAAGTTAATATAAAAAGTCTACAAAATAATATTTTAAAACTCAAAATTATTAATATTTTTATTTTTGTTTTAAATAAGCATGTTAGTATAAATAGATATCCAAATAACATAATATTTATTAATAAATATGCCATTAGTTTTAATTGTAATCACATCTTTAAAAATGTTTTAAAAAATGTGAGGTATTTAATACCCAAAGTCCCAGTTCATTTTTTAACTTTTTTTTGATATTTTAAATTATATGTTACAATAATTCTTTTTAACTCATTAAATTTATAAAATTTCTTTAATTATTTCCCTTTTAAAAACTAATATGACAATTTTTTAAAATTCATATACTTTTACTCTAAAATAGTGAAGTATTAGAACTATGTCATTTTTTTTTTATAACAAAGTATAATTTTAATTATTAATTATCAATACAACAACTTAAATCAATCTATACTATATATTATAGTAAAGGAACATTTCAAACAAAACTCCCAAACTTATATATATAATTTTATTTACAAGAGATAAAACACAAAAAAATTAAATATAATTATTTTATTTTTTATAAATAATATATTATTTTATTTCGTGCACAGCGTGAATCACGTACTACTATGCATACACACAAATACAACTTTTTTTTGTGGTCAAAAGCAAAGATTCTTTAGTAATCCCTTAGCTGCTTGCCGTGAATGGGTTACTCCACATAGTATTCTGATCTCTATCCCACCCGCCCCGACCCCAAAAAAAAAATTTCTTTTTTCTTTGTTTTTCTTTTTACTTTAATTTTATTCTTCCTTCAACTTGAAGCTACAAACATATCATTTTTTTAAAAAAAAAAAAAAATTATTTATTCTTGCAAATTGAAGCATTTTGTGAACTTAATTTTAAAACTTATATTGTTTTGTAAAATTGCATTTTCAAAACCATTTTATGGTTTAAGTTGTGAACTTGTGTTTTCAAAACATCATTTCAATTATTCTCAAAAAAAAAAAAAAAAAAACATAATTTTAATAAATTTATTCTAACAATTTTTAAGTTGTGTTTTGAAAATACAATAATATCTAACTTTGAAAAATAAGTTAAGAACAACTTTCATTTGAGAAATAAATTTTTGGAAATCCTATGAACCCAATATACTATCTCAAATTTGTACTCATAATGTGTTTGTGTTGTAAATATTGAATTGGTGTAGTGCTGGATTTATGTATAAGATGAATATGAACCATACATTAATATTTCTAAATAAAAAGTATTACTGACAAGTTTTTAAAAGACACAAGTTTGATAAATAACTCCTAAACAAGTACTATATCGGATCATAACAAACAAAAAAAAATCTTATTTTTTATGCCGTTCTTTTTGTCTCATTTTTTTTTTAATTGCTGTCATATGTTAGAATTTGAATTCAAAATTAAGTTTTTGGAAAATTTACTCATAAGTCCTAGTTTCTGAAAAGTTGAACCATTTAGTCCTAAAAGTTTTCTTATGCTCCATTTAGTCCCATTTACACATCAATCTAATGTTCAAAACATTAATCTGATGTTCAAAATCTAATGTTCGAAACATTAATCTGATGTTTGAAACATTGTAATGGGACCTTTCAGTCTATAAGAAAACTTTTAGGACTAAACAGTGTATAAGTTATTAATTTGGGATTTATTGGTGCATCCCCCTTTTAAAATTTTGTTAACTGTTCCAAAATAAATGGCTATCTTGTATGTTTGGGAAATGAGTTTTAGAAAAAAAATTCCAAAAATTTGTTTGGTTTGAGATTTTTCTCAAAAAATTTCCAAAATCACTTTCTCTCTCTTATACATCAATCAATCACTTTTTCTCTCTCCTCTCTCCTTCTCAATCACTTTTTCTCTCATACACATCTACTCAATTCTCCCAAAATATCAAATCATTCCAAACTCCCAAAAAAAATTTGTCTCTCAAAATATACAACCAAACAAACCAAAAAAATTTCTAAAACAACTCTCCCAAAAACAAATCAAACAAGCCCTTTATTTTCTACTGAATAAAAAAAAAAAACTATTCCAAAATAAATAAACTATATTGAATTTAAATTATGATGGCATTATAACACTAAGAGAGAACAAGGGGCAAATGACATAACGCCTC
This sequence comes from Camellia japonica, assembly GCA_030407325.1. Classification (NCBI taxonomy): domain Eukaryota; kingdom Viridiplantae; phylum Streptophyta; class Magnoliopsida; order Ericales; family Theaceae; genus Camellia; species Camellia japonica. The sequence goes on along the minus strand of JAPPVO010000019.1, from coordinate 82,945,294 downwards.
ACTATGTTTGATTATAAATAAATAAATGCTGGAAAGTGAAATGAAAAAAAAGAAAGAAATATATATATATTCTTGTATGAATTTAAAAAGAAGGAGAAATTATAAATTCTAATTATAAAAACTAATTTTATAAATAAATTTAAATTTTCTTGTATTTTTTTTTTTATATTTTTTACAAGAAACTATACCATGCTTTCATAATTAGTACAAGATTATATTTTAATTTTCTTGTAACTTCCATCAATTTCATACTAAAAAAGCCTACGAAAATTTCACAGTTTGGTTTGATTTTTGAAAACTTATTTTTACATTGATTTTCCTTTGTCATTAGTTTACATTTTTCATATATATTTTTTAACTTTTTAGATAGTTTAATATTAGATGCATCTAAAGAGTGAAAAAATAGTTGACTAAAATATCCAAAAAAAAAAAAAAAATGCTAAAAATAAACAAAAATCAAATGCGTATTTGTTTTTGTTTTTGTTTTGGTTTTGGTTTTGGTTTTGGTTTTCTTTTGTTTTTAGTAAATTGTTTTCATATTTTAGTTAATATTTTATACTCTTTAAATATATTAAAATTGGATACATCTAAAAAAATTACTAAAATAAAAAAAAAATCACTAAAAATAAATAAAAACTCATTTAAAATATTTTTAAAAAATAAAATGAAACTTAAATATTGAAAAGCTTATGGATTATTTTGGGAAGATGGTTAAAAATTAATTTTTTTGACTTTTTTTAAAAAAATGTGTAAAAAATATGAGAGATGATATAATTTAAAATGGATTAAAAATTGAAAGATTACTTTTAATCATTTTTTCAAAATAACCCTATGGAGAGAGAGAGAGAGAGAGAGAGAGAGATTTGGTCAATTGGACTTGACAAACTATTTCTGTCAAATACATGGCTTTTTACTTTCCTTTTCTTTTTTTTTCCATAATTGCTTCACAAAATGAGAGTCAAAAGTACCAAGGTGTTATGCTCAAAAAAATAAAAAGTTCATGGCACAATAGTGAAAGGAAATGGATGCTCCTTTCAAACTTTTTTTTTTCGTTTCTTTTCTTTTCTTTCTTGTTTCCTCCTCCTCCTTCTTCTTCTTCTTTTTTTTTTCCCCTTTTTTTGAGGGGTTTCTTTTTTGTTGAAAACTTATTTACATGACATGGTTGTTTTCTTGCTTCACATAATTTCTTTTATTTTTCTTTCATTGTCATTTCATGTTTATACTCCACGGAATTAAATATTTTGTGATATATAACTAAACTTTGTGAAATTTTCATTTTATTCTTTTTAAAACAAGCATGAATGTTTTCTCAAATAAAGAAAAATAAACCATCTCGTTTAGTTTAGTTTTCAAATTTTATTTTATTTTTAGTAAATATCTTTCATATATATATATATTTTTGGATAGGTAATATCTTTCATATTTTAGTTAATTGTTTTTCACAATGGAGGCCAAAGTTGAAAGCAAAACAACTAATGGTGGCACACCCAATAGAGGAGGGATGATTAATATTATTCAAATGAACGAGATCTAAAGCATCTTGTTAATCCGTTTTCAAAAATCACATGGCGATATATCTCTACTAAAAATTAAAGTATATGTGAAGACATATGAAAAAAAAAAAAAAACCTCACTAATGCTGTGTTTGGTTGGGGGATTTAGGGAGGTATTTGGAAAGGGAAAGGGAAAAGGTATGTGAAACTAGGTGAAATGTAGGTATATTTTATTCACATTTCACTTAACTTTTCCCTTTCCCTTTCTAAATCCCTTCTCAAATCCTCCAACTAAATACAGCGTAAAGGTCAAAAGATAAAAAAAATTTTTTATTTTTTTGGTCTTTAGTTAATGTTTCCCACAAATTTATTCCCGCAATATACTTTACTTTTTGGATGCACTTGCATCGAAATTTTTTAAAAAGTCACTAAAAAATAAAAAAATAATTAAAAAAACTTTTAATTTTTTTGTTGAAAACTAAAATGAAACAATTTTATACGCCTTTTTTTAAGCGTTAGATAAAGTTTTTAATAATTATTTATTAACAAAAAATGCTTAATTAAACTAAAAACAATTATAATTACAAAAAATTGTCAAAAATAAAAGAATAAAAGGAAGCAGATTCGAGCACGAAATGTGCGTTCAAAATACGCTCTCAGATCGGATTATTTATTTATTTTTTTAAAAAAAAGCTCTTAAGAGTTATCCGAATACTATGCCACCTCAGCCACACGTCCTTTATCTAGTTGAATCTTTCTTTTACGCGTGTACAAATAGTTGATGGTTTTAACGGTGATTAGTGAATCTGTGTGATAAAATAAAATATTTATATATAGAATAAATTACAAATACATCTTTTAAGATTTGCTTAAAATATAGATCGTTTTTTGTGATTTTAAAAATTATAAATATCTCTTTATCAGAAATTTTTTATTTAATAAAATTAATTAAAAAAATAAAATTCATAATTGCTCTATAATATAATAATAAAATTACTTAAATTATTAATTGAAACATATTTCTAACATCATTAAAAACTGTTAATTGATTTCATGATTTATTAATAAAATGGATAATTTGTTACATAATTAGAAACCTCAAGGATGAAATATAATTTTCAAAATTATAGAGAGTGATTCGTGTTTTAATCAAATTTCAGAGATGTATTTGTAATTTATCCTGTTATACACTACGTGACAGGAAGTGATAAAACTCATTATTTTTAAGTTTGAGTTTTACTTTTTTTTCTTTTCTCCTTAAATAGATAATTGGACACTTGATTGAAGAAGAGAAAAGTTTTAGGACACCATTAAAATTGCTCGTTTAATATAATAGTATACATATTATAGATAGTTAAAAACAAAATATTGAATTGTAGGTAAATGAAAGAAAAAAAAGTTTAAAAATTAAAATTTAATAGTTAATTTTTATTATCAGTAATTCAATTCCCTTGTATTATTATTCAGTTCTTCCAATTTGAAACAAAGATTTAAAAATAGTCAAATAAAAATTAAAACCGTGATATTATCTGGTCATGGTACAGACAAATTTCACAACCTCTATTGAAATAGACATTAACTAAAATTACATTTTTGGGTGCTAAAATTAGATATTATATGATACAAAACAAAATCTTATCTCATTCTACACCGCATCTGTGGACTAAGGCAATATCTACCTCAAAAAGAGTTTTGAAGTTCTCATTTTTTTTTACAATAAATTATAAATATATTATTTGAGATTTGTTTGAAATACGAATTATTTTTTTGTAGTTTTAAAAATTATATTCCGCTCTTTTAAATTTCTAATTGCATAACAAATGATCATTTTATTAATAAATTATTATGTCAATTAATCATTTTTAATGATGTTATAAATATATTTTAATTAACAATTTTGATAATTTTATTATTGTATAAAAGAGTAGTTAAGAATTTTATTTTTTTATTAATTATGTTAAATAAAATTTGTTGACAATGGTATTTGTAATTTTTTGAACTACAGGGAGTAATTTATATTTTAAACAAATTTCAAATAATATATTTGTAATTTATCATTTTTTTTTCTAAATAAATATGCAAAAACTTTAATTTTTTTTTAATAAAAATACAATGTGACAAATTTTTTATTATTGTTTTAATTCATTATCTAGTTGAATAGTGGTATATGGATAAGAAATTATGTAAGAAAAAAAAATCGTATATCGTCATATATGCGATAAATAATATAAAAATTGGTAATTTTAACACTCCCTCAGTTGCCTTTGTTATTTAGGAGTTGAAAAATGCTTGTGAGCACTAATTAGTGCTCCCACTAATTAGGTGGCAGTGGGTCCCGCCAGTAATGATGTGATGTTTTGGTCTTGGAGTTGTATTTTTATTTTTATTTTTTTATTTTTTTAATGCATTAGTGCTATTAGTGGTGGTATTTTTAGTGGGATGAATCATTGTTGTTATGAGTTAGATGAATGTTATCTATGACATGTATTCATACATCAGCTAACCTGATTATATGTTGGATACATTATACCTTAAAAATAATAAGACTTACCATTATGAGATAAAAAATTGATAAAATTCATTTGCGATAATATAGTTGTCCTCTTATTATTTTAAAAATAATTTCGCATACTAATAATATACCCAAAAAACCATCCATAAAAGTTATATTTGGTTTCACCTAACAATTAACCAAAACCAAAAAAATAAAATACAAAGTAAGGGCTCATTTGGAAATATGTTATTTTAATTTTTTTAAAATTTTTTATAAAAAAATATGTAAAAAAATAGAGAGAGTGATATAATAACAATGACTTTTTGACTAAAACTGAAGGTTGCCAAACAATACCTACATGTGTAGGCCAAGAACATAAATATAGATAAAAAGAAAAGTCCATTATTTGACTTGTCAGAGTATTTTTTTTGAATGATTTTTTGAAAATATATTTTATGCTCTCGTTTGGCATGTGATTTTTTAAGGTAATTTTTTTGACTATTTTAGTTCTGATTAAAAAGTTTGTTGTGGTTATTTTTTAATTTTTGTAAGTAAAAAAATGAAATGATTTTAATTTGAATGTGATATTTTATCTTATTAATTTTTAAAAAAATTTATAACTAATTTAGCCCAAAAAATCAATGCGAAACGAAATTTAGCCCAGAAATTTATTAGACACATTCAAATTTTTTTTTTTTATTTTTTATAAGACCTACCATCTATTAGTTTGAAATTCAAAAAAAACAAAAAAAGGAAAAAAGAAAAAAAGAAATGACTTTAGTTTTCATTTCCAGAATTTTTACTTTTTGAAAAGTCTAAAAATTAATTTTAAAAAATAAAAATTCATCATTTTCATATTCTTATCTTTTGTGAAAAAATATTTTTAAAAATTATAAATTTTAGTGTTTATTTTTACCAAATTAAGTTTTAATATTTTTTAAAACATAAAAATATTTTCCCATTTTTGAATTTTTGAGGTTAACCTTTTTATGGATTTTTTATTTTTGATTTATTTTTTAAAATTATCAAAATATTTTAAGCATTTTGATTTATACTCGATCAGATGGATCGAGAAAATATAAAGTAATGTATGGTAGAATTTTAGAATTATAATTTGAGAATAGAGTTGTATTTTAAATTTGTAAGTTTTAAAATTATGATTTAAAAAGAAAAAATTTGTTTGGTTAACAGTTTTAAAAATTTGTTTGGTTATGCTAAATCCCCACTTAGACCATCGCAAATAGTTCATCAATCCATCATCAAATTTAAATTTGATAAAAAAATTAATTTTTATTTCTCCAACGATTCATCAAATCTATCATAATAAAATCCAAAAAATTACTTTTATTTTTATCAAACTGAGAATCAATGTACATTTCATTAAATTACTATTCATTATCTTTGAATTTTTACCACCGAATATTTCCCAAATGTCTTATCGGATGATCACCTCAATGTAAAAATTTATAAAAAATTTACGCTGATCGATCGTCCGCTTGATCGACTGATAGTTTGATGAAATTACAAAATCTTTTGTTGAGACATTTGATATTAAAAGGAATTTTATAAAAAAATTTATTTAAATTTTATAAAAAAATTAATATACCATTGGATGCCCTTTATGCTAATAGTAATTCTTCTAGATGTTCTATATTTTTAATTAAATTAAAAAAGAAAAAGAAAAAAATCAGTTTAGATCACACGCTGTCAATATACTATTTATTCTCTCTCTCTCTCTCCTACGTGTGTGTATATATACATACATATCTCCCAACGCCGCAACATACATATCTCCCAACGCCGCAACATCACAACAGCGAAGAGAGAGAAAGAGAGAGAGTGAAGAGAGAGAGAGAGAGAGGACTCAGCTCAGCACTCCAGTTCCGTTAATTTTCCGGCGACTCGAACTACGCCGTGCGCCAACGCCGAAGAAGTGAGTCAGCCATGGGAGAGGCTTTACTCTCAGATCTCGGCACAGAGATAGTGATCCCGGTGTGCGCTGTCATCGGAATCGTCTTTTCCTTAGTCCAGTGGGTGATCGTCTCCAAAGTCAAGGTCTTGCCGGAAAAATCGTCTCCGTCGGCGGCCAACAACAACAAGAACGGTGGCTTCACCGAATCGTTGATTGAGGAGGAGGAAGGTCTCAACGAACACAACGTCGTCCAGAAATGCGCCGAAATTCAGAGCGCTATCTCTGAAGGTGAGGTTTTTCACTCAGCTTTGATTAGATCTTGTGGATTTGGTTCTCTCCAGTTGTTGTTCGGTGATTTTGTTGCTGAATTTCGTTTTTTTGTACTGGATTTGTGCTTAGTTTTTGGGTTTTTTATGATTTGCTGCATAAAATATTTCACTTGCATACTTATCTACTCGTCTCAAGTAAAAGCTTTATTTGGTACGAAGCACAACATTTTAGCATAAATTTGAGTAAAAGCTTCAATTTTGGCAGGGTTGTAAATTTAAAAGTTACGAAATAGTCTTGAAAATTTGGAGTAAACAATTGAGTCTTCCTTGATTTGGGTTTTAAAAAAAAAGGGGTAAAATTCAATTTGATAGAAGTTTGAGTCAAGGCGTGGAGAGGTTTTCGAGTTATTTTTACCCAAATTTAAATTTGGTATAGATTTGAGTTTAAGGGTTTCCAGCCCTTACTGATTATCTTGCTTAAATTTGAATTTGATATAGATTTGAGTCTAAGGGTTTCCGGCCCTTATTGAATATCTTACTCAAACTCAAATTTGAGTAAAAGCTTTATTTGATATGAACTATTGAAATAGATAAACTCGGATATAAGCATTTAGAGTAAAAGCTTCACTAATTGACAAAGTGAGTATTATATTTGAGAGCCACAAAAAAACTTTGAAAATTTTGAGGAAACATTTGAGTGATATGTGTAGCTTATAATTTGCAGCTTGTTTATGATTTAATATGCAAAAATTTAATCTTTTTTAATTTTTTATTTATTTAAATTTTGATGATTTAATTTTCACCTGAGTTTTCTAGTTAAAGAAGAGGTTTTTCTTTGTTAATATATAAATAGTCGGTGGTGGCAGGTGATCAAGCCCTGGAAATTGGAAACCTTATTATTGTATTTACTATTATTGATTTTATTGTCAGGACTCTCAAGTGTTTGGTTTGTTATTGGGGCTCGCAGATGTTGATTATTTGTATTTATTGTGATGTGAATAGCATTCAAGTCGAATTATCTTCACATATGCTGGTATTTGTTCCAGATCTCTTGGTTATTTGATTTATTTATTTATTATTATTATTATGTTGATTTCCCTGTCGGTTATCTTTGAGTTGAGATAGCTTTTTTTTGTTTCTAGTTGTTGTCACACAACTAAAATGATACTCCTTTCTTTTTAACACGTGTATGAATGCTTAGGCTTATGTGTCGCTTTACCGGGTACAATCTCCAAAATCTTTTAAATTGTGTTACAATTAGCACTAAGTTGTGGAGCTTTCCATATTTAAGAACAATGGCATGCATATGTTTTTATTTTTGGTCAGCCACATGTTGTCTGTTTGGTTTTAATTATTGCAAGAGTAATGATATACAAACTAACAAATTTATCTAATTTTTCTTGTGCATATAAAATAGTCCCTATTGTATTTGTGGCGGGTTACATTTCAGACCAAAACAAAAGTGCCATTACTATATGCCACATTTTTAAGTCAGAAAGTTTTGGAGAATTTGTTAATTTGTATGACATTTTCTTTATTGTAGATTAAAAAACTCTTGTTTATGTGGGGCTCGCTTCTTTCTCCCTCATCATCAGAGCCCCTTTTGTGCAAATAGTAATATCTCACATAGTATATAAGATTTTACCCTGCCGGCTCTTAGTCATGCATTAGATATTGGTATGCCCCATTTAAGGGACAAGACTACCATAACTTATTGCCATGTTATTGATTTTGATTGGTGAATTTTATTCTATGGGCAATTTGGAAAATACAGTTTTTGTTATTATTTATTTATTTTAGTTAGTGTCAAGTGCTGCTTAGTTAATACATTTTTATTTTCACCATGTAATTCACTTTTCGAGGTTGATGCATTATTTTGGTTGGGGTGGTAAGTTATACTTATGATACTTGTTACAACTGTGGTTTTAATTTTTATATTTCTTGTTTTCTTTATATTTGCCATTTTCCAACCTGTGGGGGAGCTTCGGGTAAATTCTAATTTCGGAATACTTTGATGTCACAGGGGCAACCTCCTTCCTTTTTACTGAATATCAATATGTTGGTATTTTCATGGTTGCTTTTGCTGTTTTGATCTTCCTTTTCCTTGGCTCTGTGGAGGGATTCAGCACAAAGAGCCAGCCTTGTACTTATGACAGCACCAGAACGTGTAAGCCTGCCCTTGCCACTGCTGCCTTCAGCACCATATCCTTCTTGCTTGGTGCTGTCACATCAGTGGTTTCTGGCTTTCTTGGAATGAAAATTGCTACCTATGCAAATGCCAGAACTACCTTGGAGGCAAGAAAGGGTGTCGGGAAGGCTTTCATCACTGCTTTTAGATCTGGTTCAGTCATGGGTTTCCTCCTTGCTGCAAATGGTCTTTTAGTGCTGTACATTACCATTAACCTCTTCAAGTTGTACTATGGTGATGATTGGGAAGGCCTCTTTGAATCTATAACTGGTTATGGCCTTGGTGGATCCTCCATGGCCCTCTTTGGCAGAGTAGGTGGAGGTATTTATACAAAAGCTGCTGATGTTGGGGCTGATCTTGTGGGCAAGGTTGAGATGAACATCCCTGAGGATGATCCCAGAAATCCAGCTGTAAGATGCCATATGCTTTAGAAACTTAGAAGTATCTTCAAATTGTTTGCTTATTGGGATCATAGTTGATCAATTTGTTTCGTTTTTCAGGTGATAGCTGACAATGTTGGTGACAACGTTGGGGATATTGCTGGTATGGGATCTGATCTATTCGGCTCGTATGCGGAATCATCATGTGCTGCTCTTGTTGTTGCTTCCATATCATCTTTTGGGATCAATCATGATTTCACTGGAATGCTTTATCCTCTGCTTATCAGTTCTGTGGGTATCCTTGTTTGTTTGCTAACCTCCTTATTTGCTACTGATTTCTTTGAAATCAAGGCTGTAAAGGATATTGAGCCAACATTGAAGAAGCAACTCATTATCTCCACTGCACTGATGACTTTTGGTGTTGCTCTAGTCAGTTGGATTGGACTTCCATCTTCCTTCACCATCTTCAATTTTGGAGTCCAGAAAGAAGTACAGAACTGGTAAGCTATATGATTGCTACTTTTGGAGATATATCTTCTTTCTTGGTCTTATTAAATTATAGTCATAAGTAGTTCCATTGTGATTTTATAGCGTGCATTAAACTAGGATTTAGGATTTGGTAGTTCGATGTTGTTTTCCCGTAGCATTTGAAGGCACAAATCCTTCTATTAGAAATGATTTCTTGCATGAGAACCCATCGCAAAAATAGGAATTCTAAATTTTAGAATGCTTTGTAGTGATGATAATTTTGTAGAAGGCCTTGTTGCAAAAAACTAGGAACATATATGAGGAGATTCATTATCATTTCAAAGTTTCTGCAGAATACAAAGCAATTATTCTGTTTATATGGGAAATCCAAAAGGACCTCTTCAATCATCTAATATTTATTTTGGTGTGCACTGGGCAGGCAGCTGTTCTTGTGTGTTTGTGTTGGTTTGTGGGCTGGGCTTATTATTGGGTTCGTAACCGAGTATTATACAAGCAATGCATACAGGTACATTGTTTTTGCATCATTCAACTTTCCCCTTGCTATAAAAACATTCATCTTTCCCCTTGCTATATTTCTCTAAAGTTGCGAGTTTTAATACTGGATTTTCATTATTTTCCAGCCCTGTTCAAGATGTTGCAGATTCCTGCCGTACTGGAGCTGCTACTAATGTTATTTTTGGCCTTGCATTGGGATATAAATCAGTCATTATTCCAATTTTTGCCATTGCAATCAGCATTTTTGTTAGTTTTAGCTTTGCTGCTATGTATGGTATCGCAGTAGCTGCCCTTGGAATGCTGAGCACCATAGCTATTGGATTGGCCATTGATGCATATGGTCCCATCAGTGATAATGCTGGAGGTATTGCTGAGATGGCTGGCATGAGCCATAGAATCCGAGAGAGAACTGATGCTCTTGATGCCGCAGGAAACACCACAGCTGCTATTGGAAAGGTATATCATTACTTTCATTTTCAGTTGTTACCCAGGACAGGTGTCACTCTTTCATTATTTATCAAAAAAAAAAAAGAAGAGTTTTTACCCAGGCCAGAGACTCTCTTCTTGCTTTCTTTCTTTCTTTATTTTTTGTTGTTGTCAGTAGTTGATCTTTGGGTGTTTGTCACAAGGCTAATTTTTATTTATTTTTGAACGCGCAAGGCTAATTTGTTTTCATGGTTCTTCTTATCAAAAAGAAAAAGAAAATATTATGGTCTTTATGGAGAGAGTACTGTTGTGTTGACCTAAGGTTTTGATGGACATGCTAGGAAGCACAGGTACGCCGATACGGCATAGCTATAAAAACTAAAGGGGAAATTACTATTCAGTATAAATTTAGAAAAATAATTACATATCAGTGGTAAACTTATAAATATAAATAATTAAAATTTTATACTTTTTCATTTACTTGTCAAAATTTTTTCAAAAATTCACTGAGATGTAATTCCCCTAAAAATAAATTATTAAAGCATTTTTGTATGGTCAAAAAAAGAATTCTAAGGATTTTTTTTATATTTTTGATAATTGTAAACATATCCTATTTTTTTAGAGTTTTAAAAAATAGGCACAATATAATAATTCTAGTATCGATAAAAACCTTTATTTTATTTAAAATATTTATTTATGCCCCAAAGTACCCATAAAAGTACCCGAACCATACCATTCTAGTATCCATAAAAACCCTTTTTTTTTATTTAAAATATTTATTTATGCCCCAAAGTACCCATAAAAGTACCCGAACCATACCCATTCCGTACCCAAAATATTTTGCCTACCGGATAAGTATTTTGCCTTCCGGATATGTATTTCGCGTGCCCAGTAAACGTGCAGCCATACTGGTATGTGTGCCCATACCGGGTAAGTATCCGGTACTCATACTGCAGTATTTTTAGAGTACCCATGCTTCATAGTGTAGTACCAATGTTGATCTGCAGCCTTCAGGCATATCTTATGTGGGGCTATTTTTTATTTTTTGGGGAGGGGGTGGGGTGCATCTTGCTGCAGGAGTTACTTTTGCCTTTCTCTGTGACGGTTTTCCAGTTGATGGACCCCTTTTGATTGTCTTAATTCTTAGCCCACAAGTATGATCTCATATAATATATTTGAGAAAATTCTTTTTCATGTAATTGGGTATCATATAAATTTTGAAATAAAATGTTTCAGGTGTTGTTTTGTATAACTGCAAAAAAACCCATTATAGTCGTTGAATGTCAAATTATTTAAAATTGTTATGAGAAGTCTTTTTTTCAGTAAAGTATAAGTTTATTAGAGTGAAGTATTCTTGGATTCTTTAAGAAGATTAAATGGTGTTATCTTGATCAAGACAGAAAATTATTTTTATGCAATGACACCCACATGCCCATGTTGAGATAAATATTCCTAACAAAAATTATTGTGCCCTTATTTTTAGGGCTTTGCAATTGGGTCAGCAGCCCTTGTGTCCCTGGCCCTCTTTGGTGCCTTCGTGAGCCGAGCAGGGGTTTCAACTGTAGATGTGTTGACACCTAAAGTTTTCATTGGATTGATTGTGGGTGCGATGCTTCCTTATTGGTTCTCTGCCATGACAATGAAGAGTGTTGGGAAAGCAGCTCTTAAAATGGTTGAGGAAGTGCGTAGACAATTCAGGGACATCCCTGGCCTCATGGAAGGCACTGCCAGGCCTGACTATGCTACGTGTGTGAAAATCTCCACAGATGCCTCACTCAGAGAAATGATTCCTCCTGGTGCTCTTGTCATGCTCACGCCCCTCATTGTTGGCATCCTTTTTGGTGTCGAAACACTATCTGGTGTGCTTGCCGGAGCCCTTGTATCTGGTGTACAGGTAATGTATAGAACATGGGTACCCTAGTTTTTTTTTTTTAATTTTAATTTTTAGGGTAAATTACACTAATTTTCCATGTGATTTGGAAAAAATACGATTAGCACCACAATTTTGACAAAATTACATAGTGCTCTCTTGGACTATGTTTGGATCATGGATTTGTGTTGGAAAGGAAAAGGAAAAGGAAAAGGAAAAGGTAATGGATTTGTGTTGGAAAGGAACAGGAAAAGGAAAAGGTAAGAGAAATGTAAGAGAGATATTAGTTAATTTTTTTTTCTCTATTTCACTCGCCTTTTCCTTTTTCGATCCAAATTTATAATTCAAATACAGTATTGAAGTTTAAATTAACATAACACTTGCCCCAACCCCATTTGTTGACCATCAGTCAAATAACGTAAAAAGATGGTCACTATTTTTATATTGAAATATCCATCTTACCCTGGATTAAATTGACTTGGATTTACATTGACATTATATACTTGACATGAAGAATTTGAAGACAAATAACCCTCACATAGATACATAGAGAATTTGGCATTAATATTAAATTTGACAAATTAAAATCCGGATATATTAGGGTAAAAAAAATAATTTATCTACCAAAGTTAACATCGGTAATTTTTTTTGTTATTGAAAGGGAGATGATTAATATAATTATGCTAAGTTGTGGGGTTTGCTTTATTTTTTCAAAAATTTTGGAGAGGCCAACGTAAGTTAACACCGTACGATCTTCATTTGCAGATTGCTATCTCTGCGTCTAACACTGGCGGTGCTTGGGATAACGCCAAGAAATATATTGAGGTAAAGTATTTGAATCGGACACCACAAATGCATTCATTTTATCTTATATAAATAGCAACATACACTTTGAAATTGCTTTTTGGGATGATAGGCCGGTGTTTCTGAGCATGCAAGGACCCTTGGTCCCAAGGGATCCGACGCACACAAAGCGGCTGTGATCGGTGATACTGTTGGGGACCCACTCAAGGACACATCTGGACCGTCACTCAACATCCTCATCAAGCTAATGGCAGTCGAGTCACTCGTGTTCGCTCCCTTTTTTGCTACACACGGCGGTCTACTATTCAAGCTTTTTTAGATCTACATGGGATTTGCCAACAATTTCTTTCTGATCTATGTTTTCCGACACTCTCTCTCTCTCTCCCTCCCCAATTCTCGTGTTTCCTTCTTTCTCTGCCATATCTACATGTTCTTACTTTTTTGTCTCGACAATGTTTAGTTTCCAGTGGTTAAAACTCTGAAAATTGTATCTTCTTTAGGTTAAAGCTCTGGTGGAGAAATTTTCCCTTTGATGAGGGGTTTGGTGATGGTGATGGTGATGGTGATGGTGATGGTGATGATAATGGATAGTCTTGTGAAGAGCTGGGCTAGCTTTGTTGTTCTTTGCCCAAGTAAACGAACAAGTAGTTGTTCTTTGTCCTTTCTATATGTTGCAAACACACTAAGCTGTGAAGGAGCTTGGCTCAGCTTGTTAAGGCTTTGATTTACTTAAGGATTTGAGTCAAACTTTTTGATTTACTTAGACCATCTCCAACGGTTCACCAAAATTGACATCAAATTTAAAATTTGGTGAAAAAGTTACTGTTTGGTGCTTCAACGGTTGTACGAAATCGATATCAAATTGAGATTTCAGCAAACGATTCATCAAATTGAGGACAGAATACATATTTCATCAAAATACTGTGTGTGACCGTTGGAGGGAGGAATTGGTCAACTAGCCGGTTGCCCGACTGGTTGATCAACCGGTCGACCGATTTCTTTTAAAATATGTAGGTTTAAACCGGTCAAAAAGGTTCACACAAGTAAAAAAAATAAAATAAAATAAATTATTTTGCTTTATCGGTTGACCGGCCGATCAACCAACCGGTCAATCTACCAGCAACGTTTGTTTCATCAATTGTTTCATTTGACATTGTTTCACATTTTAAGGCTCTCTCTCTCATTGAACCAACGTTTATCAATTATTGTTTCATCAACAGCAAAGACAACATTTTAAGGCTCATCAATTGTTTCATCTGACATTGTTTCACATTTTAAGGCTCTCTCTCTCATTGAACCAACTTTTTCCTTCAACGTCGTCGTCGGTTGCACCAACGTTTATTTTCCTCTTTTCAATTTTCTTTACAGAAAGCATTTGACATTGTTTCATCAATTCTTGTAATTGTTTCATCATTGAACCTACCTAATTGTTTCATCTTTGCAGAATAGCGTTTAAAGCTAATATAAAAAAAAATATTTACGCTTACCGGTCGACCAACCGGTTGACCCAATCGAGATTTGATGCATCGTTGGAGCTAGTGATATCAGATTTGGTGAAATGAGTCATTTTTTATTCAAATTTGGTATGAAAAAAAATTCACCGTTGGAGATGCTCTTAACGGGTTTGAGTCAAATTTTTAGATTTTTTTAATAAACAAATTGAGTTCGTGCTCAAATAAATTTGATTCGGTTTGTTTGCGACCTTGGTTGTGAGATTTCAAAATACATTAGGTATTCTTTGTGAACTTCTTTTTTAAAAAAACTTTTGACCCAATGGGAGTGGGTGGAAGCAGATTTGCTTCTGCCAGGAGAATTTTTTTTGTCGTGTTTAGATGTTGAATTTGTATTAAAAAAAAAAAAAGAAGAAGAAAAGAAAAAGAGAAGGATTTTTTTTTTTTTTTTTTTAAGTATAGGGAAAGGAGAAATAACAAAAATAGAAGTTTATTATTTTATATATATTTTTATAAATTTAAGATTGAAACACAGATTTGAACTTTTTAAAGATTGATTTTGAGTTTAAGATAAACGAAATAAAAACTTGGCATACCATGGATAATAAAAAACAGAAATAATTATTGGATAAACCATAAAGAAGACACATCATGTAGATAGACTTCATCACAAAAAAATATAGATTTACACTCTATGTTCTGCTGTTTTCCTTTTGAATCGAAAAAAATATAGACTTCATCACGTGTGTAAATCTTAAACTCATGCATGTTATAGTTATCCATTCAATAGAATGAGTAGTGTTTCTATCAAAGTTGCAAATTAACAAAGCAAACTACCCTCCTAAGAAAAAGTCCAAAGTAGGACTTGTAAAGGGGAAATTTTATTTTGCCCGTATTTGGTCTGAAGTTCTAATCATGATTTATATTTATATTTGAGAATGGTATTTGGTTATAATTTTTAAAAATTAATGTTGCATCACTTTTGAAAACTCATTTTAGGCAAAATTTGAATTTTGAAATTTGGTCTATCCGGTTATCCTTCCGAACATCTGGCCAGTTGACTGGAATAGTATGAATTTTTATTTTTTATTTTTGTAATTGACATGTGTAATGTTTTATATATTAAATAAAAAATATTTTTCAATTTTTTTTATAAGTTTTGAATATAATTTTGGGTTGTGTGTTTAGTTATGAATTATAAGTTTTTGAATCAAATATCATATGTCACATCAATTATTCCAAACTCAATTCAAAACTCTTTTCAAAACTCATAACCAAACAAATTTTCTATATTCAAATCATAATTTCAAAACTCACAAACTTAAAATACAACTCTATTATCAAATCATAATTCTAAAACTCTACCAAACGAAAAGTTGTGTTTGTTTATGTGTTCCAAACACATTTACACCAACTCATTTGAGTGTGGTATTTGTTTTAAACTTTCAAATTATAATTTTACACATACTTTTGAAAACTTCTTTCTAGGCGGTAAAATTTGGCTAATTCGGACGTCCCCTCAAACGTCCAGCCTATTAACCGGAACAGTGTTCGGTTTTTTTTTTTTTTTTTTTTTAAATCTTGGGCACCTATTATTTTTATATTGTAAATAAAAAATATTTTTGAATTTTTAAAATTTTATATGAGTTTTGAATAGAATTTCGGGTTGTGTGTTTGGTTATGAGTTGTAAATTTTTTAATCAAATAATTTTTCTAATTTCAAAAATTCAAAATTCCCTCCAAAACTATTTTCAAAACCAATCCCGATTGGTAGCTCGAATATACGGGCTCGAATTTGGCTCGAAATTAGGGGGAAGAAGAAAGAGGAGGAAGGAGGAGAAGGACTGGAGGGGGCCCAATTATTAGGGCTGGAGGCGGAGGAGGGGGGCGGAGGCACGATCGGGCGGAGCCGACGAGTTGCGAGCTGCGACGGGGGCGGACGCGACGAACGAGCTGCGACGAGGACGGCGGCGGAGGCGACGGAGGCTCCCTTCTCCTCTCCCCTCTGTTCTTTTCTGGTTTCAACGAAGAAGAAGAAGAAGAAAGGAAGAAAGAAAAAGAAAAAAAAAAAAAGATGGCAAAACGACGTCGTTTTGCCATTCGAGCCAAAATCGAGCCATGAATTTCGAGCTACCAGTCATTTTTCTTTCAAAACTTATAACTAAACAAATTTTACACACTCAAATCATAATTCCAAAACTCACAGACTCAAAATACAACTCTATTCTTAAATCATATTTAGAAAATTTTACCAAATGCTACCTTTAGTTTTTTATACATATATATATATATATATATATATATTTTGTAAAAAGTTAAAAAAGTCAACTAAGATAATCTATTTTTAAGATAAAATATCACAATCAAAATGTCACATCACTCTCTCTTAGGCTTCATTTGGTATGAGCTATTTTGACTAAATTAGTCAATAAAGATAAAACAGATTAATTTAACTAATCAGACAAAATATGATATCAAAATCATAATTATTTTATTTTTTCTCATAACTATCAAATCAATTAAAAAACGTCAAAATTTATTCCAAATATAATTATTTTGGTGAAACTAAAATAGGTAAAAACTCAAAAGGCAAATTAAACTAACTCGTTTCAAACGAGATTTCAAATGAGGAATAAAACACTCCCTTATATTAAAAAAAAAAAAAAAATCAAAATATTTAGATTGACTTAATAATGTGACTTTTTACATCACTGTTTTTCTAATTATATATATACATATATGTATTTATTAAAGATAACGTTAATATATCAGTATAGCTAAATTATGAAGGAGTTTACCGCTATTTTATCAGCTCGAACCTCTGACCTCTGCTCACTACACCTTCAAGTGTGACTACTAGACTATTGGATCAAACTCATATGTCTTATAATTATTTTCATAGGGAAGGGGCTCCTCTCTAGTTTACCTTTGAATTGGACGGTCCTATTGGGCTATGGTGGGCCTTGATTTAGATTCATTTCGATAATTTAAATTGTTCAATGTATAGAGTTTGTTCTTACAAAAAAAATCATATTGA
This sequence comes from Camellia japonica, assembly GCA_030407325.1. Classification (NCBI taxonomy): domain Eukaryota; kingdom Viridiplantae; phylum Streptophyta; class Magnoliopsida; order Ericales; family Theaceae; genus Camellia; species Camellia japonica. The sequence continues at coordinate 82,927,986 of JAPPVO010000019.1, read as the reverse complement.
TCAGATATCGATAGCCACTTTATCAGATTATATTTTTGTCACAATTTATTTTCAAAATAATACTTGTCGTTGACAAAAATATAATATGATCAAATAGTTATCGATATTCGATCAATGTGATTTTTTTGCATAGATGAAAAACTTGATGAGTTTTACATATTGCATGGTTTGAATTATCAAAATAAATCTGAAAGAAAGCTCATTCAGTCCGATGAAGACTGGAGAGGAGCCAATCCTTTTCATATAAATAGATTTTGTGTGTATAATTTTATTGAGAATTTGCCAATTACTTTTTAGCAATTTCTTTGTTGATTTATTTGTTAAAAAAAATTTGCACCTAGAGTTCTATTCAAATAGATGAACATGAAAAATAAAAAAAAAATTTTAAAAAAAAATTATAAAGGGGAAAAAAGAGAAAGAAAGTGACTTCTTAAAATTTCTTAAATTATTATTATTATTATTATTTTATTTTTTAAATTCTTTTTAAATTAAATAAATTTAAAAAGTAAAAAATTTGATAGAACTAAAAAAAAAAAAATGATTAAAACATTTTTTTTTATCACATCGCAAACACCAATAAAACCACATTTCATTTGACACACATTTCGCACGCACAACAGTGTCAAAATCGGACCACCTCATCGCCGCCACGCCACCTCTTCTTCATCATTCTGCGTCTCCTTCTCCCATTTCTCTCTCTCTCTCTCTGTCTCTCGCATTCACCATGTTCTCCCTCTCCTCTCTCCACCCTTCCACCACCACCTCCTCCTCCTTCCTCCCCTCTCCCTACCACCAACGCCTCTCTCTCTCCCCTCCACCACCACCTCCACCGTCGCCACCTCACCTCCCTCTCCGCCCCCCAAACCCTCCCCGCCGCCACCACCACCGTCTCCGCATTCGCTCTCTTGACGCCGCTCAACCGTTCGACTACGAGTCCCAAATCTCCGATCGCTTCCACAAATCCACCAAGCTCAAGATCGCCATAATCGGCTTCGGCAACTTCGGCCAATTCCTCGCCAAAGCCCTAGTGCGCCAAGGCCACACCGTCCTCGCCCATTCTCGATCTGACCACACAAACACCGCCTCAAAGCTCGGCGTCTCTTTCTTCTCCGACGCTGACGATCTCTGCGAAGAACACCCCGAGGTAATCCTCCTCTGCACCTCTATTATCTCCACTGAAAAAGTCCTTCGATCATTGCCATTTCAGAGATTGAAGCGGAGTACACTTTTCGTTGATGTATTGTCTGTGAAAGAATTTCCTAGGAACTTGTTTATGCAAATTTTGCCTTTGGATTTTGATATTTTGTGTACACACCCTATGTTTGGACCGGAGAGTGCTAAAGATGGTTGGAATGGGCTCCCATTTGTCTATGATAAGGTCAGAATTGGGAATGATGAGTCCAGGGTTTCGCGGTGTGAGAGATTTCTTGATGTTTTCGCGAAAGAGGGGTGTAGAATGGTTGAAATGTCGTGTTCGGAGCATGATTTACACGCGGCTGGGTCGCAATTTATAACCCATACGGTGGGGAGGATTTTAGAGAAGTTGAGATTGGATGCAACGCCGATTAACACGAAAGGGTACGATACCCTGTTGAATTTGGTGGAGAATACTGCGAGTGATAGCTTTGATTTGTATTACGGGTTGTTTATGTACAATAAGAATGCGATGGAGCAGTTGGAACGGCTTGACTTGGCATTTGAGTCTTTGAAGAAAGAGTTGTTTGGGCATTTGCATGAGGTTTTGAGGAAGCAATTGTTTGGAAAGGCGGAAAGGTTAGTGATTCCGGAGGAGAGACCTGTGTTGTCAAAGCTGCCTCAGAATGGGTCTGCATTGCCATCTCCTTCAGATTCTGTAAGAGCCCAAGACAATTAGAAATCTATAAACTTGGTATGTGAGATTGGTACTCCCTTTGTTGCTTATTTCTCAGTTGAATTTCTGTAAGGCTAATTTGTATGGTTTTTTCTTGGACTAAAATTTGAATTCAGTTCTAGAAAATATGTTAACAATGCTGATCATGCTGAACTTGGATTACAGTTTCTTTTTGTTGGTCGGATGATTAAAATGACACAAATGGAAACGTTGTGGGTTAGTTTTTTACTGAAAGCATAATAGAATAGATGGTCGATTCAGTTGTCTTCTAACTGTAGAAGTTTGATGTGTTTCTGTTATGTAAGGACTCAAAAAGGACGTCAAAACTGTTTTTCAAACCTAACCTACATTGCATTAGATGGGCGAGATGTGGCATTGTCCATGTTCTCTATTTGGAGCATAAGAGCATAAAGCTGTTTATATTGACTTCTACTATGCATTCGAAGTACTAAAAATAACAATTGCTTTATTTCAAAATTACCAAAATACTTGTGAACATCCAACATTAATGGTCCCTAGCTCACCTAGTGTATGTGTACGATTGCACCTTGCACATGTCATCTCCTTGCCATTCTGTGAGCTCTGCATGTTAGCTAGCACATGGGAGACATGGACCTCCACTATGAGCTCTGCATGTTTGCTCTCTTTTGATTGGGTCATATCATTCTCTTGGTACTTAATGACACAATCCTCTTTGTACGAGCATGTTTCTCAGTGACTCAGTGCCCCATTATGTGCCTTGACCTTGACATATTGTTGCTTGCCTAGGTTGGTAAGGGGTTCTTTGAGCTTGGTTCACAATTATGGTGTAGCTTTGCTGTGCTATCACTGTAATTCCTGTGGTTGTGGTATGGCATGATGGGATTGAGGCCATGTGATGTACCATTACCATTCATGAGATTCATAGGATTTTATGGTTCAGTTGTTAGGATCATGGGTGCTAAGGTGTGATTACTAATAGGTTGTGTCTTGGTTAATCTTAGAAAGAGAGACAGCCACATGCCTGGGCCACACCTCATTTCTAAGGATTAATAGCATGCTCTTTGCACCCACCATCCTCAACTATATGGCCCACTATCTCCATTACACATCTCTAGACTCGCCACTGCTAGTTGACTTCGCTTTATAAATGGCGTGTTAGTCTCAGCAAGATGGACCCTGGCCTTCTACCAGCTAACCAACACACCTCAGTATATGGCAGCAGCTAGTGTATGTACCTTGGAGCTCTATAATTAGAGGTCTCCATCTCCATGGTAGTTGGTCAACACCCATGATAGTGGAGGTTTCAGTAGTGCCTTGGAATACTCTGGAGGATTTTTCCATCTTCTCTGGTTTCAGTAGACCTGAGGTATTTACGACTCAAAGCTAAGCTGTGGAAGACCCCTATCAATGACATGCCATATTTAAAGTTAGTTAATGGCCTAGTAATTGCTGTGTGATCCACTTTATAGTTTGGAGCATGCACCACAAGAAGCGCCACATATTGCCATTGAAGCAAAGAAAGTTGATGTAAAAGAATCAGATGATTTTTGTGCCAAAAGTAACTACATGTCCAAAAGATTCCACACATTTCATATGCACTTGAAGGTGGCTAACTTCTTGTCTATGTCTTCGGATGGATAGAAAAAGGGGTATATGACACGGAACCTTTTGCGACGATTTAAAAATCATGGCAAAAGCTTGCTTTTTGCGATGACAAATAAAACCGTGGCGAAATGAAAAAAATCTAAGATCGTGGCAAAAAGTAAGATTATATGCGATGGTACATTGCCTGTCGCAAATTTTTTTTTGTGTCTTACTATTTATTTATTTATTTTTTGCAACACACTTTGTTAGTTCATCGCAAAATATTTTATTTTTTCTCATTCATTCGCGATGATCGTTAACATCGTCACAAATCCTAATCCCTAAATTCGCACCCACCCCCCGTCCCTCCATCTTTCCTTCTTTTCCCAAATCTCACTCTCTCTCTCTCTCTCACGTGCCCAGTTGTCACTCTGTCTCTCGCAGTAGCAACAACAACACTGTGGACAGCGTCCAAGTAACCCTCCTCTCCTCTTCTCTTCTTTTCTTTCACTTTTGCTGTTAATACATCAAAAGCCTGAGAGAAGAGTAGAGAGAGAGAGAGTCTAGAGACGAGCAACACCTATCGAGAGACAGAAGATCGAAGAGCCGAGAGAGAAGAGAGCGAGAAGAGAGAGACTAACGGCGGCGGAAAGTTCCACCTCCACCCAGCGCCACCTCTGCACAAAAGGGCATCATATCGGTGTTGGGACATCGATTAGCACCAGCGCCACCTCCATCTCTTTCTCTTGCCCATCCATTGCCTTATTGCCATCGCTGCCTCACCTTTGTTCTTCCCACAAGTACATCTCTGTTCGAGGAGCCGTGTCCATGGCTGATTTGGGTCTGATTGTAACTTGTTTTTGAGGTAGGTTTCTCGGTTTTTGATCTATTTGACCAATTGAACTTTGATCCGTCTTGTTTATACTGTTTGTTTTTGTTAAATTTCGATTAGGTTTTAGTTATAATCTTTATTTCATCAATTGGGTTTTAGTTATAATCTTGATTTCAAATGGGTTTGTCTCTAAATCTAGTGATGATTTGGGTTTTCTTGACTATTCAAACTAGCGATTGTTTTAGGGTTTTTGATTTGGGATTTCATCAATTGGGTTTTTGATTTGAAGGTGCGATTGTTTAAGGGTTTCTTGCCTTCAATTTGACTGTTAATAGCTTGGAACATGCAATTACTAAAATTTTAAAGTCAACTAATTTTGTTTAATTGTTGAGAAAAACTATGGAATTCGTCTTTGGTTTTTTTTTTCTTTCTTTCTTTAAAAAAAAGGTGAAACTTGCAACAAAGTTATGATCTCGGTGTAAGTTGTACTTTCTTGACTTAAGTATAGGGTTTAGGAGGTGGGAATGATGAAAATTACATCCAAATGTTTTGGTATGTGATAATTTTATGATCTAAACAGATTGAATTTTGGTTGTTATAAATTTCAAAGGGTTTCCATGATATCCTTTAAGCGAAAATGACAGGTGAATGAATGAAAGGGGTTATGTGAAATGAGTTATGGCTTAGGGTTTTATTTATTTATTTTCATTTGAGATTTTTCATATGCACAGCAGCTTAGAATGCCATATTGGGAGAGGGAGCTCTTTCTAGGTTTAGAAAGACAAGCATTGAACTTATGATTTTGTTGGAACTTATGTGTCAGTGCAATTTATTCCAGTTGAAAACTGGTGATGATGTAATAGTGAGTACAATTACCTTTAGATAAAACTTCATATTTTTCAAGTAGGAAATTGCAAGTGAGAGTCACTAGTCAATGGTCCATCTTCAGTTCAAATAGCAACAACCGACTCATAGATCATGTGACTTATTATGCAAGACAAATTACTATTCTTTTTTATGGTTAATTAATTACTAGAAAACAGGAGCATTGAGAGTGGCTTGATCAAGTGAAAATGAAGAAGAGTGATGTGGGTTTGTGGTGTGAGAGAATTGGGTTTTTATGGAGTACGGTGAGATAGAGGGTGAGAATGAAGTTTAGGTAAGAGGGTGTGTTTTAAGGTGGCAAGAGAACATTAATATGGTGTTGAGAGAGAGAGAGAGAGAGGATGGGGTGTTGATGGTGGTGAAGCAGCTAGTGGTTTGCTTAGCAATGGGGGAAAACAGCTGAGTGAGTGGGGGTATTGATGGTGCTGAAGTGATTGAAGTTTTTTGGTGGTTAAGATTGAATGATCTTCATTTTGCTTTGTTCCATGGACAACCTTATGGATAAAGTTTCCTCAAGATGTTATGGTGGAAAAGCTCAATTAATTAAAGTAATTTTGAAATGTTGAAGTTTTAATTTGAATTTTGGGTGCAATGTTGTTGTCGGAATGTGATGCAATAGGCATAGTAGATACTTATTGGGGGTGTTTGGGAACCAAAAGTTGAGGCTAAAATAGCCTCAAATACAAAAAAAGCCAAATAGCCTACTAAACTAATAATTTATATTTAAAAAAAAAAAAAAAACAAATGCACTGGCAGCCAGCAGTGGGTAGGCCCAGCCTAGTCCCACAGGCCGAAAAGACACTTTTGCCCCTATAGAGTAATTTTGGGAAAAGTAAAGTTAGGGACAAATTTGTCATTTCAATCTCAAACATCATTTCAAACACATTTTTCAATACAACTCCAATAAAAATCCATCCTATCTTCCCAAACACAAAAACTAAAATAGCCTACTAAAATAGTCAAAAAGCCTCTAAAATAGCCACTTCCCAAACACCCACATTATGCTGTTACTAACAATGTGCATTGGCCTCCAGATCCAATTTTTGCCCAGTTTCTGATCGATGGAGCATGGACAAATCACTCAGCCAAAGCAGGGGCAGCCTAGATAGCATGGATCAGCAATTGTAGCAGAAGCTAGAGCATGTTTTGAAGTGTTAAGATGGTGAATACAAAGCAAAGTGATGTCGGTTACCATCCTAACAGATTGCCAAGTGTTAGTAAAGAGGCTCAAGGAAGAGAATGAAGTAGATAGAGTGGAATCTGAAGAACATCTAAATGGACATCTGTTATCTATAGATTATGTATGTAGAACTGAAGTACCTAGGTAGGTAGTGCAAGCTGCACGTGAGGCAGCGAAGTCAGCCTCTATAAGGGTCTGTTTTGTGTTTTGTAATGATTTATTTTGATAGGACTATATGCAACTTAACCTTCCTCAAAAAATTTAGCCAAAAGTTTTAGTTTGATTTGGGTGTAAATTGTTATTAGTGGTGATGGCGGTGATGTTGTTGGAGTGGCAACAGTGGTAGTGGATATTTCTTTCTTTCTTTCTTTTTTTTTGTTTTTGTTTTTGCATTTTTTTTGGTGGTATTATTGTACTTATGCTTCTCCTTTGGTTTTTGACACATTACTTTGTTGAAAGAATGTTATCTATATTGATATGTTAACAGTGAAATATTTACCATTTTGACGCCACTAATTTCATTCAATTATGAGCAGGACTCTTTCACACATAGTTTCAAGTCAATTCCTCCAAAACCTTGAAGCTGGAATGCGTATTTGTTTCCGCTCTGGTGTTTGGGGGTGGTAGGTAGATATCTGATCCTTTTTCCAATAAGTTAAGCCTTTTATACTGTTGAAAGCATGAAGAAATAAAGAAAGCAAAATAAATTTTGAGAAGACATTTTGGATGTTTTGTGGTCTTGTTTCTTTTTGGTTCAAGGTTCAATTTATAGTTATTCTATGTGAATATAACTTTCTATTCTATTGTGCATATCTACTAATGTAGTGCTAAGAAGCACAAACACTTTTAAAATATCAAATGCTTTATTTATTTATTTATATTTATTATTTTTAATTTGATGCAATGATTCTAAAATCTAGAGCCTAATTCTCCGTTTGTAAAAACTTGTCCTTTAGAAACTCTTTTCCGAACTGGTTGTCACACTAAAATGGTCAAACGTCATTGGATGTCAACGAAACTTAATACTCATGACTAACTAGGCACAAATGACTTGTAGGAAAAGATGGGATTCGAAACCGATTCCCGATTTTGAATCTATAGCTTAATTTCCGTTTGTGAAAACTTGTCCTTTAGAAACTTTTTTTTCCGTACTGGTTGACATACTAAAATGGTCAAACGGCATCGGATGTCAAAAAAACTTAACAAACATGACTAACTAGGTACAAATGACTTATAGGAAAAGACGAGACTCGAAACCGATCCTCGGTTTTGAATCTAGAGCCTAATTCCCGTTTGTGAAAACTTGTCCTTTAACCATAAAATAATTTATACTTGAGCTTTGGCAATCTAATAGCATTTGTTTCCACTTGTTACTGAAGGTTTTGTATTATTTTGAGATGTCAATAGCTGTATAGTAGTTCGTGATCAAATGAGACATGCATGTTATGCTCTAGTGTTGTAGTTCTTTGCCTCTTCTGTAGGTCGAAACTTGTTCTAGGTTAATCATATTGTACAGCTTTGACAATTTCATTGAAGGCTTATAGCAAACTCAATTTTGACTGGGCCATGAATGCAAAGATAATTTATACTTTATGCCTTTTGAATTCTGCTGAACTTGCTTAGTTATTGGTTATGTATTTCCTTGAAGAAACAATGGAAAAAAACAATAGAAAATAAGGGGATAGAAAAGGGACTAGGTGATCTTGATTCTAGCATCCTATTTCTTTTAATGTGTTTAAATTAGATTCTGAATTATTTTTTTTAATTTTAAATTGGGAACTCCTTAATGGAGAGAAGGAAGGTCTTATCCAGTTGCCATATCCAGTATTCTGTCCTCTGGTTGAAAAATATGCTACAGTATGTATATGTTAAGCATTTTTAATTTAGAGGTTCATTTAGTATAATTTGAAATGGACTCTCTTGATATAATTTGGTTGAGAAATATCTAACTTGGTGCTTGAAATATTACATACAATCTTATTTATTTATTGAAATAACTATCAAATGTTTTATATTTTCTGTATGCTTGAAATTAATTATATTATAAACGATTTTTTTTCCTTTCTTTTTGCAGATGTAACCTTTTTGAGTAAGTGATGATATTTTTGCATATCGATATTGGAGCTTACTATTGATATTAAAACAAGCTATAATATATATGTTTTTTTTTTTGTATTGTCGATACTTTGGTTTTGTTTTAGATACAAAAATTTGAGTTCTTGAATTATAAAAAATTATTAGTATTGTTGGAGGATGTTTTATATATTTTTGTAAAGAATGTTTGGTTGATATTGTGTTGTTACAAGGTACATATATATTATTATTCATATGATTTTGTGAATGTGGCTGTGGATGTGAATGTGGATGTGGATGCGGGTGGGGATGTATTTTATTTTAGAAAATATTAATAATTTGTACAGGGAATGAATTAATAAAATATTATTTATTTTATAAAATAATTTTATTGCGATAATAATAAACCGTTGCTAATGTAATCATTATTTCCTTGCATTTTATTAACGATGAGTTAACCTGTTGCATATACATATTAGTTCAAATATTTAGGGATGGTTTAAACAGTTGCGGAAACGGTGTTAATTTAATTCTAATTTTTTGGCGACGTTTTAGACTGTCGCTAATAATACTTTTTGCGACGTCAAATAACGTCTCTAAAAAAGTTTTGGGCGACGGCAACCAAAACCGTCGCTAAAAGTGGAGTTTTTAGCCCTTTTTGTGTCAAATTAAACTGTCGCAAAAACTATTGATTTACCATTGCTATAAAAAAGCGACGGTTTGTAACCGTTGCAAATACCTTTTGTCACGCCTCCTTCCGCCACCCTCCATTTCTCGTCGCTACTCTGTCGCAAAAAGTCTTATGCGACGGTATGTGAACTTTTTGCGATGTTTTAGACTGTCACAAAAGTTCCGGTTTTTAGTAGTGATAGTTGTAATTGAATCTCCCCACTATATGGAAATGCAAGGGTGGTAGCCCCAAAGCTCAAAGAATGTTGTTGAACATCAAAGTCTCATTTGGGATCTCAAGCAGTTGATTTTTAGTGTTTGAAAGGGCGTTAGAAAGGGTCTTATTATGTCTAGTTTGGTTTATCATTGTTGCAAAGAGTTCTAGTTATGCTTTTTTATTAAGTTTCAAGAGTTAAGAGGTATTTTGGCAATCTTAGAAATTTTTGGACATGGACTGTAGATAGCGGGGTTGGGGATGTAATGTTTTCCCTTCTACTTTGTGGATGATGGAACTTCATGGGATATTTCCCTTCTACTCTGTGCATGATATCAAATATCCATTGAAGTTCCATTATGCACATAATAGAAGGGAAAACATGACAGCCCCCACCTGATGGGCTGGTTGGAAAATATATATATAGAGAGAGTTCTGCATGCAAGTATAAATTTTTTTTGATATGTTTGCATCTGCATCTACAAATGCAAAATTTTGAGGCTGTCTCATGACATTTACATTTTGTGCACTTGTAATTTTTTTTTGTTTGAAAAGTTATTGTTGTTTTCACCTTTGATTGACCAGGTGTGCTATTTTATTTTTCTGAAGGTGCTGTTTGGTTACGTGGCACAATGACTCCCGGATCTATCCAGCTCAATGGAGAACTATTAATGCAGATGACAATCTGGTGGTGCACAAACCTACTATTCTCCCATTGTAATATAATAATTTTGTAGCCTTCAATTTGTAGAATCCCTTTTTTTTTTTTTCATCCATTTGTTGTACTCTGCCCTGTATTAGGGGATTTATTTATTTGTATGAGCAGTGATAGTAGGCAGTAGAACTCAATGCCGTTGTTGGGGGAGCTCCCCTGGGGAAATTTGTTTTCATCTTTTTTTTGATCCTTGAGTGACATGAAATGGAATACGCTTATCCTTTGTTTAAGGCTACTGAGCTTTGGTTAAATTTTTTTTCTTCCCAATTCTGTTTCTCTGCTTATTGTCTGTGTATCTTGGTTAGTGTTTAGGTTTAAGGAATGGCAAGAGATAAGATGCTATTGGACTAATTGGAGTGAGCTGAAAATCACTGCTCTCATGGTATGTGTCATGTTGATGCCCAAGTTAGGTGCCTGGCAACTAGCTTTTCCCGTGTTCTTTTGAATTCTCTAGTTATGTATCGATAGACATTTCTTTGGAAGGTTTTCAAAATCACAACTTATCTTCTGTCATCTTCTACAAATCCTTGTTGGAGGGAGAGGGAGTGGTGATGGTCATAGATGTGGTTGTCTTGCCAAGGTAGTGGTTTTAGTTGAGATTGTGTAGTTTTAGAAAAAGCTGTGAGTTGAGATTGTGTAGAAAAAGTGTGTGTAGAAAAAGATGTGTAGTTTTAGTTGAAATTGTCAACTTCTGGGACTTTATATGAAAGATTTTAGCTTATTGAGTGAGCTCATTGTGATGGGTAGAAATGAATCAGAGGGGCAAAGAATAACCTAGGATTAATATTGGTATTTTTAAAATTTTCATTATTGACATCGGCATAAATCTTAATTAACCGCACACCTAACTAATGGAGGGAGATGCATATAATTCTTAAAATTACAGGATATTCTCCTATTTTATACATTTAGGTGCCATTTGGTAACACTTACGTTTTCAGTTTTCAGTTTATATTTACAAAAATTTAAAAAATTCAAATAAAAACTTGTTTGGTAAATTTTTTATTTATAAATCAGTAGTCTCAGTTTATAAATTTGGCCAAAAAATGTAAATTCAAAAAATGTGTTTCCGTTTTGAATTTTGAATTTTTTTTTTTACCACCCAACACTAGCCACCATCCGCCACCATTTTCCACCACCGTCTTTTGCCACCACCACCCACCCCCCACCACCACTCACCAGCCACCACTACCGCCACCGCCACCGCCAGCCACCACCCACCTGCCACCCACTCGCCACCACCACCTGCCACCACCACCCGCCGCCACCACCCATTACCACACCACCACAACCCACCATCCACCCGCCACCACCACCCACCACCACCACGACCACCACCTACCACCCACGACATACTACCCATCTGTCACCCGCCCGCCACTACCACCACCACCACCACTATCACCCACCACCACCCACCACCACCACCTACCTACCACCACCATCCACCCACCCGTCACCGCTTTCCACCACTCTCTTCCGCCGCTACCACCCGCCACTTGCTACCACTTTCCACCATCGTCTTCCGTCGCCACCACCCGCCACTTGCTACCACTTTCCACCACCGTCTTCCGCCGCCACCACCCGCCACTTGCTACCACTTTCCACCACCGTCTTCCGCCACCACCACCCACCAACCTGCCACTTGCCGCTACTTTTCACCACCATCCTCTGCCACCATCACCTACCACCTGCCACTATTTTCCACCACCATCTTCCGCCACCACCACCCGTCATCATTTTCCACCACCGTTTTCCGCCGCCACCACTTGTCACCACCCACCACCCGCCACCATTTGCCATTTCTTACTATTTTTTATATTTTTAAATTTTTTTAAACATTTTATTTAAACCAAACGCGTTTGTAGTTTATGTTTTTCTAAAAATAAACAAAAAATAAATAAAAATCAGTTTATAAAATTTTTATAAATATAAACTGAAAACGTAAACGTTACCAAACAGTTAACAATTGAAATCAATTTATTTGATTGTAAAAGTCCATACTCAAACATTTCTAAACTACAGATTGTTGATATAGGTGTATATGTATCGAAGAATTTTTTTTATATACTCATAAACATAAAATTATGCTATTTGTGTTGGTAGTGAACTCTAACCCTGGTTTTTAGTTTTTAAAAATATTTTTATGAGTTTTCAATTCGTATTTATATATTTTTAGTAATTTTTTAAAATATTTTAATTAATTTTTAAAAATTTATAGATTTTTAACTTAATATACTTGAAAAGTAAATTTGTAAAAAAAATCTTTAAAAAATTCATTGAATACAACAAAATATGAAAATATACTGAATTTATATAATATATATATATATTTTTATATTTTTTCGTATTTGGTGAATATTTTTAAGTTTTTTTTTTTTCCCCACAAATATTATACTTTTTAAGTGTATTTAGATTATGTGTATTTAAAAAATAAAAAAATTGCATAAATTATTAAAAATTCACTAAAAAGAAAAAATACAAAAAATAATAATAATAATAATTTTTTTAAAATAGACTCAATTTTCTTGAATCAAACATAATAATAAGATTTTAAGGAAGTTATTAGAGATACTGGAAGTTTATAGTTGCCCTGGTAACTCAAGTTAGATTTGTACAAAACACTTTGTTAATATAATTGTATGGAGAGAGGATAAGGAGAAATTCTGTATTATTGATCATAATCTTATGATACAATAGAGAGCCATAGAGTAGGTAAAGAAAAAAGAAAGTTCTAAACAGGAAAGCAATAGAATAGTAATCTTAGGACTAGCCGAGTACCAAATGAGACCTTAAGGTATGTTTGGGCATGTTCGATCCGATCCAACCCCGATCCGAACTTGTGGGTTCCGCAAACAAAATTGATGAAACCAAAACTAGGGGTTGTTTGGGGTGTCCTAAAAAAGTGTACTTTTTGTCTTTTTGAACTAAGAAAGTTAGAAAAAAAATATGGAGGTTTGGGTTAATTTTTTGACTTTTCATGAAAATGTGTGCAATATAATATTATTACACATGATAAAATGTCTCTTTTACCCTTCTCCACTGACGCAACCACAGAAACACGTGTCGCGTGTTTTGGGATTCTTGCTCGTCAACAATACTGTGCAACGGTACTCAATAATTCAAATTTTTTTATTCAGCAAATAAAAAAGTGCAACGGTCTAATTTTTTTACATTCATTACTTTTTCTGTTACAGGTCTTTTCCTTTTACCATTATTTCTTTTATAGTCATTTTTTTTCCCTTTTAACATTTTCGTTTTTTTTATTTTCCTTTTTAAAAGAAATTATTTTTTTACCATTATTATTTGTTTTGACAAGCACGAAAACAAATATTTTTTCCTATTTTGAATATTTTTATTATTTTTTGTATTCATTTTCTTTCGTTTCCATTTTTTTTCTTTTAACATAAATTTTTTTGGATTTCTGTCAATATTCTTCTCATTTTAACATTATTAAATTTTTATTCTTTTCCTTTAAACATTATTAATTTTTTTGATTTTCGTTTTTTTATTCAATATTTTTTTTCCATTCTGTTCATTTTAATTTTGGTTTTTTTTCTTTTCCTTTTTTAGTCAATAATTTTTTTATTCTTTTCCTTTTTTTATTTTCCTTTTAACATTTTCATTTTATTTTTTACTCTTTTAACATTATTAATTTTGGTTTATTGTTTTCCTTTTTTTGTCATTTTTTGGTATTCTTTTCATTTGTCGTGGAATTTTTTCTTTTTCCGTTGTTTTCCTCTTTGTATTAATTATTATTTTATTTTTTTTCAAGCAGAGGTTGAAATTGTTCCATTATTGTCTGAAAATTGGAAACGAGTGGAACAAGTCTGCTCTGTATTTTCGAGAATGCATATCGTAACATGTGAATAAAAAAAGATAAACCACGTACATGCCAGTCATGCAAATTTCCTTTTTTTTTTTATGTTTTGTTTTTTTTTTCTGACCAATGGCTAGAAATTATTTTTTTTCATAGCCAGGTTGAGAACAAATTATTAGAAAATATATTGCAAAAACTTCCCCCATGTTTGTAGAAGTTAAAAAGTCTCTAATACTTTCTTTAAAAGTACACTACTATGAAAATTTGTACGCTCCGAAACACATGAGACTATTAAAACCAAACGTGTTTATAAATATGAATCTCAGTTACAGATATTAACAACATTCAACAATATTCTTGTATTTCCAATTCGCCCCTACCGGTGTGCTTGTCGTACCAATGCGTTCGTAATGTTCACCCTTACTGCGGCCATTGCAGGGTCCGAGTCCTCTTGCTCCATCACATCAGCAACCCGTGTGTATTCGTCGTGGTCGGCCATTTGGGGGGCCACGTAATCGTCACGGTCTGGGATACGCATCATGACCTCATCAAGTTCACTATGTCGGCGTATGAAGTTATGTAACGCCATCGATGCACATACAAACGTAACTTGATTAGAAAAACTTAACTTCTGCATATTCCGCAATGCCCCCACCTAGCCTTCCAGGCACCGAATGTCCGCTCAATACAACTACGCAGTGAGGAATGTGCCTTGTTGAACATTTCGTACTGATTCTGCGGTGTTCGATTTCGATGGGCATTTTGGTGATACCTATACCCCTTGTAAGGGGCTAGGTACCCTGTCTTGTTGCTGTAACCGCTATCCACCAAATAGTATTTTCCTGCAAATTTTGTTTCATTTCATTTTCAATTTGACAGTATTCTGTACCACTTAAATTATTCTTCAATTAACTTGCATTGATTGGTAATTTTTTTTTTAAATAAGTAATTCTTTTGTTGAATAATTTCTCCATTTCTACATTAATTTTATCCCAATTTTGTTCTAACTTACTCCTTCTCCCAATTCCTTTTGTTCTCAAAAATTATATTCCCAATTTCAGCATTGTTTGTGAATTATAATAATTTCTTTTATGACATTTACATTTTCATTATAAAAATTGTTCTCGTCCCAATTTCATTTGTAATTATAATTTCATTGTGAAGTTCTTTTGTTCTGAACAATTATAATTCCAATTACGCAAACATATTTGTAATTACTTTCTAATTCATTAACAAAATTTCTATTTGGAGTACTTTTGCAAGAAATTATAATAAATTATAACATCTCATTTTCATCTTCACATTCTTATGCACCAGTTCATTATTTTAGAAAACTTTTCATTTTCATTTGTTTGATTTTTTAAAGTTGTTTGCAAAAATTTTGAATTTTGGGAAATAAACTACATTAGACAATTGCGTTTGTTGACATAATAAAAAAAAGACTATAATTTTCACAATTTTGTTGCCAACAAAATACTTTACTGAAAATTGTTAAATTTATAGTTCGTACGTATTCATATTTCGGTTTAATATTTTGTACCTGGTGCGGGGTGCGGGAAGCGATGTTTATCTTCAGTTGTCACGTAGTGCAAAACCCGGCTGTCGTGCATGCTCCCATCCCAACCGGCAGAGACAAATGTGAAGCACAAATCAAAGTCGCATACAGCAATTATATTTTGTGTCGGCACGCCTTTCCGGCCATAGTATGATGTGGCGTACTCCTGCGAGACACGAGCCATCACGTGCGTCCCGTCCAATGCACCGATGCAGTCCTACGCAACGCACCAAAAAATAACATATTTTGAAATGTAACTACTCAACATGCGCTACATATTCACTAGTTTGCACAATCAATGTAAGCTCTCCATGATTAGTCCATATAAGCCCAACATTATTCTGTACTTGGTTTATGACTTGACAAAAACCTCTCCCAATAAAAAGACAAACACTTATGAATCTTTCAACTTTATAAAATTATATTGTTCTGTTTTAAAAATATAAAAGTTATATTTGATAATACCATTGCACATCTGTTACTCAAACAGTTTATTCATAAAATATAATACCATCACGTATATTTATAATTTACCTAACTTGTAACTATTGTTAAACAAAGTTCGAAATGTAAAATATGTAACCATAATATATTAATTTCATCATCTACTAATGCCATCAAAATTACAACTACTGTGAAGAGAAGAAAATAATTATTTAAAGTTGACACGTTTAACGGTATTTTGTTAATTACTTATCTTATAATTTATCTTTTAAAAATTTGGTAAAAAATGGAAATTGTCACCTTGAATGGCCGGTACCGCTGCTGTGACTGTAAATGTGGATGGCCCCCTTGTTGTACTTGTTCCGGCGTAAGGCTCCTACTATGAACTGATGTAAACGGTATCATAACTTGCATTACCTCATGAAAATTGCGTGACAATGTCTCCTTTGAGTGTTGGAACCGTTCTTGCAAATGTTTCCAAGATAGACCCTGCAATGCACAAATAAAAATGGCTACCTTTTCTTCCAGCGAAACGCCATGCTCCCGCTCCGGCAACGTCAATCCGAAACTGTGAAGCGCATCGCATAACATCAAGAATACTGGTTGTGACATACTGACATTATCTTCAAACCGGCCCTGGTGGCCGTTAAATAACTCAAACATCCATAAACGTCCCGAAAGTATTGACGTATTTCGAGGGACTCTGTAATAATTGTTGTAATAATATGTTGCCACACTGTTATAGACTTCTATCAAGTTGTGATCTGTTTCGACCACCATTTCTCTCGCAATTTCATCGATAGCTTCCTCGACGGGAACGGAACGTGCAACGCGGTGACTCGGGCCTGCGTCGTTTGCCATTCGTTTTTTGAGTTTGGCGAAAAATGTGAACAACTTCAAAAACTTCCAAGCAAATATAATTATTCAAGCTGATGGCGAGAGAGGGACAGACATATGACCACACTATGAACTCTTCAAGGAAAAAAATAGGCAAGAGGGGAAGAAATAAATAGCCAAGGTTGTGGGGGTCATGTTTACACAAATGCGTACCTCTTTATGTAGGTCCATGACATTGTTCAAATATGTGGGAACCAAAAAACATTTTAATAATCTCCACAATATAGTATTTTGTGCAGCCATGCTAATAAACTGAATATCTTGCCTAATTACGAAAAACCTACTTTTCATATTAATTTTTGCCATGATAATAAACTGAACATTTTAATAATGTAAAAAAACAAAGCTATCCATCACATACAGGGTACGCACATATTTACTGAAAATGTAATTTTTACATGTTCAGATTCCCACAAGCACAACAGTGTTCACGTGAACTAAAAAGACAACCTGCCATGAAAAAAAAAGGGGTACATCCATTACCAAAAAATAAAGGACAACCTGCCATGAAAAACCTATGGTCTACAATTGGAATTGGGATCCTCTACATCAATTCTCGCTTTCACTCCCTCCTTGCAGGGCCTTCGGGCCCACTTTCAGGCCCAGTTTTGATAATCCGAATCGTTCATATTTGAAGATTTATTCAGTATATCATACCTGTAAAAAATCAAGTTGTTCGGATATCAGAAAGCATGTGTTCGGAAAAAAAATTATTATTCTAGTTCGATTTTTGTAAACACATATTTTCTGATATCCGATCAACTTGATTTTTTACAGGTATGATATACTGAATAAATCTTCAAATATGAACGATTCGGATTATCAAAACTAGGCCTCAAAGTGGGCCAGCAGGCCCTGCAAGGAGGGAGTGAAAGAGAGAATTGATGTAGAGGATCCTTGCTCCTACAATTATAGCATCTGTCCACAAATGGACAATATTGAAGGAAGTCCACAACAATCTTTGGGTATCTTTAGGTACAATTGTAGCACCAGTCCATCTCTGCCTATGCATTACCTCGGTCAGTAAAATTATTGTCCGAAAATGTATGTATATTTTTTACACTTTACATCCATTATTATCATCTTTTTTACATTATTCTTTGTGAACACACCAAATACACTTTAAAAATATACTATTTGTCAATTTGTCTACAAAAAATTAACTAATGAACATATCATCTTCTTTTTCTTACTTTGCTTTATTTTCTTTATTTTTTTATTTGCTTTACCTTTTTTTTTTAAAATATAAGTCCTTATTTTTTTTTATTAGGAGTTGTTGATTTTTATATAAAACAAAAGTTTATAAAATGAACTTATAAATCAGACAGATGAAATATGATTTATAAAATATTAAAAAATTGAGATGTAATGTAACCAAATTTTAAAAGATTTCAGTGTCATTTATATCAACCCCATGACAGGCACAACTTTAACACACAGCTGCATTCCCTTGTCCTTGGTAGCTGGGTGGGTGGGTGAGACTTTTGTTAAAGCATTTATATACTCTCATTACTTTCTTTTCTCCTTTCCCTGTTCGAGTCACCAAGGGTGGTTTCCTTGAGGAGATCTGTTAGGTTTTGTGGGGAAGCAATGCATCCTACTAAGCTCTGTGGACTGACAGTCGACAATGGACAATGGACAGACTGGCACGAACAGAAGTTTACAAAAAGCTAAGCCCTCCAAAACAGCAATTGAAAGCCAGGATTATACATGTTTATCTAGAAAGAGAATGGACTTGACTTAATGATCTGAAGAAGAAGAAAACAAGCCCATAAAAGGAGAAGCACCAGAATCCTTTTCCACCTCAGGTTTAAAACATAAAATTTGCTGAAGAAAAAGGAACATTAGCAATTATAAAATTGGAAACACAGAATATGTAAAAGTAGGCTTTGCTCAGCATTGCTTTTTTCTCCTCTCTAGGAATTAATGGCTCATACTCTGTATCAATTAGTACTGAAGACAGAAGAAAATAGCACAAGAGCATGAAAGTCATTAGAAATGAATACTGAACATGGCTATGCAGAGCTGTAAATGAGGATTCTAATCTCCCCAATCCTGTGTTGTCAATCTGTAAAGTCCTGTAAGATCAATAGTGTTGACAGTTGGGGCAAATGCCATGTTATTTCAGCTGCTCTGCTCATGAATGTGTATTCAATACAATTTACACTTCAAACCATAACTGTAAACCAACTCATAACTGTAAACCAACTCATGCATAGACCACAGATACGAAAAGAAAACGTCCAACACATTTATAAATAACGTGCCTGCTGTAATTTAACTCAAGTAAAACAACATCCAACACATCACACACCGATTCCGTAATTTTAAAAAAGATCCAACAGCCACTGTCAAACATAGAGGAAATAATAAACATAAAACAAACATAGGAGGTAGCAACAATTAAGAAAACTCCATCAGCATATTAATGAAACATGAGCCCTTTCCGGTTTTGACTGAGGCCGTCAAAACCAAGGGCCGTGAGTTGGCGCTGATGGGCCACCCATATTCTGGGACTTCTTGATTCGCAGCCAAGTAATGACGTCTGCGTCCGTTGGAAGCTGCAACAGTATTGCCTGATTTAACGGATTGTCCATTAGCGACATACCGTAAAGTATTAGTGGGTCTTGCCGGTCCAAGCCTTGTAGGGAGTACAACCTTGCCATACACTTGCGAATGCAGTCCGAGGCCGAATCTATGTACTCATGATGCACGCGGACTTCCCGTTGTTGTAATTTAACTGAAGACGCAAGGTTTTCCATGCTACTCGCCAAGAGTGATGCTCCAACACTCTGCCCTTTTTTCCGCTGCGATTGTGTTGTGCGACTGAATTTGCGTTTGCTCCGGCCACTCGTAGGTGTGTCATCAGCGTGAATTGGCGATGCCGCAGCATGTCCACTGACCGGGATGTCCTCATCGTGAATTGCCGATGCCGCAGCATGTACACTGACCGGGATGTCCTCCTCTTGCGCAGAACTGTGGTGGACAGTTTGTCCATGCTGCGCGGATGGCTGGAAAGGGGGCAAACCACTGCTGTCTTCGCAGTCTTCTTCGTCTACCAGCAACGGGTTGTCCTCCGTGGCCACAGGTTCGAACGCTGCCCCTGGTGTCCATGCGAATTTCCCGGTTGCAGTTGCACCTTCATACACCCTTCGCATTAGGTCCATATGCTCCAACGGATTCATTTTGAACTTTAGTGCATTCTTGTCAATCTGGGGAAAACCAAAACACGCAAACATGACGAAGTGAATCACGGAAGGAGGAGAAACATAACAGCAGCCATGGAAGAGATGTTGATGTTACAGGTTACCAGATTGCATGAATATTCAGCAAGTTGTTACCACATTCCAGCAAATATTCAGCAATATGTGCAACTCTTACATGTTAATTAGGGAACATACAATATGTGCATGAATAAGGGACAAAAATATTCAGCAATATGTGCATGAATATTCAGACAGTTGTTACCACATTACAGCAAAATATTCAGCAATATGTGCAACTATTCAGCAACATATATCCAGTCAATATGAACATACAGCAATAAACTGTATGTAATTAATGCAGAAAAGCAAATGAAGTAAATTAGAGTTGATGGCGACCAAAAAAACAATGGCAGTAAGAAAGATTTTGTTCATCATAAAACACATTTCAGATTTTGTTTTAGATCTTGAACAAATACAGCACAGCTGCCAATAGACCTCAACCTAACCCAACACCCAGTCTCCTCCACAGCATCATTTGTCTTCTGCCAACTCTTTGGTTTGCCCACATCCCAAGACTGTCCCTTTCCTAATCCCATATTTCACAAACCCTATCATCAAACCCATAAATCATGAAAGGTGTCCAAATTCCCCCCTCCTCCCTCTTTCACCCTCCACAACCCAACTCACAGATATTTTTATAAATCTCCCACAGATGCATAATAAAATATTTATATACAGGAAATGACAAAATGACAATGGTGGAACCCACGTTTTCGTATGCAGAAAAGGAAAATAGTTTTCATTTTCGTATTTCTTTCGTTTCCTATCAATTAAACGCAGCCAAGAGCCTTATAGAAAAGAAGACATGTACACAATTTTGGAAAGCTAGAGGTAGCACCAATAAGGGAAACACAAATTGAAAGTTAAGATTGTTTGAAGAATTTTTATAAATCTATATGGTAACATATGAATAATTTGCACGTTGGATGTTACAAAGAAGAATATGGAATTGTTACCTTTTCATAATGGGCCCACCAATCGTCGGACGCTTGTATCAAACCAGTTGCTTCATTGTAACTTATCCCGGTTGGCCCATGCCTGCTGTCCATCAGGCGTGACCACGACTGCCAATCCTTTTTCAGTGATGCGTACTTGTTTTGCAGTTGCTTCACCTCATGGACCTTATGTGTACGCTCCTCGAAGGCCTTAGCGATAGCCCTGTATCCATGCATTGTCATTGTATGGAAGCTGCCCTTGAAACCTGAGTCCAACTCTTTGATAACAAGCTGCAAGAACATGCGCACCGTGTCGGAGTCCCAATTTGCTTTGTGAGCTAGTCTGGATTGCGGTTGAGACTGTTTACCACCACGCTTACGCAAATGTCTCGAAGGTGTGGATGGCGATTGTGAGTGCTCCATTGTGGTACTACAATGCAACAGTAATTGTGAAAATGTAAAAAAGCAACATTGTCACATATCGAAAATGGTAAATAACAATATGTACTTAACAAATTCCCATCCATCTCCTTTTAAAACAATTGAATAAGCAAATAATTCGGTATCTGGATTTCATAGTTTCATGTTCATTATTGATGCGGTTCTTCTTGTTCATGCCTTCTATATTGTTGGATTATTGCTCTGAAAAAGGAACCTCATATATAAACATGCATACATATATATTAACTGCAGTGATACATCAAATGTAGCCTCTGTAGCATGGTCCCAGTTAGGTAGTTAAATAGTATGGAGTTCTGCCCAGTAAAATTGATTAAACAGAATCTGATCACCCTACGTACTTGTTCTGTATTTGTACATTACTTTATAAGCATTTGATATTGGAGCTCTACTGCTATAGTGTCTGGTATTTATGCAACTTGCCTTTGAGCAAATATAGATGCATCATGAATATCCATGTATTCATTTATCCATTCCAAACCAACTCATCCTTGTGGCTTCCATTTAGAAGAAGTTGTTATCTACCATTACCAAAAGCTGTCAGTTGTTAATACTGAATCTGAAATGCTAGTCACCTGGAAGATCATTTAAGCTTTGAACTGTTTGTACTGAGAATGTAACTCTCTGTATGAAATGCAAAATCTATTATCTTTAGAGCATAAACCTAAATTTTGTCTCGAAATTGGTTTCTGAGAATTGCTTGTCATGTGCTTATTACTCGAGATAATTGGAAAAGGAAAAACAGTTGTTTCTCCTATTACTACGATCATTCATGTTTTAAGCAATGTGCACAGTTGTTTCTCCTTTTACGAAATCCACATAAGGTCTCATTCATAAAATTTGTTGTCATACACAACACGATGCTGGAAACACTAATGTCCATTTTGTTTTGTAGATGTTAGAAGAAGCAAAAAAAAAAAAACAGACCTAACAAGTTACAAGACACATCAAGTGAGAAATAAAAATATCAGAAAAGATCATAACGAAACATATAATAAACCCTTCAACCAAAAAAAAAAGAAGACATATAACAAATCCTACGAAAGAGTGTATTACAGAATTTCTTCATAATAACACGAGATGAATTATATAACATTACTCCATTTTTTTAACAAATCAAGTTAGAGGATTTTTTAATACCATTATTATTAATTCTTTTGTTGACCGTATGAGATAATTTATAAATATGAGAAGAATTATATTATAAGCTGGACAACACTATCTATAAGCTGAACAAGTAACAGTTAACACCAAGAATTTTTTATACTCCACCTACAACATGTATAAGGTGAACAACTAAAGACCAATAATAATTCTAGTCCAGCCATGGAAATTTTGAACAACTAACAGTCTTACATGAGGGTGGAATTTTTCCACAACATGCTTTGGATGCTAGAAAAGTTTAACATCATTAAACAATTAAAGACCCAACAAACTCAAGCAACTGTGAAATATCGAACCTGATAATTGTGAACATTACAAGCATAGAAGCCCAACATTGTCAGGAGAAAAAAACACTCAAAAAATTGTCAAAATGTAAAATATTTTGTCAATGGGTATCTGAGAAAACAAAAGCTTCACAGAAGAAAAAATCCCCAATACTATCACACATCCAAAAGAAAAAATCTACAATTTTTTTGAAGGGCTGTGTGGGTCATCTTCACCGACCAAACACAGAGAGACCCAGAAGGGTAAAACATCGAACCACGCATATTGTATGATAGAGGGGTTAGGTTCTGGGGCAGCTGTTAAAGACAAAGGAAAGTGGAGGAACAGAGGAGAGATGGGGAAATGTACAGATTTGGTTCACAGGCCCAAAATCAGTGGCGTGGAAGAGATGTTACCTTGTTCTTTGTGGGATACGGGCGGAAGTAGTGTAGATCTGGTCGGCGGTGGTGCAGATCTGGACGAGGGATTGTCCTTCCTGTCGGTTACAGTTTTGAGGTGATCGCGTCGAGGTCTGCGTTTGGCACGGCTGTGGAGGTGGTGCAAGGTGAAGGGTGTGACGGATCTCCGGCCGTGGGCGGTGTGTCTTCGACGGACTAGACTTGTTCAACCGACTGAGGGATTTGTGAGGTTGGAGAAGGAAAGGGGTTTTCTGATCGCGTATATTGTGATATATTCGACTCAGATGCACTTTCAAAAAGGAAGGGCAGCAACGTCATTTTACCCTCTGCATAGTCAGACAGGGTTTTGCCGCCCAAACTTCCAAAATAAGGTAACTTTTTGGCTTTTTTGATAATTTTTTGGCTTTTTATCTTATCTAGTAGATGCCAAACAAGCCCTAAATATTGCGGGTGTGGTTGGTTTGTATTTTGAGATAAATTGTCAAAAAAAAAATTTGGGAAGAGTTTAATTTTTTTTTTAGTTCGTTTAATTATATATTTTGAAAATAGTTTTAGAGTTTTGGAATTTGGAATGATTTGATATTTTGTTATAATTGAGTAGATATATATGAGAGAAAAAGTAATTAAGAAGAAGTGAAGAGAGAAAAAAAATAATTAATTAATGTATAAAAAGGAAAAAGTAATTTTAAATTTATTTTTACAAAACTTTAAACTAAACAAAATTTAATTTAATTTTAGGTTAATTACACTAATAGTCTCTATAGTTTGAAACTTGTATCACTTTGGTCCCTGACTTTTCAATTGTGATACATTTGACCTTGAATTTTGAATCTTGTTTCAAATAAGGACAATTGAAAATATTATTAGATTTTTCAAGGGTAAAATCGTCAATTTGATAAAATATAAACTAATTTGATAAAAATAAATGTCAAAAAAATATTTTTAATTTTTTTAAAATTATTTATATCCACCAATGATAAATTATATAAAATTAATAAAAATTACATGATTAATTTTTTAAAATTAATTTTATATGATCATCATCCAAACACATAATAAAAATTAATTTAGTAAAAAAAAAAAATAAATGTCTAAAAGATTTATCAATTTTACATAATTTTATTTTTAGTAGGTAGAAATAATTTTTAAAAATTCAAAAATATTTGTTTGACATTTATTTTTGTCAAATTAATTTATATTTTATCAAATTGACAATTTTACCCTTGAAAAATCTAATTATATATTCAATTGTCCTTATATAGAACAAGATTCAAAATTCAGAGTCAAATATGTCACAATTAAAAAGTTAAGGACCAAAGTGACACAAGGCCAAACTATAGGCACTATTTGTATAATTTGACCATTAATTTTTATGAAAATTATATAGATACAGACCAAACAAGCACTACAATCTCCCGTTCAATCGGAGCCACAAACGACTCCCTTCCGTGGCAACCTCAGATCCTCTTACCACTCTCTTCAACTCCGTATCTGGACTCGCTGTCTCTCCTTCCTTGTCAGTCTTGCACACACGAAACAAAGCGTAACACGCCACATTTCAACACCCATTTAGTAACTCCTCCTCCTTCAACCAACAACAAGAAAACAGAGCAACACAACAATGGCGAAATTCACATTCACAGCAGACCATAACTTGTTCTGTCTTTCACACCAAACCCCATCATCATCATCTCACACCTCTATCTTTAACCCTTCTTCTCTCAAACGACGTCACTTGCGTGTTGTGTTCCCCTCAAAACCCATCTCCAAATTCGCAGTTTCTTGCAGTATCAAAGAGAAGGAAAATGTTAAAGACAGCGAGGAAGAAGCCACTGGACTAGTACTGAAGAAGGGGCTTCAAGTCGATGATGAATTGGAATTGGAATTGGAGCAGACTTCTGTGGGTCGATTGGGGGATGAAAGTAGCTCTCACAAATTTGGTTTTGATTGGACTTGGCCGCCATGGAAGAACGTTCCTCTAAGATATAAAATCATTGGTACAACCTCGCTGGCCTTCGTTATTTGTAACATGGATAAGGTATAGTCTATTTTTGTGTTTTAGTTCTCTTGGGCATTTCTTCATACAGTTTGTTGTCTTTGGGAAATTGGGTTTTATTAATAGTTCTATTTTTTGATTGGATTGTTAGATTGTAAGGCCATCTCCAATCATTTTACTCTAATTGAGTACAAGTTTGAGTGTAAAAAAAACTTCATTTGATATCAAGCACTCTAATTGATAAAACTCAAATTCGAGTGAAGTTGTCAAAAGTGTTTAGTTTGAGTGGAAGGTTGGAGTAAAGGAGATTAGTGGAAAGTTTGGTGAAAATGATCCTAGCTTCTGTTTCCACACACACACAACTTTCTCTCAATTCATACACCAGTTTTCGTTTGGAAGTTAATTTCCAAACAAAGTTGCATGGTTCAAAAATCAACCTCCAAATGTAACCAATTGTTCAGAAATTAACTTTGGAATCATAAGGTTTTGTTCAGAAGTTGATGTCAGAACCAAAAAAATGTGAACTGAGGAAATTTGTTGTGTGAAAATGAAGGCTCCCAGAATGCCCAAGTGTCAAGTTTGGATCGGATAGAAATTTGAGAAAAGGAAATGGATTCCCTTGATTTGAGTAAAGGTTTGAGTGAAACTCAATTTGCTATAGGTTTGAGTGAAGGAGGGGATTTTAATGGCTTTTTACTCAAATTTAATTTTGAATCTAGATTTGAGTAAGGGTTGGAGATGCCCTAAGTGCATTTTGAGGGAAAAGTGAAGAAAAGTGGTGTAATGATAACATTGATTATTGAATAATTTGTGGTTGTAAATTTGTTGAGAGGCATGATAGCAAAAATGTATGGCAAAAATATATGTAAAGGATTGCTTGTTGGGTTATTTATTTATTTTTTTTCAATTTCAGATTGAGTTATTTTGTTTGTGTCAATGTCTGATGGATAGGTGAACTTGAGTATTGCAATAATTCCAATGCCATAATTTGTTTGTATCAATGTCTGATGGGTAGGTGAACTTGAGTATTGCAATAATTCCAATGTCACACCAGTTTGGATGGAGTTCATCTGTTGCTGGATTGGTGCAGTCGTCTTTCTTTTGGGGTTACGCATTAAGTCAGTTGCCTGGGGGATGGCTTGCAAAGACATTTGGTGGGAGGTTAGTTATTCAAGTTCCAAGTTATTTGTAATTTGATTACATGTATTGGATGTCTAGCTTGACTACTATGAATTTTGCTTGCCAGCTGTTGTTGAGGACCTTTCTCAGATTATCAGATATTATCTATTGAAAATACTGATAAGACACACGTTATGAGTTCTTTCCATTATAGAAATTTAATGAACTCAATGAAGCTGACTTATTGCCACTATACAAGTGTAGTGAACTCAAAGAAGCTCATGCATTCTATGCAATGCATTACTTAACATAGGTACACAAATTATCAAAGCGAAGTGAGAGAAAACAATAGTTTGTGCAGGAGTGAAAATGGCAAAACTATGTCACTACATCCTGTTAAAAATTGTGTGTTGTTGTGTGTGTGTGTGTGAGAGAGAGAGAGAGAGAGACAGAGAGAGAGAGAGATTTCATGATGGCTGAAACTTTCCTTTTCTGTTTTTTTTTTTGTTTGTTCTCATACTGGCTGCATAGGGGTAATGCTGCTTATCAACAACAATCAAATACTAATCCAGAAGTTTACTTACTGTCAGTTATGTTGATGGATTCAAAGGCTACAGAAATTTAATTTAGATTTTCCTAGTTATGCTTAAATTGATTAGCTAAAAAGGCCAGTAATCACTTCAATGGACAAGCACCAGTGACAATCTGCAATTTTTTACGTGGTTCAATGTAACATAAAAACATTTATCAGAAGCGGCCAAGGAAAAAAAACAAAAAAAAAAAAACCTGAGAACTCTCTTCATGTTTAATCTTTTCCATCTATCCATCAAATTCCACTCTGGCTTAATTTCTTTTGTCACCAAATAGTTGCCCAGGTTATGCTAGTAGAGGCAAATGTTGCAAACTCATCATCACTCATAGTTTTGTGCTTATTGAGCTTTCTTTTTGCCTGAACTCTCATTTTTGTCACTTCCCCCCCCCCCCCTCAACTATCCAATGGTAAGGTATTTGTTCAGATTGCACAAGTGGTTGGTCCACAGGAATCAGATCCTCTTATAGTCAATTCCCACATCTCGATTCTGATAAATCACAAGAAATTCCTACATATATTTATATGGGATTAAGCAGACAATCACACAACTGAAGTAACTCAAGTTTGTTGCGGAGTTATTTCCTGAACTTAATTTTGTAAAGAGTCAGAAATAACTGCAACAACAGTACATGCACAGACATACTTGAAGCATTCTGTCTTTGTTTTTTGGGGTTAATTTTGGTAGTGTGATCTAGATATTAGATTAACTAGTTGTCTTCTTGTTGCAGAAAAGTTCTTGAGATTGGAGTCTTGATCTGGTCTCTAGCTACAGCACTTGTTCCTGTTCTTGCTGGATTTATGCCTGGACTAGTTTTGTCAAGGATATTGGTAAGTTGGAATTGAAGTCTTTTTCATCAACTTACGCTATTCTGGTCCGACATCCCTAGTACCCTAAGCATTTTTCATAGATTGAATCTTTTTAAAGTGCCACTGATATCATCCATGCACAGACGTGTAACTGATTTCATTGACTGGTTCAGTTTTGTTCTATTCTGTTTCATCCACTCTCACATTACCTCATGTATGACTACTTGGTAAATCTTAATTTTTTTAGATATGAATGATGCCGCATTTAAATTTTTTATGTTCAATAGTTCAGCCTAACATTTGGACCCCAACCATCTTATTCATTATTTCTCTTTTGTACAAACATAGGTTGGAATAGGAGAAGGTGTTTCCCCATCAGCTGCAACCGATCTGATTGCCAGGCACGTTTGACATTGAAAAGTAATTTAGAGGCATGTTTTTCAATGAACTGTGTCAACTGATATTTGACCAAGATCTTGGATATACTTTTCTCTAATGTGGTTCATGTATTAGATCATTGGTTGGCATTTGCGTTTTTCAGGTGTTCTAATCTTGTCATTTGTGAAATTTTCCTTGTAATTATTTTGGAGTTGAGATTACTTTTTTTTGATTGGCTACTGTAACATTTGTGTGTGCCAAACATGTATACATGTTTCCTATTATAGAAAAAGATAATAATAATAAATATATAAAAACGGAAAATGTTACCAAAAGCAAGTATTCTTCATTATTTCTTGGAAGCATTCTAGGAATTTTTCAAGACCATTTCCATGAATTTTGCAGAGGTTCATGCTCTGATTCCAGTGTCTTTATTGGAACTTGGAAGGATCTTTTACTATTACTGCTATTATATGCTCTCTTGATCATACTCGTGACAGACATTTTTGTTTCTGGTCTTCTGAAATGCTAAACCCCTTTTTTTGAATCTCTGTTTTACTTCATTAATTTGTTTTGCGTTCTGTTGACATTTTTGGTATTATCTACCCTGTATGCAGGACAATACCGTTGGAAGAGCGCTCACGAGCAGTATCATTTGTCTTTGGTGGTTTAAGTGTTGGAAGTGTCGCAGGGTATGTTTCCATCAGAATGTAGCAAGCATTCTGCCTAATAACTTCTCTTTTGGCATTGTAGTTATTACTGTATAGTGCATACTTCAGCAGATTTATGTTCAATAAAAAATTCCAGGCATGGAAATCTAATTACAAGGAGTCTCCCCATTCTTATTGTTAGATGTATAATATTTGATTAGGAATAGAGATACTTTTTTCTTCTTTACACTTACAGTGTTATACCAAGCAGCAATTGTTAGAAGGCTCAAGTATGGGAAGGATGTATTGAGATGGAAAAATAGTAGAGGGAGATTCTCTGTTAGATCCTTTTATTCTTACCAGACTGGAAATGGTCAAAATTTATTTTTGTGGATGAGAATTTGGAAAACAGGGGTTCCCACAACTGTGTTTTTTTTTTTTTTTTTGGGGGGGGATAGCAGCATTAAACTCTATGCTCCCTAATTGGTGTTGTATCTGTTGGAAGGTGGAGGAGTCAGTGGATCATTGATTATCCCACTCTAGTGTGGCAGGAGATTTATGGAGTTTTCTTTTTTCTATTTTTGGGGTTCAGTGGGTTATGTCTTATTCTGAATTTCAATTTAGTGTTGGGTAGGAGTTTGCTACTGCAAGAAGGTGGCAAAGACCTAGATAATGTCACCTTTATGCTTGTTGTAGTGCATCTGGAGGGAGCAAAATCGGCACACTTTCAAGGGTGTAGATATGATTATATACAATCTAAAAACGTCATTATTTCATACTTTTCACTTTTGGATGAAAGAAAACATTTGTGAATCCTCTTTCTCTCTTTTAAATTTTGTAGAGGAGCTCAATTTGTTGATAATCTTTTGTTTTGACCCCTTTGGCACCATTGTTGGATTTTATCTACTACCCAAAAAAAAATTTAAGAATACTTTTGTTCTATATTACATGGACTTGGGTACGAGTTTCAGTTGTGGGTGTGTCGTATTGTCAAGCCTCCCTAAACACTAAATATAAGATTACAAGGATATGTACTTTGGGTATGGGTATGCGGACACGTCTTGAACATATAAATATATTGTATAGGGTTTAATAGTATCGCATAAGATGATGTTATTACTTAGGAATGTACTTGAAATTAAATGGGATTTAAGAGAAAAATGAGATTTCTATCTCCCATTCACGTGAGAGGTGAGTTGCTTCTTCTTGAAAAACTGTGAGAAAGATCCAAGCATGTAATTTGGGTTAGGGGTTGGACAGATATCTCACACTCTTACATTTATCATAGCCTATGAAGGATACTCCGAAATACGTATCAGATACTGCAAAGAAGTATCCTATTTTTTTTTTTTAAATTTTTTGAATTTCGGATACGTTTGGGATATGCGAGGATACTTCAGGGATACGCTTGAGATACTTTTGGGATACAGTGGGGCAAAAAAATAATTTTAAAAACTTATAATGGGGGTCAAACTGTAAAATAGCAAAAGTAATGTAAAATAAAACAAAAAAATCAACGAACCAAGCCCTAGGTTCGCGAACAGCAGCAGCAAAGGAGTCGTCGTCGTCGTCTCTATCAACTAACCAAGCCCTAGGTTCACGAATAGCAGCAATGAGTCGTTGTTGTCGTCGTCATCGATCAGGGTCGTTCCTCTCTCTCTCCCTTTCGCTTCCTCTCTCTCTCTCTCTCTTCCCCTCTCCCTCTTGCTCGATCTCTCAGGACAGATCTCGCTCGATCTCACTCACTCTCTCTCGCTCTCGCTCGATCTCTCCCTCTCCCTCTATCGTCTTGCTCTCCCTTTCGATCTCTTGTTTTTATAGTACACATTTTTTATTTTATTTTAAATATACTCTTTAAGATCTATAAAATGAAATCAATATTAAATTTGAGATTATAGGGGAAATTTTTTCTCAATTTCTCAAGCAAAATTTATAGATTCTGAAAACTATGAAATTTCATGGTTTTCACATTGGCCCCATTTGATATCATTTATATGTTAGCTTTTATACTTATAAAATTTTAGATTATTAGTTTAAAAGAATTAAAATAAGTTGTAAATGTGTTTGGTTATGAAAAAAGTTAAACCAATTTGGTTAAATAAATTGTCACATTTTTTTTTTTTTTGTGCAAGAAATATAAAAAATGTCCTCAAAAGTTATAATTAAAACAAATATATGTCACTTTATTTGTTCATACATATTTAAGGATTTCAATTATGCTAAAAAAAACCCACATAATATAGTTCAAAAAAATACATGGTCTTTTTTGGGCCAAATTACCTGAAAAATCAAATAAATTATAATTTACAATTGCAACTAAACACCATAAATTAATTTCTTATAAGCAAATAAATAAATAAATAAACTTATTAATAAATAAATAAACTTTGTAAATTTTTTCCCCTCTTAATTTGAATTGCATTATGGTTGTTATGTATGGGTGATGCTATGTTGTTGGAATTGCTGAAATTTAATTGAATTGCTGAATTTTTTTTTGATGTTCATGCCAAAAGATTATTACATTAATGTTTTGTTTTAAGTTTTATTTTTATGCATGTCAAAATTGAAAAAATAATATTTTTTTACAAACATATCCCCGCCGTACCTGTATCCTAATTTTTCAAATTTTGTCGTGTCGCCGTATCCATATCCATATCGTACCTGTAACACCCTAATTTCCTATGCCCAAATGATAACACAACCATCATGGCTCCTTAAAAGGAAAACAAAAATAATTCTCCACACTTGCATTACATGATACAATTAGTTCGTCAATGCGATTATACGTTTAATCCAAAACCAAATAAATAAACAAATAGATACCCCCAAGGGTTTACAAGTTTCCAAGACTTAGGCCGGGTTACACAAAATGGTTATTCAAATCCAGACAAATATAACCCTTGGCTTACAAACAGAGTTACGGCAAAATGAGAGCCTTGTACTCTCAACACATATTTCCTCGCCTTTAATTAGGCGGAATCACTACATCTTTTCCTGCACAAAAATTCCGTAGGGTGAGCATAAAGCCCAGTAGGAAATCTTTAGCAAAGTATATACATTTTATACAAGTCTCAAGAGATGAAATGCACATGTCATGCTATGCTCCTTTTTTGAAAGTAAATCACATTTTCATCTTTTGAAAACCATTATGCTCAATGATGTCATGCAATTTCAATTGTTCAAAACTTAACAATTTATTTCAAGGGTGGTAAATACGACTCTGGTAATCCCTAGGTCGGTGTCTGCAAGTAGACTATACAAGTATTACCAAATTGTCATTTTTACCGGTATTAACCGCAAGGCTCGATACCTATCCGTGCGGGTTTTCGGTCTTTCACCCCGGATTCTTAGGCCAACTTATTCAATATCATTTACACCACCTATCAAGACTTACCAACGTATTTACCTCAAAACCATTCCATGAAAACTTGTTTCTCAACAGTCTTTTCTCAATGCAAGTTTTCAAATCAATTTTCAAAGTTTAATGTAATCAAATGAATTGATATGCCAATTTCACAAGATGAATATAAATACTTTTATTCCAATTCATAATCCAAGGAATAACATAATTCTTTCTTCTCAAGTATCCTCAACAATTAGTCATTTTAAGATTATTTCAACGTTTTGAATAATAATTTCCAAAATAAATAACAATTCTCATATTCCATGAAATTCATCATTTATATAAATATAAATAAGAAATTTTTCAAACATCTATTTATTTTGACACACAAAATAAATGTAACAATATCATTCACAGATTTTCAATCTCTTTTAAAAATTCCCAATTTCTAGGTTTTCTCACCAAAACTATGCAACTCAAATCTTTTGAAAGAAAACTTTTCAAAATCATCTTTTCTTCAATCAACGAAGATCAAAACCCATAAGATCATTTTAAAAGACAAACCCACTTTCAAAATCGCTCAACTTCTTGAATCAACAATCAATTTTCAAAGCTATCGAAGGATGATTTCGAAAATCATCTAGATCTTGCAAAAATATATATATATATAACTCTAAGAAAATTCCTACCTCAAGTGTAGAAAACCCAAGCAACAAGATGGAACTTCAAAGATGGAGAAATCAAGTTCTTCTTGGATCAAAATGAAACTCTTGAAGCACTCTACCTTTTTCTCAAAGACACTAGGGTGAAGAACACAATGGATCTAGATGAAATCTTAGAGAGAAGGTGAGTTTTTAGAGAGAGAGACTCAAGATCTGAGTTTTTGGAAAGTTTTAGAGAGGGAGAGAGAACTGAAAAAGTGATCTGAAATACCAGATTCATGAACTGATATAACATGGTCCGCTCGAGCGTGGAAAGCCCTGTTCGAGCGTCAGACACAGCCTCCCGCTCGAGCGCGGAAAGCTCCGCTCGAGCGTCGAATACACTTTCCCAGTACTTTTGCAGACATGTCAAACTTCTGGAATCAAACATTCTCTGTTCGAGCACATAAACGGCCGCTCGAGCGGATAAGCAACTTCGAATGCATTTTGCATTTTTGCTTCGGGGGCGCTGCCCCTTGTCCCCGCCTGGGCGCTGTCCCGGACCCGCCAAGGGGCACTGCCCCCTCGACCCTCGCGAGCTGACCGGGCAGCTCGATCCCTGACCTACTCAGCGAAGTGGCAAAACATGAAAGAATTAACTTCTAATACAACTCTGCAAGGCACAATTCGGGTTGGATTCGCATCTAAAGGTTTGGAGACATTACTTGTTTCAAACACACCGCTACGACCCGATAGCCAAAATAAGGGGAATACAGGGAAACTAAGATACGTAACACTGTTCAAAATCATACCAACCCGAGTCCGGAACACCACACAGAGACGGGTCTACAGTACCGGTATCCCGTATCCGTGCTTCCTAGATCATAGCCGGTAGATATGGGTACACTAGGGTAGATAGAAGTGTCCATGTAACACTGATATTAATTTTTACTCTCGTTACTTGAGGTAAGATTGCTTTGAATGTAAGGCCTAGTTGTTCTGTTATGCATCTCTTTAGTATAAAATGATCTTCCACTGCTGTTTTGTACCACCGGTTGAATTTTCATCTTTTCAAATTCATTTGACTTGTATACAAAGCAACATTGAATTCTGGAAAATTATTTGTGGAATTAGTGCTTCCTTTTGGTCCTTCTAGTAGTCATGGATGGGATGTTTTGATTCTGAAAAACTCATGCAAGCAATTTGTTATGTTATCTTTAATGTTTTCATTCATGACTATTTCAAGCTTGAACTATGTGTGGTGGAGATGAGAATTGGTGCAAAAGGTCGTAAAAGGTTATAGCTTCAAGTGAATTGTCATTATTGGTTGCTCTCTTTTGTTCTTGGAGTTTTTCTCAGAAGATGATTATTGCAATGCCAAATTTCTTATTATTAGTGATGTAATCCATGAATCAATACCTCCTGTTATATAAGTCTTTTGGGTCTCAGTATAAGTGCTGTTTGCCAAGTTTAGTGCATAAATTTATTTGTAGTGCTCGCTGTTTATTTGTTAGCCATTTTTGACTTGGAGAAATTTGCAGGCTTCTTTTGGCTCCTCCCCTGATCCAAAATTTTGGTTGGGAATCTGTATTCTACCTATTTGGCCTTTTGGGGATAGCCTGGTGAGTAGTTGTTATTAGAACTGTTTATTGTATCACATCCTTCCTTCTGTTCAAACTAAGATAATTATTTTCCATGAGTAGCACCCTTTGTACTGATAGATAATTGCCCCTTCTTCCTTTTGTTTGGACGACTTGTTCTAAAAGATGCTAAGAATTTGTAGTTAGATTTTTCACTAAAGCAATTAGTTTAGAAGTGAAGGAACTTTTTAAATTTGTGTGATACATCTAGCATTTTTTTTTTTTTTTTTTTTTTGAGGTAAATGGAAGAAAATATTTTCTTGGTTTCACAGCTACCAATCTTTTTCAATTCTCTCTTTTAAAGAAATTCTTCAGTCAATTTGAAACCAAGAAGGATTTTGATTTGCCAATATGAGCATCTGACCAATTTATGACTTTTTACTCATGTCATTGCCCCAAAATTTGAAGGTTTTCGGGATTTCAGTTTCTTGAAGAAGGAAAACCTTCAGCAACCATGTCATGTAAGCTCATGTTTTTCTTTCTTGTCAATTATTCTTTATTTTTTAAAAAATTGTCATAGCCAACCTGTTGACTACTTATCTAGGAGTTTATTCAATATCAACGACATTTATGGTTTGCATCATGGTCAATAATGCAGTTTGTAGAGCAGAATCCTTTTGAGATTACCAGTCTTGTAACCCCTTTTGTGGCTTGGTCATGAATGATTTTAATGACAGATTATTATTTCATAGCTGGCTTGTATTTTACTAGAAATCCTCTCCCTCCACAGGGCCCCAGTCCGTCTCTGGGAAGAAATCATGGAATAATTCTTTGCAAGAGTTGGGTGGCTCAATCAAGGTATGCTACATTTTTTTCTTTTTAATTTGTGTTTCTTTATATATACATATATCGAGAGAGAGAGAGAGGATATTTTTCTGTGTCAGAAATGTGTTGAACAGTTTAGGTTAGATTATTAATGTGAACCAAGTTTGTGAATTGTAAATGGATGCTCATTATCATTATTGGTCTTGGAGCTATGTCAGTTTGGTTGTATATGAACATAGATATCAGTGATGCAGTTCCTCAAGTAGCTGATAGCACAAATGCTGGTCAGAATCCTGTATATTGAGAGATACAATATCGGTTGGGCATGCCCAGCCTCACTCGAGCACCGATCAATAATATTTTCCAGACCTAGATGTTGGGTTTTGTCTTTAATTGTACCACATAACAACGAACATTCTTAGTTTAATGGAATTTTGAATTCTATATGTTGGGATATATTAATGATTGGCATAAAAAAAAACCCATCACTAATATATACAAATTTTTGTCTGACTTGTGCACCATCATTAGTGAGGTAAATGTTTGCCTCGGCAATGAGTTTCTGAAAAACAACATTTCAATTAACAGTAGTCTATGGCTCCATCCGATTCTTTCACTTACTACATTGAAAACATAAAAGCATTTGCATTCACTTCACCCCCTTTTTGCCAATTTATGGACACAGCAACACTTTAAGGCTAAGAAGCACACAAGCTGATAAAAATTGGTCTCATCAACTGTCAACATTTTAGGCAGGGAGAAAGTTGTAAGTTGAGTGCACCATCCAAATTTCTTAATGGACTTGATTATTATAATTCATTCCTGAGTTACTTATTTCTCTCTCACTAAATGCTGATCCCAAAGCGCAGAAGTTTTCCCGTGAATGAAGTGGGGCATTGTGTGTGAATTGGTGTTCATAACTAATCTCAGTTTGGGACACAATATGAGCTATCTTACATAGTGGGTGTTTGGGAAGTGAGTTTTTATGTAGGTTTTTTTAGTTGTAAGATATTATTGGAGAAATTTTTTTTTGTATTTGGGAAGATGGGTTTTTTTGTGGTTGGATGTGATGTTTGTGAGAAAAAAAAGTGAAATGATTATGGGATTGGATGTGATATTTTATTTGAATGTGTTTTTTTTTGGTTTTGCAAAAAGTTTGTCTTTTTGTGAAAAAAATCAAAAAAAACCCAAGTTCAAGACTTCCCAAACACCACCATAGACTTGTATGTGGGTGTCTGGTGAGGATATGTGTCGGATTAATTTGATTCTCTTATCCAAGGACACTGGAACTCAGCTATTTTCCATATTTCTTAAATTTTTCTTTTTTTGTTTCAAGCGTGAAATAGTGTTTATAAGCTAACGTAGAGCATGTTATGCATAAAATGAGTCTTATGCGTAGTTATGTGACAAACTTTGACTACCTAGACATACTCATTGGGAGCACGTCCAACCAGACATGTTGTACGCATATCCCACGCACTTATCCATGTGTCAAGTGTCCGACTTGGGTACTTCACAAATTTAGAATCATATAAATTTGTTTATTTTTATTTCTATTATTTATTTATTTATTGCTTATCCCCTTTTGTGTCAGTAAATTGTGATAATTGTTTTTAATGCATTCAAGAGTACTTCTGTGCCATGGGAAGTTCCAAAAATCTATTTTGATGGACTTTTAGCTTACTAGCCTTTTTTATTTTAACTGATTTTTTTTGTTCATAGGATGTGCCATGGAACGCTTTTTTCAGAAGTGAAGCTGTATGGGCAATGATATATGTTCATTTTTGTGGTAGTTGGGGTCACTACACTTGTCTGTCTTGGCTGCCTACTTATTTCAGGTATCTTTGTGACTTTAAGATATTTCAACTTTTCCAATCTTTGGATTAATGCAGTACTGCACTTTCAGAAAGTCTTGTTGCATCAAACAAACAAGTAAGTCATTCATTCATTCAAATGCCCTCTTGCATGCACACACAAATTTTTTTTTTTTCATTTTGCTTTCAGTCGACAACATTAAGCCTCCATGATAAATACATCTTTGTGTTCCTTGTTACATATTTTTATAGCAAAGTATTGATTTTTCTACTATTCCATGCAGTGAGGAGCTGAACCTTAATTTGACGGAAGCTGCTTGGGTAAGTTTATAATATCATTTAGCTTGTTTGGTTCCAGTTTTCAGAAAATTCTTCTTTTTTATTTTTCGTATTTTAATGTTTTCAATGAATTTTTTTAATATTTTAAGCTATTTTTTTTTTTAATTTTTAGACACACCTAACGTAAATACACTTTAAAAATATAATATTTGTAAAAAAAAATCTTTAAAAAATACATTAAATACCAAAAAATACTAAAATTCAGTACATTTTTTGTATTTTTGTGTATTTATTAATTTTTAAAAATATTTTTTCACAAATATTTTACTATTTAGATACATCTAAGTAAGGTGCATCTAAAAAAGTAAAAAAATTACTTAAAATATAAAAAATATTCACTAAAAACAAAAAAACATGAAAAACAAAAAACTCAGTTTTCAGAAAATTGAATTCAAAAGACTGAAACCAAATACACTGATTGGTTTTCTATTCCTATATCACATTCTTTTAATCGAGGAAAAATGAATTTTCCATGGCTCAAGGTCCTACATGAAGAAGACTTCCACTGTAATTAATTTGTACTTTTTTTATTTGTATTTTTCTATTTCAGGTTTCTGTGCTACCTCCATTGGCTTCTATTTTTGTTACGAGCATTGCAGCACAATTTGCCGACAATTTAATTGTCAATGGAGTTGAAACCACTACGGTATGGAAAACTTGCCTAATTTTTTCATATTTCAAATGCCAGAAGGGATATAGAACCCTCCAATAAATGTTGGTCTTCTAACCTGATTGTAAATGTCAAAACAGGGATGGATTAAATATTTGTTAACAGCTGTGTGTGTGTGTGTTTATAAAAATAAAATAAAAATCACTGCAAGTATACATAGTCTTCACTACAAAGAAAAAGAGGAGAAGCTGAAATTGAGGTCTTCTGGTTGTTGACATATAATATGAATTTTAAAATGATTTTAAGTGCTAAATGTTCACTATAAATCAAAATTAATGGTCACCTTTGTTTAATGACTGCATCTCTGTTCCTAGTTTAATTGTGATTGCTATTAGGAAAGGTCAAATGTGTCACCTAAATTATGTTCCTGTTTGGTGCAACTTATAATTTTTATATTTATTTTTTGGAAATTTGTGTAACTTCTACTTACAACTTATGAGACAGAAATAACATAAAAAAACTGATTATTGAAAAGCAGAGAAATGAGTGTTTTTTGCTTATGCTTTCTATTGTAATTATCAACTTTCAACTTGCTAGAAGCTGCACCAAACAGGCCCTATAAGCGTTGTGTTGAACTGGCTGGCTACCTTCAATTTTGTTGCATCATTCTTTTTGTCATTGCTTCTATAGAACGTTTACTGTCTCAAGTGTCGTGCCTTGGCTAACAAGTATAACATAAAACTGTAACTTAAATCTGGTTTTCCAAGTTGGAATTTTAACATTCATTTCTCATTTTATGCACATGAAGGTGCGGAAAATTTGCCAAACAATTGCCTTTTTGTCTCCTGCAACTTGCATGATTCTCTCCTCTTTGAATTTAGGATTGCCACCTTGGGAAGTTGTGGCGATCCTTACCGGTGGTTTAGCACTCTCGAGCTTTGCCTTGTCAGGTACTGAACAAAAGAAATTTGGTACTCAGATCATAGTTTGATATTTTATCATTCTCTGGAGACCCCTTAATATCATGAACTGTGATGCAGGATTGTATTGTACCCATCAAGATATATCACCTGAATATGCAAGCATACTTTTGGTATGGAAGCTTACAAACTCGAAATTCGTAGTTGTTTTTCCATAAATGCAACCTTGATATGATACTCGGACTATAATCGATAGTGTGAAGCCTTTTCTCATTTCAATTTCGCTGATTTAGTTTCTTTGGTAGTTTCAGCACTCTAATCTTAGCTCTAGGTCAAAGCATTTGTTAATGTAAACAAAAGATGAGTATACAAAATATTTTAAGCAAAAGCAGATAGCACATAAGCCTGAATCATTGCTTGGATTATTAGCCTCCATAAACAATCACAAAACCATGAACCGTCCATAACGGCACCTTCAATTCAATGGGTTAGCTACTAGAAAGCACGGATACGGATATGAGGTATGGATACGATACGATACGGATACGGCGATACAGCAAAACTTAAAAAGTAAGATACGGATATGGGTAGGATACATTTGTAAAAAATAAAAAATAAATGAATTATTAGTAGTGAGTTACACATAAGTTCAAGAATGTTGAGAAACCACAGTAACTTTATGATGCAAAATACTAATCTTTAAGAATTAGGTATTAATTTAAGGCTGTAGCTAAACAAGTTTTTAAATTTTTAATAGGCCTTGCAAATATTTCATTTCAATATCAAGTCTAACATGTTGATATTATAATATCAAAACAATCCACAAATTGACCCTATGATTTTTCCTTTTGCACTAGTCAAAAATATTATGTGCAAGTTTATTTGCTTATTTATTTATTGATATTTAATTTTACTATTGTTATATTATCTTATTAATCCTTACTTCTATGTAGTTATGGGGGAGATGCATGATACAATGAAGATATACCAATTTGATGAATTTTATTACTTTAGCTTACTGTGTTATTCTTATAAAAAAACTAAGCAAAGTATTGTAAAAATATTCTATTTATCTTCGCAATTATATTATATTATGATGTTATGCAAGAAATGATACAATTCTAATTTTGTAGAAGGAGTAATATGTGACTTGGATCATTTGATACTTCAAAATTAATAAAGAAGTATCCGATAATATGTGACTTGGAGCATCCGATACTTCAAAATTAAGTATTCGATACTTCAAGATTAATGAAAAATTAATTAAGAAGTATTCAATACTTTTAATAAGTATCTGATACGTATCCGTAAGTATCCAAGGAGTATCGGTATCCGATACGGATACGATACGGATGCGTCTTCCTATTTGAAGTATCCGTGCTTCCTAGGTTAGCTACTAGTCATTCCAAGTTCCAAGGCTCTATAATGGTGGCCTAGAGATCGAACAGAAAGAAAGAGAAGTTTGTAGACCATTTTTCCCCATCAACGTTGTGACATGTTTTCTATGTCAGGTATATAGAGATAGAATCCTGCATATATGGAATGATGAAGGTTTTTTTTTTTTTTTAAACCACCTTATCTACAACATGTCCCATATTAGGATTCAAATACATAGTTTTATCAGATAACCCATGTGGACGTTCCATTGGTTATTGATCGAGTCAGATCCGATCTAATTTCCAACAGTTAAATACAGAGTGGTCGCCAACCATCTAGTGGTGTGGGTGAAAAACAGTCGTGACAGTCATGACAAATGCATGATGGCACCTTTATTCCTTGGTTCAGGTGGTGAGGTAGGGCCAGATTGGCATGAGTATTATGTTCCAATCCAAATAAAAGATAAAAAATGTTATATACCTTTCTTGTCTGTCTTGTCGAAGAAATTTGCAGCCAATGCTTTTTTGTTAGGGGTTTATATGGTTTTTTTCTCTTAAATTTGTCCACTCAGGGTATTACCAATACAGTGGGGGCTGTACCAGGAATTGTAGGTGTTGCTCTCACCGGTTATCTTCTTGATTCAACTCATTCATGGAGTGTAAGTTCCCTCCTTATTCCCTCTTTAAGTACCATTGTTTTGTCAAGAATGCTACAGACACCGCATAAAACACCACCTACCCACAAGGTTGGTGGTGGCTACACCATCGGTGGCATGTCAGTAGACTTGTGCCTACTTTGTTGGGTGTCCATATTCTTACATTTCTTAGGACTTATAATCTTAAATATCTTATTCTTCTATGTAGGTATCACTATTTGCACCGTCGATCTTCTTCTACCTTACAGGTACAATTGTTTGGTTGGCTTTTGCAAGCAGCAAGCCTCAAAGCTTTTCGGAGAGCGATTGACGTCGCTGCCGCCGAGCCTTTGATTAATTATCCTCAGTGAAGCATCAAATCAAAGGAAATTTCATCTACTACAATTATCCTCAGTGAAGCATCAAATCAAAGGAAATTTCATCGACTACATTTTTACTAACTTGATCTTTTACAGCAAGGTTGAGTAGGAGGTTGACCTCATTCACTAACCACTTTTTTTTTGTGTGGATGTATGCACAGTAAATCATAACATTGTTTCACAACTCAAAATGTAATTTGATGGGGTAGTGTATAAATGTGTTGTATACTTTTGATGTTGTAATCTCTGGGTAATAATTAATGTTGTATATGTTGACTATTTCAATTGTTTTTAGTGTACGACTAGTGAGAGTTTCTACTCAAAAAAAATTATTTTTCTAAGTCCGTCTGGTGACCAGTCTAAAAAGATTAAAAAATGAAATATTTTAAATTTTTTTTAAAAGAAAGTTCTTTTAAGACAAAAAAATAAAAGCAAACTCCTTTATTTTTATTTGCGTTGATTAGTGAACTTAATAATTTTTTTTCTTGTTTTTTTAAGTCCTAGTCTAGTAAGTCTTAAAAGTGTAAACTTAAAAAGTTTAAAAAATTAAAATTAAAATTCACTAAAAAAAAATTCAAAAAAAAGTACGCCAAACAAAACCTCCGGAAAAAAAAATGGCAACATTTACAAAGATGTTTCTACTAAAAAAAATTGCATTGTAGTATTCAGCAAGAAAGTTTCAAAAGAAAAAATGCATCATATCCTATTTTTATTTGATCAACATTTACAAAGATGTTTCTACTAAAACAAATTGCATTGTAGTATTCAGCAAGAAATTTTCAAAAGAGAATGCATCATATTCTATTTTTATTTGATCAAATCACTAAAATGGATCTGAGACTCCATCCTACCTACAAGCAGGGAGAACAACATTGGGTATGTGAGCAAACACAATCGAAAAAGGAGCAACGGTTATAGGCTCTGATGAATTTATGCTTACAGGCTCCATGGGAGGCATCTCCCCAGATGAATTTACTGTCAAAATGTTCCCATTAAGCAACATAATCTGACTATGCAAATTCCCATCCTTCGCAGTCAAATGGTACTCCTCTCTTTCCATTTTGCTCATCTTAATTCCCCAATGCATTCGCATGATCCTTGTTTCATGACCACGAGACTCGTGTTTGTGTCGCAATGTGAAAGTGCCATTGAAGGCTACTCGAGCTTGAACAGTGGTGGCATTGTCTAGGTTGATCAATAGCAATGTGATTCCTTGCTGCAATGCGAAGAAGACTCTTAATTGGATTGTAACTACGAAAAATCTTTAACTGTGTGATTAATCTTTGAAGTTTGGATTATAACTTACTGATTGCTTTGCGCAATGAGCATATGCGCGTATCTTCTTTGTCCCTGAGAAGCTTGTCGATAGAACGTTTCTTCCCATTAGTCGGTTCCAAAGTAGAGCACTACAAAGAAGAAAGTAGAATATCAAGAACGATTTAATAGGACTCAACGGTGATGAATCTAAAGAAGGGATCTCTCTCTATCTCAAATGAGACCTGACACTGAGGAAGGTTCGGGCTGCACAGGCTTTCGGGCTGGGCCTGGCATGCACATGAACCAAGCCACACAATTGTGCGCATTCATGACTATAGAAAGTGTTGCCCACAACCGAACAACCCATGCAATCCATAACGCCCATGTCTTGGTCCACAACCACAAGTGCCACAACTACATAAGTTGTCCAACCGTGTGCTAGCAAAATGAACTTTGTAACCTAAAATTTTTGGATTTCACGCTTCTTTCCTTTTGTGAGTTAGTTAAAAAAACTAGTTTATTGGCTAAAAATAAACTTGTAAAAATGCTAAATTTATTTGGCACATTCTTAACTTTTTATTTTTTTT
This sequence comes from Camellia japonica, assembly GCA_030407325.1. Taxonomy (NCBI): domain Eukaryota; kingdom Viridiplantae; phylum Streptophyta; class Magnoliopsida; order Ericales; family Theaceae; genus Camellia; species Camellia japonica. The sequence continues at coordinate 82,884,910 of JAPPVO010000019.1, read as the reverse complement.
TTTCTAATATGGCTTGGGTTTTTTGACAAAATATGAGCTCTAGGGTTTTTAGCCAACAAGCTGGCTTTTAAGCCACAACCAAATGAATTGGAAACAAAAATTAAAGGAAAGAAAATGTTATTGTACAAATAGTACTAGAACATAGAACATGTGGTAGCAGGAGACGTATTAGCATCGGCAATACGGTTATATATTGGCCGATATCGGACACTATTGGTATCGGAAGTCCAAATTCCCAATACACATTGGCCAATATTTAAAACCCTCTTTGGGTCTATGTAATGTAAGAATTTCAAAAATCGATAACCTGTAATAGTCCGGATTTGGCATGAAGGTAGTAGTGTTGAGTAGACCATAATTTCCACCAATCAATGTCTGTCTGCAGTATGTTTTTGTGTCATAAGTTGATGCCATACCAAGCTGATCCAAGTACCTGTTTGTTATGTCAAAGACTAACATCATTCAATGAACAAGCCTCCAAAGAAAAACCAGAAAAATTCATCACAAGACATAGCTAAATTACCAAAAACTAAACACAAAGGCATTGGTGACAAGATTGCGACCGCTGTTGTAAGCCCCTCCCGACTCACCTACCCATGCGGTCGCTGAAGTTGGAGAGCTCTTGAGGGTGCTTTGGAGCTTGCTAAATGTATCAGCCTCACCATCAAGATAAGATGGATTGAGAATCTTTTCAACAAGGTGTTCATCCACTCCTATGAATGAAACAAATAAGCCCCTGGGTAAAACCTAATTTGTGAACCAAACTTTTCGTTGTTTTTTTTTTGAAAACACAAGCAAACAGAACTCAAAACGGCTCATATTCACTTTGCGTAATAAAAGTATTTGGGCCAAGATTGTCTTCTTCATTTCCTTATTTTGGAAAAATGAAAAACTAGCTTGGCAAACTGTTGCTGAAAACTACTCTAAAACAATCCCACCAAGATTTTATGTTTTCATTTTTCAGAAAGGATGAAAAACTTGCTTAGCAAACTGTTTTCAAGAAAAGTTTCTAAAAACTACCCCACCTAAAGTTGTTTTTGAATTTTCAACACTGCTTTTGTACAAAAATCAAATGATATGAAAACGTTGAGTGCTTTTGAACTTTTCATTCTCTGTGTCTGAAAACAAAAACAAAAACGCAACCAAACAGGCTATTAGGAACCCAAAACAGCTCATATTCACTTTCTTTGTTTAATTAAAGTACCTGGGCCAAGATTATATATGTGATGAGTGACAACATCTAGGGATTTTGTTGTTTTATCCAAGAATGCTGTGAACCATTTTGCATCAAAGAATCCTCCTGGAGCTAAGATTAGAGGCTTAGATTCGATACTCCTGTAAATGTCTTGCACTAGGTTTTGTAGAGAAATCATGTCCGAGGCATATTGATCTGCTGCAACTCTTACCCCAACTCCATTCCCACTCAATTCATTTCCTGCAAAGTGAAGCAATATCAAACAACTGGTGCAAATATATAGAGACTCTGATTTATTCCATATTGGCAAAGAACAAAAATTCTCGTTTTCATCAAAATGGCCGAAATGTTTATGTTTTCTAGGAAACCGAAACAAAATATTAGTGAACTACTAAAATTCTAAAGTTTCCACCAAAATATATTGCTTTGGTGAACATGCTGAAAAAATGAGTTGTTTTGGGTTCAGCACTAATTAGGAATACCTAATAATGATAATTTTTTATAATACTGGTTAATTTTGTCAAAAGAAAATATTTGAGAACAAAAAAATCTTAAACTTTGAAACGAGAATAGGATAGATTGAGAGGAGAAGACGAAACAAGCTTGGTCAAGTCCCAATTATCTTGCCATTTCTCTTATGTTTCTGAAATGTTCTGTTTCCAAGCTAACAGAAACAACATAGCGAAATGAAATTTTAATCAACGGACATAGGTACTTCTAGGCAATAAATTGTTGAAATTTCTATATCATTTTCAAAAGAATATTTCCATCTATACGTAATCACGTATGTAGATAATACAAATAACCATAAGGACGAACGCATACAATCCCACTAATATTTTTTGGAAAAGAAAAAATTCTTAGGGCAATGAGTATTACATTTTCCAAAAGGAGTTTATAGGATGAACTTATATAATTAGAAAATATTCTTAAATACTACTAATATATTAAGGGGATTTTTTTTTTTAACAAAGAGCATTCTTACCAAGCTCCCATCCATGGATTTGGTAGCCCTTTTTGACAGTATAACGCATTAAAGATTCAGCATTTGTGGAGTCCCAAGCTCCTACAGCAGAACCACCAGACTGCATGGATCTTCCATTGAGAGCGTTTAATCCAAAAATAACTAGAGCCCTGGAACACACAAAATCATTCATTGATGAAGTTTGAGGTAAAAAACATGAAATATGATGGAAATTCAAGTTACCCAGATTTATTAAAGAAGGCGTTTAGTTCATCCCATCTGGACAAGGGCAGGCACCCCTCGGTGAAACCAAACAACTCCGAAGTGTTTTTGGAAAACGGAATGCAGGGTTGTTGGTGATCTTCAGTTTCATACATGATCTTATCTTGCAAAGTTCCGCCTAATCTAATCTTCAGTGGCGAAAACGCTGCAACATTTTACAGCAAATTAAGGAACTTTCAGGCTACACAGAGGATTAAATATTCATGAAATTTATTAAGAAGAGAAAAAAATGCTGCCAATAATGAAGCATGTTTGTGAATGAATTCAAACCTTTTATGGCGTTTAAGAAAATATTGTTATTGAGGTCCTGCAGAAAAGAATGACCAAACAAATTTCAGAAAGTATTGTCTGCTTATTTGAACATTACCTAGTAAAATAAAAGAAAAGCATTTCATTTTTTCCCCGCTAACATAAATGCTTGAGAAGCCAAAACTAAATTCTGTATTGCTCAAGAAAAACTATAAGATTGTGTTTGGATTTATGGATTTGAAATGGAAGGATTGGACACTAATCATTCGAAGAGAATAGTTCAAATTAAAAAAAATGATAGTTTAGGCATGGATTTCAATCTCGAAACGCATCTATCCAAACAGAACCTAAGTGACATAGAAAGAATTGGTCCAATTGTTTAATAACCTCAAATCTTTATATGGACAAATCAATTAATTGACTTTCCAACATCTTGAACAATCAATTAGTTTATAATATTCAAGTAAGAATCACAAAAAGAAACCTTACAATACTTAGGTGAACTCAGAAAGACCCTACTCTTAATGTTGTACAAACCATGAAGAACCAAATTTTTTCTTGCAAAATGCCTAGAAAGAAAAAAACCCAAAATAGAACTTACATAGTTTAACACAACATATAAACACTACAATAAACAGAAAAAGAAACCGGAGAGATGTTAACATTAACCCTATTGTTTGCAAGCAACAAACCATAGTTAATTTTCATTTCCACATAAATAGATTACCAATTTATTACATAGCAAATGTTGTTTAGTCACCAATTGTCCCAAAATCTTAAGAAATGGGTCCAACAACGTATATCAAGCTAATACTCGCCCTCACCAATCAGACTGAGAAACAAGGTCCACGAGAACCGATAGAACAGAGTACACAATAAGTAAGATAACGGGGCGACAAGACTTGAACCAGGATTTCCAGTTAAGAAATGGATCCAACCATGTATATCAAGCTAACACTCCCTCTCATGCATGAGACAACACGTGGAGAGACAAACAGATTGAAAAAAACAAGATACACAAAAACATACAGAACAAAGTTCATAATGGCAGAGATAACCAGAATCACAAAACTTAAAAAGCTCTGATATGATGTTAAGTCACCAATTATCTCAAAAACTTTTAACAGTTAAGAAATGAATCCAATAATGTATATCAAGCTATGTGTTCTACAAAGAAGCATATACCAGATTGAGCAGAGAAGCATGTTCCCAACTACAAGTCCCATAATCACATTTCTCAGGAGGCCACCAATCCAAAGTTGTGCAAATGAAATCACTGTCTGTCCTTCCAATGACACTCTTCCCATCTATGAACACAGACCCACCAACAGTTTCAGCTCTTCCCCCAATCTGTGAGCTCCCAGACATGAAAGTGAAACTAAAGAAACAAACCCACATACAAAAACCCATTATCAAAACCAGAGAACCCATCTTGAAAATTCAATCCAGGGTTCAAGATCTGTGTTTCTCTCTTCAATGGAGGAGTTGGGTTACTGAAATTACTGTGGAAGTTGGCATTGAAGGCTATAATACCAATAAAAAAAAAAAAAAAAAAAAGAACAAGAAGAAAAAAGATGGGATTTGAGAATAGCGAGGGTATAAATGTTTATGTGGAGAAAAATATATATAATATTTTGGGTTGTTTTTTATTTTCTTGGAAGAAAACAAAAAACAATTGGGCCATTGATATACTTCGCTTGAGGAAACTCAAAAAGGATTGATGAAAGAGAAGGAAGGAATGAGTTCAATGATATCATGTGACTCAGTACTGTGGAGAGTGTGACAGTAGGCCTGAAAACCCATGGATGGTACAAAAACATTTGGATACCAAATCCGAAAACCACCCTAACAGTTGGACATTGGATAAGGAAAGTGTCCAACCTTTGATTGGTCAGTTTATTTTACTTATTCATTTATGTATGGGACTTGGGTTTTCTTCCCGTGGGATGGAGAGTGTTGTTGGGTTTCCGTGTGTCCATCACAAAGGTCTCATTGATTGATGATTTGAACTGTTTAATATGTAGAACTTATCGAATACTTTATTCTTGCAAAAAATTCATACTGATCGGATATTGATAACTACTTGATCAGATCAAATTTGTGTCAACAACTTATTTTTTAAATTATATTTACTGTTGACATAAATATAATCTGATCAAGTGATTATTAATATCCGATCAATATAATTTTTTACAAAAATAAAATACTCGATGAGTTTTATATATTACACGGTCCGGATTATCAATGCGGGCTTCATGATAAACTTACAAATGTCTAACAATTCTCTCTAATTGGATATGGACTTGAGAAAGCCTCTCCGGGAGGCTCTCCCCGTATATATATGTTATATTATCTTGGGATAAAATGTACTTATGATGCATAAACTAGTTTCGTTTGGCATTGATTAATATAGTCAATTTTTTTTGTATTAAGATTTTTTTAGCCTCATTTAGTTTGGATTTTTTGATTTTTTTAAATTTTGTGAGAGAAAAAGTGTAATAATTATGGATTGAATGTGATATTTTATCTTAGAATAAAGGTTGAGACCCCTTCTGGGGATCACCCCTTTCACCTCCTTTAGTTTTGATTGGTCAACTTTTTTTTTTTTCTTTCTTCTCACCCAATCCCCAACCTCCATGTGTGTGAGGGGGTTGTGGGGATGGGTGTTTTAAAGGGGTCTAAATCAATGCCCTTTATCTTATTAACTTATTTAGTCTATTTTATCATTTTGTGCTTTTTTTAAACCACAAAATGATAGCCAAACAGGGCTAATGTGTTTGTTTTATTTCACTTTCATAATTTAAGTTTTTGAAAAATTCTACTATATACATCCTTTGAAAGGGATATATTATATGTACTCTTATCTATGTCATTTTATTTTTTTAGTTATCATTCATGAAATTTTTTAATATGTCTCATTTGATTTTGGTTATAATTTTTTTTTTTTAAGTTATGATTCAGAAAATATGAAATTATACCATTTTATTATTTAATTATAAGGTAAATTTTAACTTTAACAAGTATAAAGTTTATAATTTGACTCACATTCATCTACTTTTGAATTGATAATCTAAAACATTCACAAAATGATAATAACATAAATCTTTAGTCCAAAAAATATTTATATTTCTAATCCTCAAAATATTTATATTTCTACTTTTGATTTTGTTAATTTTATCTCAAAATAGTAGTATAAATTTTTTTTTAGTATATTACAGGCTATAATCTGGGGGGAAAAAAAAAAAGTTACATGTGATTGGGCCTATGGTATACTAGTGAGATGCATAAATTCTAACCAATTAAACTAGTCAATCTCATTTTTCCAAAAGTGATCACTCTGTTTAGTTTTTAATTTTTAAATATAATATTTGAATTTTTAAGTTTTTTGTTTTCATATTTTTGTGTCTTTAGTGAATTTTTTAATTACTTTTTATAAAAAATATTTAAAAATTTTACTAAATACAACAAAAAAAATCAGTACATCTTTGTATTTTTTGTATTTATTATTATTTTAAAAAAATTTCCACCAATATTTTCGTTTTCAGGTGATTGCATCTAAAAAAATTTATTAAAATATGAAAAAAATTCATTAAAAACCGCAAAACATGAAAAATAAAAAATTCAAAAATTATTTTTTAAAATTCAAAACCAAATAGAATGTAATATTCTTCATACAACACTTGTGCTTTTTTTTTTTTTGTTTGTTTTGACATAAAAAAAAAAAAAAAGAGTTCAAATCTTTTAGTTTTGATGAGGTAAAAAGCTTGTAAATAAAAATGAAATATGTCACACTCTTGTGATAATTATATGATGGGCAATACACTATACTTCCAAACCTTGCATAAAATTATACTCCTATTAGATTAACTACAAAATTGATGAGTCTGAAAATTATGGTCCATGTACATTTGTCAATTTTTTCTGATAATATGGTATCCGACTCATTGGACCAACTAATCTAAGAAACTAATTTCACCATTCATATGCAGGGTTCCAATCCAATTAAATCCAATTAAAGTTACGACAAAAAATTTGTATAGACTGACCCAAAAAAAATTTATTTATAAGAATCCCAATTAAAAAAAAAAAAAAAAAAGACGCTCTGTACATTTGTCAATGGCAAGACCCCACGAATTAGATACTCTTTCTCTCTCTCGGGTGGGCCTGAGTGAAAAATAAGCTTTTTTTTTTTTTTTTTTTTTCCCACTTGATTTGGTCTATTTACTTATTCTTGAGTGTAGTAAAAGTATCTCTCTTGTCCTCTTGGTTTGGTTACCTATTAGTTTTGACATTTTAAGCAACATCCCGTATCTTGATTTTAGGAGACCAGTTGAGTCTCTCTTTGGTGGAATTTAGCTCAGTCCAACCTAAATTTGATTTTAATGTTATGTTTGAATTTTCAATTTGTAAGAGAAAAAAATAAAATAAAGAGTAAATGAAATAAAAGTTTTTATTTTATTTTATATAAATTTAAAATTCAAATCCAACTTAAATAAGAAGAAATGTTTGTAATTTATGAATGTGAAGATTATTTAAAAGACAACATTGGTTCACTGGTTAGGGATTAGCTTGTATGATTAGAGTAGAAATTTTCAAAATTAAAAATTTTCAGAATTAAAAATTAAAAAATAATTTTTAAAAAAAAGGCATAATAGTTATATTGCTTTAATCACAATTGTAAATGTTTTGTTATGATCCCCTAATTCATTTTGTCATATGACTTTGCAATCACTCTCTCATGTATGACAAATTTTCCACTTTAAAGTAATGGCATCTTTATATAAAGTAAAGAGGTAATACCACCTTTCCTTTCTTTGTCTTAAATGAGTAAGTGAGATGTATCATTCACTGAAAGTTCCACCGTGGGGACCAAAATTTTCATTGCTAAAACTGAATTTTTTTTTAGGAAATGAGCGGTAGCTCGAATTTCTTGAGGCTCGAGAGGCTCGAAAGAGGGAGAGGAGAAAGAGAAGGGAGGAAGAGAAGAGAAGGGAGGGAGAGAAGAGAAGGGTCGTCCTCGTCGTCGTGGGTCGTCCTCGTCGCAGCCCAGTCCCGCCGTGGGTCGTCCTCGTCTCGTCTGCCCAGGCCCGTCGTCCACCGCCACCGCCTCGCCGATCGTCGCAGCAGCCTCGCCTCGCCTCGCCTCCGCCGCAGCAGCCTCGCCTCCGCCGCAGTAGCCTCGCCTCGCCTCTCGCCTCCGCCGCTGCTCCTCGCCACCGCCATTTTAATGGCCCCCTCCAGTCCCTCCTCCCTCCTCCCCCCCCTCCTCCTCCCCCCCCTCCTCCTCCCTCCCTCCCTCCTCCTCTCTCCCTTCTTCCTGGTTTTCTCCCTTCTGCAAAAAAAAAAATTGGAGAAGATGAAGACGAAAATAAGAAAAAGAAAAGAAAAAAAAAAAAAAAAAAAAAACAGGGTCAAAACGACGTCGTTTTGACCCTCGAGCCGAATTCGAGCCTTAGGTTTCGAGCTACCAATCACTGCCGTTTTTTTTTAGTGAAATGCTATTTTTTTTTCTTTTTTAGTCTATTTAATAAATTTTTTGATTGCTACTAATATGTAATTAATTGATTAATATATAATTAAGGCATTATTTGGCATCACCTATAAAAGTGCACTTTTTTTTTTTTTTTTAATCTTTTTATATTTTTTGGATCATATTGTCTCTTTACTTTTTTATACATCTTTTTATAAAAAGTTAAAAAGTATACTTATTTAGATCATCCAAAACACTCTCTAAATAAAAATTTATGTATATAGTAGAAGAAAGCGAAAGAGAATATAGTACAAGGGGATTGAGGTTATTTTTCACCTACCGTCAATGTTGTATTTTAGTTAAAATTACATGGATTTCTTTGACATGTTGTATTTTAGTTAAAATTACATGGATTTCTTTGACTATTTTTGAACGACAAGCATTAAAGTGCTCCAAAACTATATCACAAGGGAGAAAAAAAGAAAAAACAGAGTTTTGCCTGGAAAAAAAAAATTCTATGTAGATCTATAATAATAGATGTTTGAAATAACAAATGTTACCTATCTAAAAAATTATACTAATAGACTATATTCATTTTGGGTGTGACTCATTCAAATCAATTTTAAATTTACATTATGCACCTCATTTTTAAAATAATTTTTACAATGATTCTAGGTGCATAACATTTTTTGCTTGAAGCGATCCTCTAATTAGAAATCAATTCATCTTTCATATGACTTTGCAACACTTCATAGCCCTAGCTAATGGCATCTTTTAAGTAAGGAGGCGATCCCACCTTTTCTTTCTTATCTCAAATTGATGAGAAAATGAAATGTGTTATTCACTAAAAGTCTCCATCATGGGGATGTAGAGGACAATGGGAAAGACAAGTTAGGACTTCTAAAATTGGATGGTCATGAGTTTTTTGATCATGTGATTTGGTGGATTAACCTTATCGTATCTAATTTGTTACTTTATACTTGTCCTTCATGTTACTCATTTTCCACCTAGCCTATTTGTTGAGAATATGTGCAAGTAGAAAGCGTAAGAGATTAAAACCTACTTTTAGGACATGGATATGGTGCTGTGTTTTATAGGTATAGTGTCGTATTGTGAGCTCACGAGAACGTATCTTGAATTTATTTTAATTATTCAAATCGTTCATAATGTAAAGTTTAGATCATTCATGAAAAAATTCAAATTAATTAGACATTTGTAACTCATCATAAGATCACATTTATGTTTTACAAAAATAAACGGTTAGCATAATTTTGATAAATTCTTATAGTTATTATTTGGCTTGATCATGGGATTATATCTATCCGATTAATTTCATTTTTTATATGTAAGATATACTCAAATGATTCTTATAATATAAACGATTCCAATTATTAAAATATGATTAGAATAAATCTTACGAGATGAGATAGCACGAGTGCTGTCACAATGCCCACTCCAAATCCCTAATTTTACCTTTGTTTCCCTTTCAACATTTTGAATAATCAATATAAGAGATTATAATATTCGGAATGATTTTATGAGGGGCCATTTGCAATTCTATTGAATACGGGTCTTCAGTACTTAGTACTCTATGTATTATTTTCTTTTTTGTGTTTTTAGAAGCTAAAACAATGCAAGTTTAAAAGTATTCCCAAAAAAAAAAAAAAAGGTTTACAAAAAAATTGCTAAAAAAGTATTTGTCAAACCAAACCTCTGAAAAAAAATGGCTACATATACAAAGGTGTCTATACCAAAAAAAAAAAAAAATGAAATTCTATTTTTATTTGATCAAATAACTACAAACGGATCCGATTTGGAGCCCATCCTACCTACAAGCAGGGAGAACAACATCGGGTATGTGAGCAAACACAATCGAAAAAGGAGCAACCGTTACAGGTTCCGATGAATTTACAGTTACAGGCTCCATCGGAGGTATCTCCCCAAATGAATTTACTGTCAAAATGTTCCCATTAAGCAACATAATCTGACTATGCAAATTCCCATCCTTCGCAGTCAAATGGTACTCCTCTCTTTCCATTTCGCTCATCTTAATTATCCGAGGTATTCGCATGATCTTTGTTTCATGACCACGAGACTCGTGTTTGTGTTGCACCGTCAAAGTGTCATTGAAGGCTATTTGGGCTTCAACAGTGGTAGCATTGTCTAGGTTGATAAATAGCAATGTGATTCCCTGCTGCAATGCCAAGAAGACTCTTAATCAGATTGTAACATATCAACAAATCTTTAACCATGTGACTAATCTTTCAAGTTTGGATTATAACTTACGGATTGCTTTGCACAATGCGCGTATGCGCGGATCTTCTTTGTCCCTGAAAAGCTTGTCGATAGAACGTTTCTTCCCATTAGTCGGTTCCAAAGAAGAGCACTACAAACAAGAATGTAGAATATCAAGAACGGTTTGATAGTAGTAGGGGTAATTTGTATGGGTGGTTGTATGGGTGTGAGTAGCAGTAATAAAGGTAGTTTGTACTTTTTGAATCTCTCTCGATGCATGTCATCTTTCTATATTTTAATTTCATATTTTTAATGAAAATTTTATTTTGTTGATAAAAAAATAATTAAAAAAAAACGATTTGATAGGAAAAAACGGTTTGATAGGACTCAACGGTGACAAATCTAAGAAAGAATCTCTCTCTATCTCAAATTGACACTCGCCCCAAGGGAGGTTCGGGCTGCACAGGCTGAGCCTGGAATGCATGACATCCCAGGGAACTGGGGTCACTGCTGTGCCTTTGGCACAGCAGTGACTGTTGTGCCTCATTTTGTGGTGTATTATGCATTTATTTTTATAATCTGAACCGTTCATGTTGTAGGGTTTGTTGAGTACTTCATGTCTACCAAAAATCATATTAATCGGATATCAATAACTATATGATTGATAACCAAAAATATAAACAAGAAGTTTTTCTTTTGAAAAATAGTATAAAAATATGCAATTCGATCATATAGTTATTGATATCCGATTAATATGATTTTTGGTAGGCATGAAATGCTCAACAAATCCTACAAAATGAACGATTCAGATCATAAAAATAAGCCCATAATGCACCTCAAAATGAGGCACAACAGTCACTGCTATGCCTTGGCACAGCAGTGACCCCAAATCCACATCGGAAGCCATATAATCGCGTGCATTCGTGCCTGCAGAAAGTGTTGCCCACAACCGAACAACCTATGCAAGCCATAACGCCTGTGTCTTGGTCCACAAGTGCCACAACTACATAAGTTGTGCAACCGTGTGCCAGCAAAATGAACTTTGTGACCTAAAATTTTGGGTTTCAAGCTTCTTTCTTTTGGGATTTAGTTAAAAGGCTAGTTTATTGGGTAAAATAAGCTTATAAAAAAATTAATTTGTTTGGTGCATTCATAGTTTTTTTGGTTTTTTTAATATGGCTTGGGCTTTTTGGTAAAAAATGAGCTATAGTTTTTGGGCTATTTGAAGATAGGCTATTTAAGCTTAAAAACTAGAAAGTTGTTACAAATTCTCACATCACTTTCTTTACATTTTTACACATGTTTTTGTAAAAAATAAAATAATCAATTCTCAAAATATTGACTTTGTAGCAACAACCAAACGAATTGGAAACAAAAATTAAAGGAAAGAACATGTAATTGCACAAATAGTGCTAGACCATATGGTATCAGGAGGAGACCTATTAGTATTGGCAATACCGTTATATTTGCGCCGATATCGAACAATATTGTTATCGGAAGTTTAAACTCCCGTTATGTAATGACTAATATTTAAAACCCTTTTGGATCTATGTGATGTAAGACTTTCAAAAATCAATAACCTGTAATAGTCCGGATTTGGCACGAAGGTAGTAGTGTTGAGTAGACCATAATTTCCGCCAATCAATGTCTGTCTGCAGTATGTTTTTGTGTCATAAGTTGATGCCATACCAAGAATATCCAAGTACCTGTTTGTTATATCAAATACTAATATCATTCAATAAACAAGCCTCCAAAGAAAAACCAGAGAATTTTCATCACAAGACATGGCTAAATTACCAAAAACTAAACACAAAGGCATTGGTGACAAGATTGCGACCGCTGTTGTAAGCCCCTCCCGATTCACCTACCCACGCAATCGCTGAAGTTGCAGAGTTCTTGAGGGTGCTTTGGAGCCCTCTAAATGTATTGGCCTCACTGTCAAGATAGGACGAATTGAGAATCTTTTCAACAAGGTGTTCATCCTTTCCTGCGAATGAAACAAATGAGTCTCCGGGTAGAACCTAATTTGTGAAACGAACTTTTCATTGATTTTTTGTTTTTGAAAACAAAAGCAAACAGAACTCAAAACAGCACATATTCACTTTGGATAATAAAAAATACTTGGGCCAAGATTGTCTTTTTCGTTTTTATTTTTTGGAAAACACGAAAAACTTGCTTGGCAAACTATTTTCAAGATTTTTTTTTTTTTAAAAGAAAAGAACCCACCAAAAGTTGCTTGGCAAACTGTTGTTGAAAACTATTCTAAAAACAACCCCACGTTTTTTGTTTTTTTATGTTTTCCTTTTTTGGAAAGCAGGAAATACTTGCTTGCAAACTGTTTTCGAAAACTATTTTCAATAAAATTTTCTGAAAACAATCCACCTAAAGTTGTATTTGAATTTTCAAAACTATTTTTGCACAAAAATGAAAATGATATGATAACAATCAGTGCTTTTGAACTTTTCATTGTTTGTCTCTGAAAACAAAAACAAAAACGCAACCAAACAGGCTATTAGGAACTCAAAACAGCTCATATTTACTTTCTTTGTACAACTAAAGTACCTGGGCCAAGATTATATATGTGATGAGTGATAACATCTAGGGATTTTGTTGTTTTATCCAAGAATGCTGAGAACCATTTTGGATCGAAGTTTCCTGCTGGAGCTAGGATTAGCGGCTTAGATTCAATACCCTTGTAAATGTCTTGCACTAGCTTGTGCAGAGAGATCGTGTCCGAGGCATATTGATCTGCTGCAACTCTTACCCCAACTCCATTCCCACTCAATTCATTTCCTGGAAAGCGAAGAGATATCAAACAACTGGGCCAAATATAGAGGCTCTGATTTATTCCATATTAGGCGAAGAACAAAATTTCGTTTCGTTGTTATCGAAATGACTGAAATGTTTTCTGTTTTCTACGAAACTGAAACAAAATGTTAATGAAGTACTAAAATTCTAAAGTTTCCGTCAAAATATAGTGCTTCAGAGAACATGCTGAAAAATGAGTTGTTTTGGGTTCATCACTTTTTAGGAATACCTAATAATGATCATTTTTATAATTTTGTCAAAAGAAAATATTTGAGTACAAAATAATCTTAAACCTATTAAAGGATTTGAGAAACTAGAAACAAGAGTAGGATAGATTGAGAGGAGAAGATGAAAACAACATAGCGAAATGAATTTTTTATCATTGGACATAGGTACTTCTAGATAATGAATTGTTGAAATTTTCAAAAGAATATTTACTTTTATACAAATAACCATTAGGACGAATGCAGGATTCTAATCTCAAGGGGGCTGAATACATTAACGCCTAAAATACCAATAATATTTTTCACAAAATAAAAATAAAAATTAGGATCAACAGGTATACATTTTTCTAGAAAAAGCTTATATGGCGAACTTATATAATTAGAAAAAATTCTTAAATAATACTACTAATATATTGAGGGGGTTTTCGAACAAAAGAGTGTTCTTACCAAGCTCCCATCCATGGATTGTGTAACCCTTTTTGACAGTATAACGCATTAAAGATTCAGCATTTGTGGAGTCCCAAGCTCCTACAGCAGAACCACCGGACTGTATGGTTCTTCCAGTGAGAGCATTTAATCCAAAAACAACTTGAGCCCTGGAATACACCAAATCATTCATTGTTCAACTCGAAGAATTATGAAGTTTGAGGTTAAAAAAAATGGGAATATGATGGAAATTCAAGTTACCCAGATTTATTAAAGAAGGAGTTTAGTTCATCCCATCTGGACAATGGCAGGCATCCCTCGGTGAAACCAAACAACTCTGAAGTGTTTTTGGAAAATGGAATGCAGGGTTTCCCGTGATCTTCAGTTTCATACATGACCTTATCTTGCAAAGTTCCGCCTAATCTAATCTTCAGTGGCGAAAATGCTGCAACATTTTACAGCAAATTAAGGAACTTTCAGGCTACATAGAGGATTAAATACAACATTCATGAAGATAATAAATTAATTAAGAAGAGAAAAATGCTGCAAATAATGAAGCATGTTTGTGAATGAATTCAAACCTTTTACGGCGTTTAACAAAATATTGTTATTGAGGTCCTGCAGAAAAGAATGACCAAACAAATTTCAGAAAGTATTGTCCACTTATTTGAACATTACCTAGTAAAATAAAGGAAAAGCATTTCATTTTTTTTTGTCGGCAAACATAAATTGCCTGAGAAACCAGAACTAAATTCTGTATTCCTCAAGTTAAACTATGAGATTGTGCTTCGATTTATGGATTTGAAATGGAAGATTTGGGCACTAATCTCAAATTTAAATATTGACAGTTTAGGTATGGATTTCAATCTCGAAACGCATCTATTCAAACGGAATCTAAGTGACATAGAAAGAATTGGTCCAATTGTTTGGTAACCTCAAATTTTTATATGGACAAATCAATTAATTGACTTTCCAATCTGTTGAACAATCAATTAGTTTATAATATTCAAGCAAGAATCACAAAAAGAAACCTTACAATACTTAGGTGAACTCATAAAAACCCTGCTCTTATGCTGTGTTTGGTTGGAAGATTTGGAGAGAGATTTGGAAAGAGAAAGGGAAAAGTGTGTGAAATTAAATGAAATGTAAGTATATTTTATTCATATTTCACCTAATTTTTCCATTTCCCTTTTCCAAATTCCTTTTTAAATCCCTCAACCAAACACAACATCAATGTTACACAAACCATGAAGAACCAAATTCTCTCTTGCAAAATGCTTAGAAAGAAAAGCCCAAAATAGAACTTGCATTGTTTAACACAACATACAAACACTACTGCTGGGTTTGATTGGGTGATTTGGGAAGGGATTTGGAAATAGAAAGGGAAAATGTGTGTGAAACTAGGTGAAATATAAGTATATTTTATTCTTATTTCACCTACTTTTTCTTTTTTCCTTTCAAAATCCCTTCCCAAATCCTCCAACCAAACAGCGTACAAGAAATAGAAAAAGAAACCAGAGAGTTGGTAATATTAAACCTTATCATTTGCGAGCAACACACCACAATTAATTTTCATTTCTACATAAACAACTACCAATTTATTACATAGCAAACATCGTTAAGTAGCCAGTTGTCCCAAAAATCTTAAGAAATGGGTCTGACAACGTATATCAAGCTAATACTCAACCTCACCAAAGACTGAGAAACAAGGTCCACAAGAACAAATAGAACAGAGTACACAATAACCAAGATAACGGGGCGACAAGACTTGAACTAGGATTTCTGATTAAGAAATGGATCAAACAATGTAATCAAGCTAACTCTCCCTCTCACACACGAGATATCGCATGTGGAAAGACAAACAGATTGAAAAAAACAAGATACACGAAAATAGATAGAACAAAGTGCGTAATGACAGAGATAACAAGAATAACAAAACTTGAAGAGGTCTGATATCCTGTTAAGTCACCAATTATCTTAAAAACTTAAACAGGTGAAATAAATCCAATGATATATATATCAAGCTATGTGTTCTACAAAGAAGCATATACCAGATTGAGCAGAGAAGCATGATCCCAACTACAAGTCCCATAATCACACTTCTCAGGAGGCCACCAATCCAAAGTTGTGCAAATGAAATCACTGTCTGTCCTTCCAATAGCACTCTTCCCATCTATGAACACAGACCCACCAACAGTTTCAGCTCTTCCCCCAATCTGTGAGCTCCCAGATATGAAACTGAAACTAAAGAAACAAACCCACTTACAAAAACCCATTGTCAAAAACAGAGAACCCATCTTAAAAATTCAAGCCAGAGTTCAAGATCTGAGTGACTCTCTATTCAATAGAGGAGTTGGGTTACTGAAATTACTGTGGAAGTTGCCATTGGAGGCTATAATGCCAATAAAAAAGATGGGATTTGAGAATAACGTGGTGGTGTTTAGTTCACTGGAATGAATGAAATAGTTAATTTATTAAAATATTTATTGTCATAGTTGGTTTGATTAGAAAAGAAAAAATAAATGTATTATAAATAAAATCATTTTATACTATTTTAAAAGAATAACTATTTCATAGAAAAATTTAAGAAATAGTTATTCTATTTCGTCTATCACATTCCAATCAACAAAATAGAGCTTGAGGGTATAAATGTTTCTGTGGAAAAATATATATAAAAAATTCTGAGATTTTTTTTTTTGAAGAAAACAAAAAACAAGTGGGCCATTGATATATATATATATATATATTTACAAGAAAATCTTTACATCCACTTACAAGTTCAAGATAGTGTCGTATTGAGATCACTAAGTTTCCTCTTATTCGTTCTGAATAGAAGATTATAACCTAAAAATTTATACCAATCCCACAACATAATTTCTAATTAAATTAAGACTCACACAATAAGAGAGAATCAAATCCACACCAAATACATTAACAGCAACTAACCATCTACGCTGCGAACAGGGTACCATTGATATACTTTGTTTGAGGAAAACTGAAAAAGGATTAATGAAAGAGAACGGAGGAATGAATGATGTGAGTACTGTGGAGAGTGTGACAGTGGGATGAACGGTTAGGATTTTCTGTGGTACAAAATCATCATTTTTGGATACCAAATCCAAAAAACGACTCTAACCGTTGGATAACGAAAATGTCCAACTTTGATTGGTCGGTTTAATTTACTTATTGGGTTCGGCTTTGGTCCAGTCCGAGATCGGATTGGACGGTGTTGTTGGGCCCATGGGGGCCATCACGGGTCTCGTTTTGATAATTCAAACCATTTAATGTGTAGAACTCGTTGAGTACTATACGTCTGTAAAAAATCATGCTTATCAAATATCGATAACTATGTGATCAAATCAGTTTTATATATAAAAAAATAGACAGTGAAAAAATTAACGGTTGACAAATAACTGTTTTGATCACATAGCTATCGATATCCAATCAACTTGATTGTTTATAAATATATAGTACTCGATGAGTTCTACACATTGAACGGTTCGGATTATCAAAACGGGACCCGTGGTGGGCCCCCATAGGTCCAATAACACTGTCCAATCCGATCTCGAATTGGACTAAAGCCGGACCCTTATTTATGTATGCTATATGGGAAAGGCAACGCTACACCTTCTTTAAGGGATGTGTATCATGTAAAACTTGTAATTATAAAATAAAATAAAAATGGCATAATTTTACACCTCTTGAGTTATAATTAAACAAATAAATGAATATTATAACTAAACACTACATAAGACATAACTAAATATATAAAAATGATGTCAAAATTAAAGAAAAAAATTAGTCATAATTAAATAATAAAATGACATACCTAATTGTGGGAGCCGAATATATGGCAAAATTAGAAGGTGCGTACCATTGGAAGACTGAAATTAATCGGCTGTATCCTACGAGAATGGGAAGCCGAATATGATATATGTGCCGAATAAGTGTAGATCCTTAGAGCCGAATAATAGAAAGGACAATGATTAAAAAGTAGACCTTGGCCCCGAGGATTGAAAGGAACAGGTATAAATACATGAACAATGGATTGAGAAAGGTATGTAAGAATCACTTCACTTAACTTAGTAAACAAGCTATCTTGAGTGTCTGAACTAACTTGTCCGTCGGAGTGCTAATTCCGGCACCCCCGACCGGAGTGTTTGTATCTTTTCAGGTGACTAGCTGAGGATCACTAGTGTCTCTCAGGATCAGAAGAGTATTTCCAAACCACTTCTCCACAATTGGCGCCGTCTGTGGGAATACTCAAATACATCCATGGCAGGCATGACTGAAGATCCTCCGATAGCCACTGACGAGACCGCACAGAGAGATGACCTCACTCCAGCAAATATGCTCGGAAAGGAAACCATCGCTGCAAGACGCGTCTTGAACTTCGACTCACCAACGACTTCAGCGTAAGAGACAATGCAAGCGATCATGGAACAAGCAAAGCAGAATGAACAAAGGCTGGAGAACATGATCACTGAAAATGAACGTCTCCGTCAAGATTTGGCCCTGGAAGTAGCAAAATCCAGAGAAGCCGTGCGCTAAGATCCCGAACGACCTCTAAGAGCAGGTGGACAACGACCTCGATCCCGACCAAAGGATACCGATAGCGACTCCAACTTATTACCCACGGAGCTCAACAAGAAGGGACGATCCGAAACTTCCAGCTCTTCCGAAAAGAGTCTACATACAAGGAACAAGCGCAGAAGAAGTAGTTCAGACGAAGAGGACCAGCACGATCCTTTTGTCCGACGGATTGCAAGGGCGACCCTGCCCAAGAAGTTCAAAGCTCCGTCATTCACTCTTTACGACGGAAAATCAGACCCCACTGATCATATCCGTCACTACAAGCAGGCCATGACATTGCATGCAAACAACGAAGCCCTCATGTGCCGAATATTCCCCAACAGCCTGGGACCATTAGCTGTCAGGTGGTATTACAAGCTGGAGCCGGCTTCGATCAAAAGCTTTCATCAATTACAGAAATCCTTCAGGGCCAGGTTCATTACCAACGAGGTACAGCCGAAATAGGCCGACTCTCTCTGGGCTATGCAGATCCAGTTAGGAGAAACGCTCAGAGCGTATTCGGCGCGCTATTAAGAGTGCTTCAACCTCGTCGACGACGCTTGCAACGACTCCATGGCCATCACCGCCTTCAAAATGGGACTACATCCTGACAGTGCTCTTCGCAGTTCCCTGACCAGAAGATCCCCCAAAACAGTCTGGGCGTTGATGAAGAAAGTTGAAGAGTATTGCAAAGTGGAAGATGATACCTTGAGAATAAAAGCCGGACAAATGTCCAACAAAACAGCCCCCTCTGAAATTGCTTAACCAATAAGTTCTATGCCACCTCCGAGCCCTGAGCCACGACAACGCGCTAAACGAGACAAAAGGCGGGACTCTCGCCGATCAAGCGATCAATGCTCCTACCGGACGAATGAATAACTGCAAGTCGACAGCAGGCGCTCGAGGCGTGCCGACAAGAAGTACACAGAGTTGTCAGAACCAATCACTGCAATAATGACCAAAGTCCAACACCTTTCATTCTTCAAATAGCCGTCAAAGATGGTGGGGCCACTCGACACGCGAAGAAGGGATAGGCGGTGCGCGTATCACAAAGATCACGGCCACGAAACTGAGAATTGTTATGCATTAAAGGATCACCTGGAAGAACTGGTGCAAGACGGCCGACTGCAACAGTACGTGAGAAAGGAAAAGCCAATCAAGGCACTAGCCTTGAGGCAGGACTCACCTCCACTTGGCGTAATCCATATAATCTACAGCCTACCTGCATCCCCAACCGTGCATACAATTCAATCGCATCCAATCCCCCAAAAGCAACGTATTTCGACTGAATGGCCCAAAGAAGCTCCGACAATTACTTTCAATGACTCCGATCTTAGCGGCACAACAGCCTCCCACATCGATCTGTTGGTCATCAAATTACGCGTAAATCGGTTCACCATTGAACGCATTCTCATAGACCCAGGGAGTACTTCAGAGGTTATGTATTACAAAACTTTCATCAAACACGGCTTCAACGAGTCAGATCTGTCTTCAGCGCCTCACCCATTGTTTGGCTTTAATACGAATCCTGAGTACCCGTTGGGAAAGATCATACTACCTGTTCGAGCGGGCTCCAGAGCGGTCGAAGTAGAATTCCTGGTCGTAAAGCTCCCTTCACCGTATAATGTCATCATGGGGCAAACCTGGTTACATATTATGAAGGCCGTTCCAAGCACTTATCATCAGCTTGTGCGCTTCCCGACAGCCCATGGCATTGAAGAAATCCGTGGCTCTCCGCAATCGGCACAAGCAGAGATTTTATGAAAACCCTATCACTGACCCGACCTGTGGGCTTTGATATTTGTATATATATCACTTCTGCAATGCAAAACATTTTTCTTCGTTGCTCAATTCATTTCTCAAACCCCATTGTAGCGCTCGTCATGTCGACGATTCAAAGCCCCTCTTTGGTGCATGACACCTTAGGGCCGATTAAGCCTCCGGATTCGGAGCGCCATTCGTGGATATCACGATTGGCCACGTTAAGTCTCCAGATTCGGAGCCCCCTTTGGTGCATGACACCTTAGGGCTGATTAAGCCTCCGGATTCAGAGCCCCTTTTGGTACATGACACCTTAGGGCCGATTAAGACTCTGGATTCGGAGCGCCCTTCGTGGATATCACGATCGGCTACATTAAGCTCCGGATTCAGAGCCCCCTTTGGTGCATGACACCTTAGGGCCGATTAAGACTCCGAATTCGGAGCGCCCTTCGTGGATATCACGATTGGCCACATTAAGTCTTCGGATTCGGAGCCCCCTTTGGTGCATGACACCTTAGGGCCGATTAAGTCTCCGGATTCGGAGCCCCTTTTGGTGCATAACACCTTAGGGCCGATCAAGACTCCAGATTTGGAGCGCCCTTCGTGGATATCACAATTGGCCACATTAAGTCTTCGGATTCGGAGCCCCCTTTGGTGCATGACACCTTAGGGCCGATTAAGACTCCGGATTCGGAGCGCCCTTTGTGGATATCACGATTGGCCACATTAAGTCTTCGGATTCGGAGCCCCTTTTGGTGCATGACACCTTAGGGCCGATTAAGACTTCAGATTTTGAGTACCCTTTGGCACGAACAAAACAAAACAAAACAAAACATGCCAACATCCGAAATAAGGTGCTTAACTAAGCATATAAAAAATTCAAAATAAGACGCAAATGTTTGAAATAAAACTTTTTATTTGATCAAACAGTTGTTACATAAACGCAACCCGCATTTGAGCATTACAATTTTTATTTGATCAAACAGTTGTTACATAAACGCAACCCGCATTTGAGCATTACAATACCCATTTTCAATCTTAAAAGCTAGAAAGGGGAAAAGACGCATTGGTAAAGCAGTAGCGCCAAATCCACTCCCGTCACTTGGAAGTCCTCCACGGTTTGCAATGCCTTGAGCCAACTGTGCCCAAGCCTATGACTTGCGCATTGCCAGACTTCCCCTGATACCATTGACAATGTCAAGGCAAAGATCCAGGACAAGGAAGGATAAACCCAACGGTCGTTGCCTTTCCTTTCGGGGTGATCTGCTTCGACGACTTGAAGACTCATGCCAACTTTTGGACGCCCTACCTCCCATACGGATGGGTCCTCTGCCGCGCTCCATTGCAACACCAAGCTCGGCTGAACTCCGAGCCTCCCTAACTAACATCCCAACTTATCTCACCTCACATAATAAGTGATTGTTTATCTGCGCGAAGCGCCCACTCCTTTTATTTTCAATACTGGCAGCGATCTCGAGGCCCCAATCCTGAGGCGATTGCATTAATGCTAAACTCCATGAGACAAACGTCGGTTGACATTCGCCACGGCCTAGTTATCCAAAGGACTTTTTGAAGCACATGCACTGGCCAAAAATCCAGGCCCCGAGCCGAGTCAAATTTGCCGCAGCTACTCTACTCACTGGTTTTCGGCTTCCTCAAGTTACAATGGCCTCATTTAGGAATAAACGGCTATCACGTATGGGTCGACCCTGCCTATAAACCGGTGTATCACTGGACACTTAACAGATACTCGGACCGATCAACGTTTATACATTCATTCAAACATGTATACAATAAAACGAAACACGTACATGCCGAATACGAACTGCAACGAAATATTTATAATAGAACGTTTTTATTTAATCAAACAAACAATAAATTACATAGTTTTGAACGTGATCTGCGTTTCAACCTTACAATAGGCATACTTATACGGTGTCATCCTCATCCTCATTCTTCTCGACTTCAAAAGTGGAAAATGGAAAATGTTTACTGTGGTAGAGTGGCGATGCCGAATCAATGCTCGACACTTGAAGAGCTTCCGCGGCTTGAGATGCCTTGATCCAGCTGTGCCTAAATCCACGATTTTCATATCGGCAAACTTCTTCGGCAAGTTTCTCCTTGTTCTTTTCGATTCCAACTTTTCGGCCTTCATGAAAACCTTTTTCATAGGCCCTCTCCTTTGCGGTCTCTATTGCGAACATACTCGCCGTCTCACGATCGGCGAGTGCGGTACTGATGAGTCGACTGGTAACCCTTTCTTCCACGATTGGGTTTCCCTGCCCGGCGGGTTGTGCCTGAGCCACCTTGGTCTTCCTTAACTCACACTCAACCGCCTCCGCGCGAGCCTTTAAACTTCGAATACGTTCCTCCTTCTTCTCCATTTCTCGGCGGGCAGCGCGCAGCCGCATGCCGATTTCATAGGCAGTGTAAAGCCCCATCACCGCCCTGTGAACGCCTTCACGAAATACTTCGTAGTCCTGTCGACCTACCATCGATTGCTGAGTCTTAGGAGGAAAAATTTGTCGAGCAAACTCGACCGCTACATTTGGGTCTCGAATGATCGAGTCCGCCTCTGTCATGGGTCTATTCCCCACAAATACCGCAAAGCTTAATGGGCACGGATTCGCGTCAGATCCCCTCTCGACTCGAGGTTGAAGAGATCTGCCCTGCGACTGCTTGTCCCGCCTGGGTGACCTGCTTTGACGTCGAGGAGACTGACGCCTCTCTCTATCCCTGGAACTCCTACTCCCTGTGCGCGAAGGGTCACTACCTCGATTCATGTCTCCACCCAGCTCAGCTAGCGTCCTCGCTTCCCCTCTGCTGTTAAAGAAGAGTCTGTTCGACATTCACACGATACCTTCAAAAGCTGGAGTCAGTTGTTTACTGTGCTCATAAAAGTTGTACTTTTAATCATTTATCTTTTACAGAGGCAGCACCCTCGAGGCAATCTCATTAATTGTGAAAACCTCAATCGCCCGGCGCCGACTGGATCATGCACCGCCTGGGGTAAGGGCAGATAGATTAATCAATATATTCGGCTCAAGTGCCCCAACCGGCCCATGAATCGACTTCAAAGCTCCTGAGTTTGTCTCATCCGACGCCCGAATGATGACTTCAAAGCCCCTGGATCATGACTTCAAAGCTCCTGAGTTCGTTTTATCCGGCGCCCGAATGATCATGTACCACCTGGGACAAGGGCAGATAGATTAATCAATCTATTCGGCTCAAGTGCCCCAACCGGCCCATGAATCGACTTCAAAGTTCTTGAGTTCGTCTCATCCGGCGCCCTAATAATCATGCACCGCCTGGGGCAAGGGCAGAATAATCAATCTATTCGGCTCAAGTGCCCCAGCCGGCCCATGAATCGACTTCAAAGCTCCTGAGTTCGTCTCATCCGGCGCCCGAATGATCATGCACAGCCTGGGGCAAGGGCATATTAATCAATCTATTCGGCTCAAGTGCCCCAGTCAGCCCATGAATCGACTTCAAAGCTCCTGAGTTCGTCTCATCCGGCGCCCGAATGATCATGCACCGCCTAGGGCAAGGGCAGATAGATTAATCAATCTATTCGGCTTAAGTGCTCCAGTCGGCCCATGAATCGACTTCAAAACTCTTGAGTTCGTCTTATCCGGCGCCCGAATGATCATGTATCGCCTGGGGCAAGGGCAGATTAATCAATTTATTCGGATTGAGTGCCCCAGCCGGCCCATGAATCTACTTCAAAGCTCCTGAGTTCGTCTCATCCAGCGCCCGAATGATCATGCACCGCTTGGGGCACGGGCAGATTAATCAATCTATTCGGATTGAGTGCCCCAGCCGGCCCATGAATCGGTTCAGCATAATACCCACGAACTATTCGGCATACGAATGATAAGTCAATATTGCCATGATATTCAATCGTAGAAAGCTCAACAGAGTAATCATTTTATTTAACGTAGTGAAAGGCAAAAATTCTTCACCAACATAACATCACAAACTGCGCATAAGTAGTAGTGAAACGACAAGATAATTTTCATTAATAAATTGAGCTCAGACAGTAACCAATTTATACATGAAAACTACTCGGAACCAACAAAAGTCCTTAAAACAAAAACATACATCAAAAGGGAAAGCATTTCATAAAATTCGAATGACTCCCAGATCAATCCTCGGGGTCAGACTCAAGTGGCTCAACGTCCACCTGTTCATAAGGAATTGGCAAGGCCAATGTAACCCCAGCGGCATCAAGGGCCTTAAGCCACCCATGTTTGAACCCCCGATTCTCAAACTTGTGGACTTCATCTACGTATTCCTCGAAGGCGGCGCCTTTTCCTGCTTCGAATGCGGCAGAAGCCTCAGATTCTGCCTTTTCCTTGGCCGCCTTCAACTCTGCTAACTCAGTCTCCATCTTTTTAAGCGCCTCCTCGGCTAGCCTAAGCGATTCTTTGCTCGCGTTCGCCCTATCTTCGGCATCAGAACGGAGATGATCGGCAGTCCGAGCCCTTTCTACTTCGGCTTCGGCTCGCGCAGTCTCCATTACGGCTCTCATCATCTCAAACTCGGCCCTGCTCTTTTGATCGCCCACTTCTAACTGCAAACGGTCAATCCTCTCAAGGGCATTGTGTAGGCGGCGGCCCAAGTCGGCGATCCTGCCGACCGTTTGCAAAACGAGTTGGGATTGTTAGATGCCATAGGCAACCAAAATCAAAACAAGTCAAGTTCACCTACCAAAAGGGCCGACTGTACAGATAGGGCTACGGCCACCAAATCCGGCACGGCATGAAAGGATGCCTTATCAGCTGGTAGGGAGATTGAAGCCGCCAGGCTCAAGGCTACCGTTGGGTCGGTAATGATGGATGCGTCAGAGGAAATCGGCGTGTCTCTGATCTTTGGCTGAACAATGAAAGGAACAACCACGTCCGACTCTTCTAAGCGAGGCCTTTTGTCAGCAGGACTATCTTTTAAACCAGCCTCTCCCTCGGCACTACGCTTCTTGCCCCGCTCTTCCGGAATCAACCGTTCTTCATTGACCGGTTGTTCAACGTCTTTTGCCGTTTCGGCCGCAACAATCTGAGTTGGCTTTTCAATAACAGGTTCGAAAGACTCAATCAAGGCAGGTCCAGAACGGGCGGCCTCGGCCTTTTTCCGGGCGGCCAGTCGCTCGGCATTTTTCTTTCGAGCCATCTGCGTGAGGTTTTCCCCAGCCATACTTTCAAAAAAATCGCCGGGTAGGTCTCCCAAACTTCCAAAAATATCTCCAGAAGAAAACTCCGCCTGACCCGAAGTGGACGGCGAGATAGGCTGACTAAGTCTGGTTGCCTCAAACGCCGAGTTTAGGGCCTCGTCAACCTCTTCGGCCTCCTCAGCGAACTCTCTGGCTAGTTCGGCGACTACCTCTACCACCGGCTCCACGTCTTGCCCCGAATCAAAAGCTTCGAGACCAACTTGCCTAAGGCTCTTGAAGCTAGGGAAGATAAGAGCCGCAAGGTGTTGATCGCAGGCTGGAATCAGAATGTTGTCAGCGGCTGAAAAAGTAGTATAAGTAGGCTCGTATCAAAGAAGTATGTGGGCCGCTCTCCCTTGCTTCTGTACGTTTGGACGGCCGAACTATCCGAGTACAGTCGCAATCTGCGCAAGGACTGCGTCGTCAGTAGAAACCAGAATCTTCTTCAATTTACTGCCTGCAAAGACAAAGGGTTAGACATGGAGAGAAGGCCGAGTAAAAGAAAAGTTCAATAAACGCAAGGAGACACACGGCAACCTAGTTCACCCCTCCGTCTGGGAATAGGGTCTAGGCGACCCTCGCCTTCGCTAAATTCCCAGTTCCCTCGGACATTGACCATTACGTCATCCACACGCTTACCAGAACTGGCAAGCATGGTTACCAAATGATGGTCAGTATCCTTGGCCTTAAGAAAGTAGCGCCCAAGCCGACCGGAAGATTTGGTTAAAGCATAACAGTGCCGAATGGCCAGAATGCCAAGATCGATCCTGAGGCGTCGGTTCAACTCTACGATCCCCATTACGATTCGAAAAAAATTCACGTTGGGCTGAGAAGGAATCAGACCCCAATGGCGGAGGACGGCCCTAAGGAATGGATGTAGGGGAAAACGGACCCCGCCCTCTGCAATGGATAGGAGATGAAAGACGATTGAATTTCGATCCTCTCTCTCCATATCCAGAGTATTGTTCGTCACTAGAGATAGATGAACATCGTCGGGGATGGAAAAGTGTCACCAGAATCCGGAAACACGACCCTCAGAAAGGAGGTCTTTCAAGCGTTTAGCCATTTTCACAGGGAATAAAGGGTTCGCCAAAATTAAAATAACAAACAGAAAGTAGGATTGCAAAGAAAAGAGAAGAAGACTTACAAGGAGCAAGGGGGACGAGAGTAGACGGAGAAGAGTTGCAGAAAATGCGAGTCAGAGAAGGGATACCCGCTGGCGGTCCAAAAGTCTCGAATACTCGGACGAAATGTGCATTCGAAAGGACTGAAATTTCAAATCGCAATAAATGCGAGACGCACGAATGAGGCGGGAAAGTGTAATGATGACCGAAAAGGTGTGCGCATTCTGACATCTGTATTGGGGTACGCGAAGCCGCCTGACCTATTTCAACTTTTCCAATTCAAGACCAAATACGCCGATTAACTACCGTCAATGGGGAGTTCGGGGGGCAATTGTGGGAGCCGAATATATGGAAAAATCAGAAGGTGCGTACCATTGGAAGGCTGATATTAATCGGCTGTATCCTACGAGAATGGGAAGCCGAATATGATATATGTGCCGAATAAGTGTAGATCCTTAGAGCCGAATAATAGAAAGGACAATGATTAAAAAGTAGGCCCTGGCCCCGAGGATTGAAAGGAACAGGTATAAATACAGGAACAATGGATTGAGAAAGGTATGTAAGAATCACTTCACTTAACTTAGTAAACAAGCTATCTTGAGTGTCTGAACTGACTTGTCTGTCGGAGTGCTAATTCCGGCACCCCCGACCGGAGTGTTTGTATCTTTTCAGGTAACTAGCTGAGGATCACTAGCGTCTCCCAGGATCAGAAGAGTATTCCAAACCACTTCTCCACACTAATAATGCATATAGTAAAAAGTGTGTATTATAGAATTTTCCATGTTCTATTTTCTAGGGATAAAATATACTTATAATGCTGTTTGCACCACATTTTATTTTTTTGCCGATTGTGGCCTATTAACACTACATTTTATTTTTTTGCCGATTATGACCTATTAATTATGGTCAAGTTCAACTATGATCTGTCGATTGAAATCATAAATTATTTTCAGAAAATAACCTTGACCACATTTGTTTTTGTTGTTATTATTTCTGTTGACAGACATCCTAACGTGGCATGATGACATGTTAAATGGAGGGCTTGAAAGTTAACAATTGCAGCAATTTGAAAGTTAGTTGTTAAGATCAAGGAACCAAGATTAAATCAAGTACCAAATTTGCAAAATGGTTTTTATCAAACATGAGATATAGATAATGTTGAGGAAATGGACTTGTAGAGGAAATCATAGACTTAGGTTATCTCTTTCTCTCATATGGTTGAGCCTAGGCCAAGAGAGATACAAAGATCAATCATCAACCATCAAACACACCCGCAGAGTTATTAAGGAGTAGTTCTAAATTAGCAATTTTAGAAGTAGATTAAACAAGTAGCTTTTCCAACACCCCCCCCTCAAAAAAATTTCTCTTCTTTTTGTCAAATGCTATATTTATTCAATTTTTTGTTCTTGTTTAGGTTTTTGTAACTAGTGACAAGTGACAATTTATTCGAATTAATACATACTTAATTACCTTTAGGGAAGTCCTTAATCTGCTTAAGGCATAGGACTCAACCACAAAACCTAATCTTTTTGTGTTTATTAAAATTTTGTTTAAGCTTGTCGATCAATCATTGTCGATTGGGCCTAAACTGAATTTTTGCTAACAAATGCATAAACTGTGTTTGTTTTATTTCACTTTCATCATTTAGGTTTTAATTTTAACAAATATAATTTTATAATTTGACTCAAATTTTGATCTAATTTTAAATTGATAATCTAAATCATTCACAAAATGATAATGATATACATCTTCAAAAAATATTTATAATTCTAAGGGAAAGTTAGTGAAATATCTCTCTCCAACTTTGTGTAGTAGGAAAGGTCAAAAATATTTTTTATTATTAGCTAAGGTCCCTTAATGAAATTTCTTTCTAATCATATCAGAGAAATTTTGAAATTTCTCTGTAAAAATTTAAATTTTTCTGTATCGGGGTTGAATTTTTTCTGAATCTAATTTTTTATGTGAAAATATTGAGAGACCTTAACTACTATAAAAATATTGTACGTCATTGTTGGCACCATAAATCTATAATTTTTATTATTATTTATTATTTATATAATTGCAGGACATATGGCATCCTCCTACTCATTTGGAGGTTATGAGAAGTTATGAAATGTGAAAAAGATGATGGAGAATAAAGTGGAGAACATGAAGCATGAATTGGAGGTTAAAGGAAGTTAAGAAGACATGGAGAGATATGTAGCATTGTGGGAATGAAGATGGAAGAGTGGGTAGTTTTAGGTGGTTATTGGGTAGTTATTGCTGGAAGTTTTTTCCTACAAATATTTGTCTATAAATAGCCATTCATGGCTACATTGTAAAAGATCCAGAATTAAAATCAAAGACAATTGATTTCTACTTTTCTTGTCATTTTCCTTATCTTAGGAGTAGTTTAATATAGATTTCTTTTCGAAGCATTTATTTTCAGCACTTTCTTTTTGAAGCATTTTATGCACTTCCTTTTCGAAGCATAGGAGTAGAGGTAAGTAATGATTACTTTGATTGTTCACTCAGTCGTTTTTCTCCGTCTCTCTCTTTCTTCTTTTAATTTTTCTTTTTTCTACACTTGGCAATTTTGAAGTCCTCTTTGTTGAGGCAAAAGAACCGTCAACGCAATCGCTTGATAATTGGCTTGAATTTAATCTGTAAGGGTTTTTCAATCCTTGCTGGTACGCTCGCATTTATGATATTTTCCTTCGTAGGAAAAATAAGCCAACAATTTTTTGGCACGCCCAGTGGAACGTCAAGTGTAAGAAATGAAAAATGAATTGGATTTGTCCATTTCAAATAACCTAGATAAAATTTATTGGCGTAAACAAAAAATGTTGGATCTTCAAGAAGAGATCCATTTTCTTGATGAAATAAACTTTCATCCCTTACAATATTATTTGGTGAAAGAAAAAAGACACCATTTAATTAAAGAAATTCATCAACTTGATATGGAAATTCGCCAATGGAATGATGAGTTATCAACTCTCACAACCAAGTCTTTAACTGAGGCTTTAATGGCCGGAATTGGTGAAATTTTTCAAAATTTTTCTATGGTTAAAAATAGCAAAAGCAAAGAGTTGATTTCATCAATGGCTCGGGGGGTTCAAAAGCCTGTGTTAAAAGAGACAAATTATGAAATTAACATAACGAAAGAGCATATTCTTGAGCCAAATTTGGCTAAGAATAATGTTCCATGCATAGCACGGGCGGTCCAAAAACTAATTTTTAAAGAGTCAAGTCATGAAAATAGCATGTCTATGGAGGATTTTCATAAGCCATTAATGGCTAAAATAAAAAAACAGCCCTATTTGTCTATGAATGATAAAAGTTATCTGGCCAAAGAACATATTCTCAACCCAAACATGGCTAAGAATGATGAACAATTTAATATTCATGAATCTGAATTTTTTAAAATTGTTCAAAATGTCAAGTTGTTTGAATTTTTAAGGCAATCTTGTACTGTGGTTCTTGGTGTTCAAAACCTACTTTGGATTTGTGGATTACACCAAAATATAATTCTGATGATGTAGCTAATAAAATTAACAAATTGTTCTTATGAGTTCGAAGCACTAAGAACAGGGGATGACCATTTAAAATGCATGAACTTGGCTAGGAAAAGCCTATGCATTTAAATAAGTGGTTGAGAATGGCTTATCTTTTCAAATTGATGGCCAATTATTTGTATATACACAATCAAAGCATCGAAGATACATTCGAAGCATCAAAAGTTATTTCGAAGGTTGATTACTTCACCTTCGAACCTGTATAAAGCTTTGAAGATATATTCGAAGCATCAAGAGTTGTTTCGAAGGTTGATTACTTCACCTTCGAAACTGTATAAAGTTTTGAAGATACATTCGAAGCATCAAGAGTTGTTTCGAAGGTTGATTACTTCACCTTCGAAACTGTATAAAGCTTCGAAGATACATTCGAAGCGTCAAGCTTAACCTTGAAACTTCATTGTAAGTATCATCATCCTATATCAATGCTTCCAACCTTCGAGGGGTGATGTTGTTGCTTCAAAACTGTGCCGCAAGACCTTCGAACGATGAATTTGGTCTTTTATACCACATTCGAAGCTTGTTATTGATCATCTAGTCATAATTTCATATTTATTCGAAGCACTTTATTAGTGCTATTATATCATTCGAAATACTTTATTGGTGCTATTATATCATTTGAAGCACTTTATTGATATTATTCAAAGCATTTTATTGCTTAGATTAGTCATGTGTTTGGTTCGGCCTTTAAAAAATTCAAGTAAACATCATTTTTAAGGGCCGCGGGGGGTAATGTTGGCACCATAAATCTGTAATTTTTATTATTATTTATTATTTATATAATTGCAAGACATATGGCATCCTCCTACTCATTTGGAGGTTATGAGTAGTTATGAAATGTGAAAAAGATAATGGAGAATAAAGTGGAGAACATGGAGCATGAATTGGAGGTTAAAGGAAGTTAAGAAGACATGGAGAGATATGTAGCATTGTGGGAATGAAGATGGAAGAGTGGGTAGTTTTAGGTGGTTATTGGATAGTTATTGCTGGAAGTTTTTTCCTACAAATATTTGTCTATAAATAGCCATTCATGACTACATTGTAAAAGATCCAGAATTAAAATCAAAGACAATTGATTTCTACTTTTCTTGTCATTTTCCTTATCTTAGGAGTAGTTTAATATAGATTTCTTTTTGAAGCATTTATTTTCAGCACTTTCTTTTCGAAGCATTTTATGCACTTCCTTTTCGAAGCATAGGAGTAGAGGTAAGTAATGATTACTTTGATTGTTCATTCAATCATTTTTCTCCGTCTCTTTCTTTCTTCTTTTAATTTTTCTTTTTTCTACACTTGGCAATTTTGAAGTCTTCTTTGTTGAGGCAAAAGAACTGTCAACGCAATTGCTTGATAATTGGCTTGAATTTAATCTGTAATAGTTTTTCAATCCTTGCTGGCACGCTCGCATTTATGATATTTTCCTTCGTAGGAAAAATATGCCAACAGTCATTTATCTTATAAAATCTTAATATCAAAGACCTTAATTTTTTTTTTCTTAATTCTAGTACTCAAAAATTTTGATTTTGTTAATTTTATCTCTAAATAATAGTATAATTTTTTTTTAGTACATTAGAAGCTATGATGCAAAAAATAGTTTTACATGTGATCGTACTTGAACCCTATGATATACTAGTAAGATGGAGAGATCCTAAACAATTAAACTAGTCAATCTCGTTTTTCCAAAGTAATCACTTTATTTGGTTTTAAGTTTTGGTGTACAGCTTTTGAATTTTGAATTTTTATTTTTAATTTTCGTGTTTTTGTGTCTTTAGTGAATTTTTAAAAAAATAATAATTAATTTTTTACTTTTTAAATACACCTAACCTAGATATATTTGTAAAAAAAATATTTAAAAATTGTACTAAATACACAAAAAAAAGTATATATATATTTTGTATTTATTATTATTATTATTATTATTTTTTCAATTTCTCTACAAATATTTTAGTTTTTAAGTGATGACACTTAAACCAATTTGATTAAATATGAAAAAATTTCACTAAAAATAACAAAACACATTAAAATAAAGGGAAAATTATTGATAAATCCTATTTAGAAGTGTTTTAGCCCAAGAAGTCCATGAAGGAATTTTTTAACCCATTTAGTCTCATGTATGTATAGTTTTATTCCATAAAGTTCTTTTTCTTGATTTACACTATTTTCTTGGACACTTATGCCCTTATATTTAATTTTGATACCCTTATAAATATTTTTTGAACGGTTAGCAATTTATGATGTGAACATTCATATTTTAAAATTGACATTGGTAGGAATGTAAAATTGACCCGTGGACAGCCCGAAACCCGTCAGCTAGTCGGGGCGGGCCCGGCCCGTTAACAATGTGAATATTCACATTGACATGTTAACATTCACATTAATAGGAGTGTAAAATTGGCCCGCATCCCGTGGCGGCGCGAAACTCGCCCGCAGTCCATGGGCGGCCCGGGGCGGGCCCGGTTCGGGCCGTTGACAATGTGAATATTCACGTTGACATATTAACATTCACATTGATAAGAGTATAAAATTGGTCCGCGGCCTATGCGCGGCCAAAAGCCCGCCCGTGGCTCTGGGCGGGCCCGGCCCGTTGACAATGTGAATATTCACATTGACATGTTAACATTCACATTGATAAGAGTATAAAATTGGCCAGCGTCCCGTGGGCGGCCAAAAGCCTGCCCGCGGCCCGGGGCGGGCCCGGCCCGGCCCGTTGACAATGTGAATATTTACATTGACATGTTAATATTCACATTGATAGGAGTGTAAAATTAGCCCGCGCCCCGTGGCTGCCCGAAATCCTGTGGGCCCGGCCCGTTGACAATGTGAATATTCATATTGACATGTTAATATTCACATTGATAAGAGTATAAAATTGGCCCGCGCCCCGTGGCTACCCAAAACCCGCCCACGGCCCGTAGGCAACCCGGGGCGGGCTCGGCCCGGCTTGTTGACAATGTGAATATTCACATTGACATGTTAACATTCACATTGATAAGAGTATAAAATTAGCCCACGCCCCGTGGCTGCTCGAAACCCTCCCACGGCCCGTGGGCGGCCCGGGGCGGGCCCGGCCCGGCCTGTTGACAATGTGAATATTCACATTAATAGGGGACTCTTGCGAAAACAACGCTCGAGGGGGAACTACACAAGGTGCTTATGCTTGATCACCCCTAATCCCACGATGCCAGGCCTTTTTAGGGGCGGACGGCAGCATTGCGTACCTACCAAAGCATACGGGCACTAGCACTTGAGCGCACCCGCACCTGCCGCAGGAGAGCCTCTCTTTACCGGTACTCGGAGAGTGAGAGGATCGGCAGTCTGATAAAGCTCTGATACCAATAGAACATGAAGAAGGAAACAACACAAATAATACTAAAAATAAGTTAAACTAGCACTATAAGAAATAATAAAAGAAAACAGTTTAAATAAACATTAATAATAAAACTTACAATTGTTTAATGGATTGAAACTAACAATTCTTCAAAATACATAACTTGAAAACGGACTTGAAAAGAAAATTACAGAGATAGGTTTTTCTCTTGAGGAAGGGATGCTCTCAATTTTTCTAACTCTGCCTTATTCTTGACTGAAGAGGCCCTTTTATAATCAAAAGAGACCACCACTGTTAGCCTTGTGAGTGATTGCTGTGAGCCTTGTGAGTGAATAGTCTGGACTTGAAAGGAGCATCAGAAGCACATGGGAGTTGTCTGCTGCTTTCGGTGAATTATTAAAGCTTTTACTGTGCTGAATTTGTCGGTGGAATGAATCATGATGAATGGTGAATAGTAATGTTGACTTTTTGATGAATAGTGAACAGTAAAGTTGACTTTTTTACTATTCATTGCTTGGAGGCATGTGACTGAGGGAATCAAATATAGATATATATATCAGCAGCTTTTCTCAAAAGACGAGTATTGATTGAAGCTGATAATTATAGCTATATAGAATCCAATGACTGAATTAAGCATATGGGTCCTGAGCATCTTGGAACTCGGGTCCATATGGATTTTGAGTAGTTGAACCTTCAGAAGAGTTTGAACCGTCTGAACCACCTTCTGAACTGCTGTTATCCGAGTCTGATTTGGCTTGGGCCATGAGTAAACGAGCCATTTGGAGGAGTTCATCTTTGGATGACTTGGACTTGGGCTTAACCTTTGATTTGGATTTATCCTTTGACTTGGGCTGGTCAGAACTGGGCTTTGCTGACTTGGATTTAATCTTTGATTTGGATGACTTGGGCTTGGAAGAACTGGATGATGGGCTTCCAAGATTGACTGGAGGAAGTTGGCTTCCTTGAGTGACTGGAGCAGTTGGGATCTGATGAGCTTTAACCATGGCAGGTGTAGGAGCATGAATGTTAATCGGGAACTCAGTTTGAACAATATCAACAATTCGTTGAATCTTGAAGTTATCCCACCATTTAACCTTATGTAGCCGCTGAATCACTTTACCAGAAATACCATATTGCCATTTGAATATCCAAGGGATCTTATATTTGGATATAAAAATAAGCAATTGAGGGAATTCTCTTTGCTGTGGAGTGAATGAGAAAACAGTGGAAAAGTAATTGACTTGATCCAAAATTACTGATGGGAAGATGTCTGGAATGGCACCATAATGTGTCCACCATCTCAGAAACCAAGTAGGTAATTCTGACTTAAACTTTTGATCAAATTGAAGAAACCAAGAGTGACTAAATGTTTCATTTTGATATAGGAGGACTTTGAACCAGGCATCAATATAATCATAATAATTATACTGAAGGGAGTGATTAGGTAAATCTCGAAGTTGATAAGGAGAACCCCATTCAACTAAGGAAACAATATTGTGAATATAAAGTGAATGGTAAACCACTTTACTAGTGTAAGTACGATCATAAATGGGTTTAATCACAATTGATTGATGGTTGAACAGGATGTCTTTATAGAAGGTAATTGTTTTCTCTGGATGGAGAGGAACAAAATGCCATCCAGGAGGGAAATAAGTTTTAACCAGATCATTAACAGATTGACTCTTTGGGTGACTAGGTTCTTTGAAAAAGAGATTAGTAGTTGTTGAGTCAACATAATCAGATCGAGCAGTTTTAATAGGATTAGGAGGGTATGGAGTAACTGCTTGGCTAGATGAAGCAAAAGGATCATAGGCCAAAGCAGATGTGAAACTGGGTCGAGGAGTATTACCAAGAACTTGGTAACGGTTAATCATTTCAATAGGATGGTATTGGGTGACTAACTCCAAAGGAGGGATAAAAGGCTGACTAGTTGGAACCAAGGCTTTAGAAGGGGGCCTTGGGCGAGACATCTGTTTAAAAAGAAACAAAGGTTAGCAATAAAGATTAGCAACCACTAAGGAGATCTAAATAAGTCTGATGAAAATCCAAACAGTTGTAATAATCAGCAAGTAAATGGCGACGAGCTTGGATTTGGTGGTACTGAATGTATTGAGCACGTTTAGTAGTTTTTTTTGGCTAATTTTATCCGGGCAATGCGATAAGCAGTTTGGTGAATCAGATCACGGTAATGGGTAATTTGGGTTTTATGGTAAGCAATAAATGGAGTGGCCATCCCTATCCCCCTTGTAAAAATTCTCGGGTAAGGAAATCGGGAATGGAATTTTGACAACCAGGTATATATTCAATAGTAAAATCGAAAATACTTAAAATAGATTGCCAACGGGCAAAAATTTGCTTACTAGCAAGATTTTGAACATCTTTTTCTAAAACATATTTAGCAGATTTGCAATCAACACGAAGTAAAAATTTTTGATTTAAAATATCATCTTGAAATTTACTAATACATAAAACAGTAGATAAAATTTCTTTTTTAATAGTACTATAATTTAATTGTGCTTTATTCCAGACACCAGAGTGATAACGAACAATTTGTTCAGATGATTGAGGAGTGACTTTCTGAAGGAGAATGCCACCATAACCAACATCAGAGGCATCAGTTTGAATAATTTTGAATGAATTTTCAGTAGGAATACCAAGACAAGGAAGAGACTTGACATATTGTTTAACCTGTTTAACAATAGCAGTATGAGTAGAAGACCAAGGAGGAGGATTGTCTTTTAACCGATCAAACAGAGGTTGACAAGTTTTCCTAAGGTCTTTGTAAAATTCAGCAATATAATTCAGTGATCCTAAAAAACGTTGTAGTTGAGTTTTATCTAAGATTTCATCAGGAAATTTAGACGCAAATTCAATGGAACGACTAATAGGTAAAATAGTATTCTGGTGAATATCATAACCTAAAAATCGGACTTTGGTTTGAAACAATTTAATCTTAGGAGCAGAAATGACTAGACCATGACTTTAATGGTATAAAAGAAGGCAGTAAGATGTTTCCAGTGTTCACTAATTGATTTTGAAAAAATAAGAATATCATCTATATAAACTATGGAAAAATGACTAAATGGATTGAAAATATCATTCATTATATGTTGAAATTCACTAGGAGCATTTTTTAACCCAAATGGCATGACATTCCATTCATAGTGTCCAAATGGTGTAGTGAAAGCAGTTTTATATCTATCCTTAGGATGAATTTGAATTTGCCAAAAACCACTTTTTAAATCAAATTTACTAAAAATAACAGCTTGACTAAGTCTTTTAATCAAATCTTTTTTATTAGGAATAGGATACCTAATCCATTCTAAAACAGCATTTAAAGGTTTGTAATTAATGACTAATCGAGGGACACCTCGTTCTAATTCAGCATTTTTATTAACATAAAAAGCAGGACAAGACCATGGGGATTTACTCGGACTAATTATTCTATTTTTTAACAATTCATTAATTTCTTTTTTACACATTTCAAGTAATTCATGATTCATTTGAATAGGTCTAGATTTAGTAGGAATTTGTTTTTCATTAAAATTTTTGATATATGGCAAAGTAACTACATGTTTTTTCCTATGCCAAAACGCAGTAGGTAAAGTTGAACAAACAGTTGATTCAAGTTTTAATTTAAATTCATTAATCTGAGAAATAATTACGGGATCAGTTAATTGTTGATCAATTCTTTTGTAATTAATTTCTTCTTTAAGAAATTTTAAATGTCTACTTAATCGATTAATAGTGTGAGAGATAGAACAATCTTTTAATTGATTTAATTCTAACATTTCAGGTGGAGATAAGAATTTAAATGTAACAGGTTGACCGAAAACATGAGTAGTTATTCCTTCACTAGATGTAGTAAATGGATATAGTAAATAGATAAATGGTGTACCTAAAATGATTTTATCAGTCATGTTTTTTACTAAAACAAATGAGGTTTTAAAACAGACATTATTGTGACAAACATGAACTTTAGGTAATTTATATTTAATATGCATTTTACTACCATTAGCAGAGGTTAATCTTTCATGACATTTTTCATAATATTTAGTAGGGAGTAAACCTTCTTGAATGCAATTTAAATCAGCACCAGTATCAATTAATGCAACAAGTTCTAATTCAAAGTTATTAATAACAATTTTAATTTTTGAATACCACTTTTGAATATAAATTTTATTAATTAGATTTAATCTTTTATTTTCAAGATTGTTTGATTGAGATTGGTGTGATCGATTATCGAATAGAAGGTTTTCAGGATTAGTATGGTCAGAATCATGACCAGATTCATTAGGAGATTCATCATTATTATCTTGGAAATTTTCTAAATTTTTATTAGGTTTTAATGTAATAATTTCGTCTTCTAAATGTTGATCTTTATTTTGTAGTTCTTTAATAGTTTGTTTAATCTGATTGATTTCTTGTTGTAAATCTTGAAGTGTAACTTCTTTTTGTTTATTCTTAAATCTTTCTAAAGTTTTAGATAGACTAATAATTGGTTTATCTTGCCTAGGTTTAGAATCAGTATTATTAATTAATAAAGATTTAAGTCTATCAGTATATTTCTTCTTTAATTCTGGATCATCTAATTTACTAATTAGTTCAATAAGAGCAGATTCTTCTTGATTTTGTTTAGTAAGAACAGTAATTTGTTTAACAGGTTTACAACAAACATCATTACATCCTAATTCTATATTATTATCAGAATCATTACTAGGTGAATGGTAATCAGATGAAGTATTCGGATTATCAGAAGAGGAATCACTAACAGATTGATTTAATTGAAAGATTTCAAATAATTGATTTTTTGATTCATCATTAATTTGAAGTTGATTAACTTTATCTTTTAATTTTTGTTTCTCTTTACACTTATTAGAATAATGACCTTTTTGACCACAGTTATAACATGTAATATCTTTATTAGATTTAGATTTTGGATGTGATTTTGACTTGTAATATTTCTTTTTTGGTTTAGTATAAAATTTATCATTTGATTTAGAAGGTGAATAGTTCTTTTTGTATTTATTTGAATATTTGTGTCTATGTTTACTATGTTTATGTGGTTTCCTACGAGAGGGTGCTACAGGAGGTAAACCATATTGTTCACAGAAATTTCCTAATTCATATTTAGCCTTGTGCTTATCTTTTTGAGCTTTTTGACTAAGTTTAAGATCAATACACATTCTTAATCCTTCTTTTTGAATAGTGCTAATTATATCACCATAGGTTAAATTATCATATTCAATTATTCCAGTAGGTTGACTAAGAACATCTCTAATTTTGTGAGCAAATAAATCAGGTAATCCATTAATAAATTTTTCTTTCCAAAATGATTTAGTACAGTCTTCTCTTAACATAACTCTAGAGGTAAAAACATCTTTATACCATCTAAAATCACTTAAGGTAGGACAGGTCAGGTTACTAAGTTGATCATGTATGCGAGAATATATATTAGTAGGAGTTCCTATAAAATGTCTAACTATTGTGTAGATTAATGTGTTAACACCATCAGGTACATAATAACCAATATGTTCATCAAAGATAGGGAGATCATTTGCATCTTTTTGATTAGCATGTAAGATTGATTCACGTTGTTCTGCAGTGAGATATTTTTCCCACCAAGATTTGAGCATACCGGTAAAACCAGAGGTTATTAAAGAAGCAACTTCAGGTTGAGAGTAATCAGGGTAATTAGTTAAATAACTATTAGCAACCATAGATAAATGATTTAATTTTTGCAATATTTGATCTTCACTTAAACCATCAATATTCCATTCATATAATTTTTTGGCAGAGACAGAAAATTGATTAGCAAGATTATTTTCTTCATATTGGAGATCAGGAGGAGTTGGTCTAGAATACCAATTTTTTGTAAGAGATGTAGGATTAGGTTTAGGATAATGCAATTTGTTGAGCTGAGTAGAGGGTTGAAATTGTCGAGCTAATTGATTAATCTCATTATCAGTTGAATCAGAATCAGATTGAGTAGAAACAGGTTCTTGTTGATTTAAAACAGTAAGACCTTTGGAGGGTGAAGCTTGTTCATTGGTAGCTAATTTGGTAAATAGTTGTTCGATAGCTTTTACAGCAGATTGATCATTGGTGACTAAACTTTTGCGTTTGGAACGATCACTGGGAAGGTTTATTAAAGGTTGATCGAGAGATTGTTTAGTAGATGTGGTATTAGCAGAATAATCATCTAAATTAGTTTCTATTTTATCTAATTGTTTACCAATTGTTTTTAAACATTGATTAGTATAATTATTTTGTTCAATAATTTTTTTAATTTCAGGGTCAGTGCCAGGCAACTTAAAAGGAGAGGCTGGGACTTCAGAACCTTGGCATTCAATAATTATATTAGATAGAGGTGGATGACTAGAGGTAACAGATGTATTAGGGGAAGTTTTCCATTTATGTTTTGTGATTGTATTAATCTTTTTATAATAGTTATCCATATATTCAAAGAAAGATAATTCGAAACCATATTCTACCATAAAATCATACCATTTCCTAGTTATGCTGGATTGTTGAGCAGAATCATATTTAGCACGATAAGCATGTCTTTTAGTTCTATTTTCTTTAGATCTAAAATCAATAAGTAATTTATCTAAATCAGGAGTAAATTCTTTTTTGATTGTCATTAATTGAGGATTGATTGGATGTGTAATTTCGAAATCAGTTTGAGTAGGAGAATTTTGAGATTCTTCATCTTCTTCAGGTAAATGTGTGTGTGTTGAATAAACAGGTTTACTAATTTGAGAAGTTGTAGAGTTATCAATTCCTTTGAGTTTACTATTTGTAGTGTGACCAAAATTGAGTTGACTATTTTTTCGAAATAAAGGAGTATTAAATATTTCATCTTCAGTTTCAATTTCAGTAGGTATACTAGAAGTACTATGTCTAGAGGATTGACCTCGATTAAATTTAATGTGAACTGAACCATCAGTATATTGTTGGATATCTTGGATATCTTGAATAGAAGATTGTTGTTGATTATGTTTATAATTTTCATTATTAGTAATCCATTGATCGGGGAGAGTAATATTTTTCCATTCAATCATTTGTGGAACATTAATATGGGATTCATTATTACTACTTTGGATTAGCAGAGTTTTATCTTTTGGACTTTTATGCAAAGCTTGAACATTTAAATTGGTTTTCATACATTTATAATGAACACGATAAATTAAAGCAATATTATGAACTTTTTCTAACATATTAGTAAATGAACCATTTAATTGAATGTTTAAAGTTAATGCTTTTAAAATATGTGGATCACGTAAACTGAGTGTAAAATCAGGAAAACAATTAAAATGTACTGGACCCTTATGAAGACCAGTTTCCATCATACCCATTAAACTATCATTATAATCAATAAAACGAGCATCTCGTAAACATAATAAAACAGAAGCATTTTTTCCTTGTTGTGTTAATGGTTTAATACCAACTTGAATTAAGCCTAAATGAATAAAATTATTACCAGTTTTTAAATGTCTTTTAATTAGATCAACATCAAATAATTGACAAGTTTCCCTAGGTTTTTCTAAAGCATAAATTTGTTCAATGGTTTTAACATGCAGATTAACATTAAAAGTATTCTGTAAAAAAGTAGTTTTATAAATTTCCTTAACAGGTAATTTTGGTATATTCCAATTTAAATCAATTTTATCATTTTGTATTTCAACATCTTCTTCATTAATTACTAATCCTTGATTGAGTAGTGAGGGCAAAGTAGTTGATCTAGAACTAGCTGACGAGTTACTTCTAAATAATCGACTCATCTTTTGATTATTTAATCTGTATTATAGGAATCTTAATACATTGTCAAAATTTATCATGTTTTTCACATACCCGCATCCATACATACCCTATTCGGAAGACCCCTAAGTCCGACACTGCCTAACCCTAAGGACTTACTCTGGACAGGGACGAAAGTGGGTGACTTAGCTAGGTGGAAAGACACAGATAGAATTTTTGACAGATTAAGATGGCCGAAAACAGAATAACTAATCAAGAAAGGAGAATGATTAAATAGAAAACAAGACTGTAAGAAAGATATACAAACATAACGTGGCTCTGAGAGTATTCACATTAACATGTTAATATTCACATTGATAAGAGTATAAAATTGGCTCGCGGCCCATGGGCGGCCAAAAGCCCGCCCGCGGCCCAGGGCGGGCCCGGCCCGGCCCGGCCCGTTGACAATGTGAATAGAATATTCACATTGACAATGTGAATATTCACATTAACATATTAACATTCATATTGATAAGAGTGTAAAATTGGCCCGCAGCCCGTGGGCTGCCCGAAGCCCGATCGCAACCCGAAGCGGGCTTGGCCCGACCCGTGACAATGTGAATATTCACATTGACATGTTAACATTAACATTGATAGGAGTGTAAAATTTGTCCGCTGCCCGAAGCTCGCCCTCGGCCCGGGGTAGGCCCGGCCCGACCCGTTGACAATGTGAATATTCACATTGACATGTTAACATGCACATTGATAGGAATGTAGAATTGGCCCGCGACCCGTGGGCTGCTCGAAGCCCACCAATGGCCCAGGGCAGGCTCGTTTGGGTCCGGGCCCGAGCATGTCCGAGACCCTAGACTAGGGCCTAGGCCATCACTTTGAAGCCCGGCCCGGCCCATCGGCCAGTTTAAGGCCCATTCAAGGCTCGGTCCGAGGCCCAGCCCACCTGAGGCACAATGTCTTTTTTTGTGGAAAATAATAAAATTTTGGTAGAAAAAATTAAAAAGAATTAAAAAAAAATGGCCAGACTTGCCCAAGCCCGGCCTAAGTTCGAGCCTAGGCCCAGGCCCACCGGCCCGACCCGAGGCTGTCGTCTTCGGGCCGCGGGCCAATTTTACACTCCTATCAATGTGAATGTTAATATGTCAATGTGAATATTCACATTGTCATGGGCCGGGCCGGGCCGGGCCCGCGCCCGCCCCGGGCAGCGGGCGGGCTTCGGGCCTCCTACGGGCCGCGGGCTAATTTTACACTCCTATCAATGTGAATGTTAATATGTCAATGTGAATATTGACATTGTTACGGGCTAGGCTTTCATCGGGCCGCGCATGGGCTTCGGGCCGCCCATGGGACGCGAGTCAATTTTACACTCTTATCAATGTGAATGTTAACATGTCAATGTGAATATTCACATTGTCACGGGCCGGGCCGGGCACGCCCCGGGCAGCGAGCGGGCTTCGGGCCTCTCACGGGCCGCGGGCTAATTTTACACTCCTATCAATGTGAATGTTAATATGTCAATGTGAATATTCACATTGTCACGGGCCGGGCCGGGCTCGCCCCGAGCAGCCCACGGGCCGCGGGCCAATTTTACAGTCTTATCAATGTGAATGTTAATATGTCAATGTGAATATTCACATTGTCACGGGCCGGACCGGGCTCGCCCCGGGCCGCGGGCTAATTTTACACTCCTATCAATGTGAATGTTAACATGTCAATGCGAATATTCACATTGTACACGGGCCAGGCCCCTACACATTGACGATATGAACATTTACATTGACGGTGTGAACATTCACATTAGGGGTATTTTGGTAATTATGTCACATATAGGACTTATTGAAACATAAGAAAATAATATGAACTAAATAGAACATAAGTAGATACATTAGGGGTATTTTGGTAATTATGTCACCCATAGGACTTATTGAAACATAAAAAAATAATATGAACTAAATAGAATATAAGTAAATGAAAAGGGTATTTTAGTCTTTTTATCTCATATAGGACCTAATGGAATAGTCAAAAAGAATGTAGGTTGAATGGAACATAAGTAATTAAAAATAGATTTATGAAAAAAACTC
Organism: Camellia japonica; assembly: GCA_030407325.1. Classification (NCBI taxonomy): domain Eukaryota; kingdom Viridiplantae; phylum Streptophyta; class Magnoliopsida; order Ericales; family Theaceae; genus Camellia; species Camellia japonica. Next base: position 82,841,682 of record JAPPVO010000019.1, on the reverse strand, counting down.
CCTAAAATAAAAAGCTCAAAAATTGTTTTTAAAAACGCAAAACTAAACAGAGTGATAATATTCTTCCTACAACACTTGTGCTCTTTTTTGACGTTAAAAAAGAAGAAGAAGAAGTTGTTCAAACCTTTTAGTTTAGATGAGTTAAAAAACTTGTAAATAAAAATGAAATATATATATATATATATATGTGCGCGCGCGTGTGTCACTCTTGTGATAACTATGTGATGGGCAATATACTATACTTCCAAACCTTGCATAAAATTATACTCCTATTGGAGCAACTACAAAATTGATGAGTCTCAAAATTAGGGCCTATGTACATTTGTCAAATTTTTTTTTTTTTTTCTTCATAACTTGGTATTTGGTCTATTGAATCGACTAATCTCAGAGACCAATCTTACGGTTCACTTGCAGGAATCCTAATTAAAATCAAGACAAAAGTTTTATATGAACTAATTTTAAAAAATTATTTACAAGAATCTCGATTAAAATCAGGACAAATACCTTATATACAATTGTCAATGGCAAGATCCACTAATGTTTTTTTTTTTGTTTAGACACTCTCTTTCTCTCTGGGGCAGGCATATTTTAGTTTGTCTAAGCATCTTTTTTCCCCATTGGATTTGGTCCATTTACTTGTTATTGAGTGTATTAAAAGTATCTCTCTTGTCTTCTTTGGTTTGTTTTTTTATTTTTATTTTTTATCAGACCTCTTTGGTTTGGTTACTTATTAGTTTTAACATTCTAAGCAACCTCCCTTATTTTGATTTTAGGGGACCAGTTGAGTCTCTCGTTGGTGGAATTTAGCTCAATCCAACCTAAATTTATGTTTGAATTTTAAATTTATAAAAATAAAAAGAATAAAAAGTAAATGAAATAAAAGTTTATTTATTTATTTATTTATTTTTTATAAATTTAAAATCTAAACACTAACTTAAATAAGAAGAAATGTTTGTGATTTATGAATATAAAAATTACTTAAACGGCAACATAGATTTGCCATCACGATTATATTAATATCAATATGTTTTTTTTGAACTGGGATATCAATATGTTGATTCACTGATTACAACCTTAATGCCTCCAGCTTGTCGATTAGGTTCAATTCTCAAAATTCTCTATTCATTCCCTTTAAACTAAGTTAAAGTAGGAATTTTTAACGTCAAAATAAAAAAATAAAAAGCATAATAGTCTTCATATTGCTTTAATCACAATTGTAAATGTTTTGTTATGATACTCTAATTCATTTTGTCATATGACTTTGCAATCCGTCTCTCATGTTTGACAAATTAATTACTTTAAACATCATATTTGTTTTCAAAATCTGGCATGGGGCTAATCACCTTGTTAGGTTCCAATTTTTTTATTTTTCGTGTCTTTTTATTTTTAGTAATTTTTTTTAATATTTTTAGTAATTTTTTTACTTTTTAAATGTAACTAACCTAGATGTACCTAAAAAGTAAAATATTTGTAAAAAATATTTTGAAAAATCAATAAATATACAAGAATAAGAAAATATACTAAATTTTTGTATTTTTAATATTTAGTGAATTTTTTTTTAAAAAATTCACAAATATTATACTTTTTAATTAAGTGTATCTAAAAAGTAAAAAAATTACTTAAAATATTAAAAAAATTCACTAAAAACAAAAAATAAAAAAAAAATCAATTTTCAAAAAATTGGAACCTAACAAGGTGATTAATGCCATGATAGATTTTCAAAACAAATATGATGAATAATTCCACGGGACATGAAACCCCTCCAATGAGGGGACTAGCAATCCCATGTGAGAGGTGGTACCCAATCCCATGGGATCAAGAGTCCCTCATTTTACAAAAATATTTTTTAATATTAAAATATAATACTATAATAATGTATTTCTATCTATCTATATATATATATATATAAAATATTAAAATAATATAATGCCCAAAATAATCTATATAGATTATATTTATAAAATATAATTTTTAATATTAAAATATATGAAAAATACCAGGAATATTTATAGAATTTCAAATAGTTAATCCTATCATATAATGACAAAGCAAATAAAAATTCTTGTTAATCCGGTAGTCATCAAACAAATACTATTTTTCTTAATCCCCCCACTCAATCTCACCACACTAATAATTTCCTCACTATCTTAGAGCATCTTTGTCAAACTAGTTATTTATTTTCATTGTTTAGTTAAAATAGTGAGCAAATTACTAAATTTCACTTCCATCAAACTAGCTATCAAATTAGTCATTTTAGTTTTGGTGGGTTTAGCTCAACAAATGTAGCTAGTGATTTCACTTAGTTAAACATTAAAAAATATTTTTTTTCATATTTTGAAATTAATTGTATTGAGTTTATAAAAAATAATTCTAAATTAAAATGAATACAAATAATATTTAAATAATAAAAAAAAAATAGAGAGTTTGTTGGATAACATATTTAAAAAGATGTAGTCAAAATAAAAAATTAAAAAAAAAGTAACTTTTAAATAAAAATATAACAAATTTTTAATTAATTTAATGAAAATGCCCTAACAATGTCCACACTAATAATCTCATCTTACCTAACTCTAGAAACAAACCGCACTTATTGTCTTAATAGCATCTTTATGTAAGGTAAAGACGTAACACCACCTTTCCTTTCTTGTCTCAAATGAGTAAGTGAGATGTATCATTCACTGAAAGTTCCATCATGGGGACCAAAATTTTCATTGCTAAAACTGATTTTATTTTAAAGAAAAAATCTAATTTGTTTTTTTTTTTTAGTCTATTTTGATATTTTTTTTGGTTTTATCCCTGACCTTGATACTAATATGTAATTTAATTGATTAATATAAAATTAAATAAAAATTTAGGTATATAGTAGAAGAAAGAAAAAGAGAAGATAGTTTAAGGGTATTAAGATTATTTTTCACCTACCATCAATGTTGTATTTTAGTTAAAATTACATAAAAAAAAAAAAAAAAGAGTTTTGCCCAAGAAAAAAAATCTTTATAATTCTATAATACTAGATGTCTGAAATAACAAATATTACCTATACAGAAAATTACACCGATAGACTATATTCATTCTGAGTATAACTCACATCAAACCAATTTTAAATTTACATTATGTGCATAACATTTTTTTTGCTTGAAATGATCCTCTAATTAGAAATCAATTCATCTTGCATATGACTTTGCAACATTTCACAGCCCTATAACTAATGGCATCTTTTAAGTAAGGAGGCAATCCCACCTTTTATTTCTTGTCTCAAATTAATGAGAAAATGAAATGTATCATTCACTAAAAGTCCCCATCATGGCGGTGTAGCCCCTTTAAGGACAATGGTAAAGACAAGTTAGGGCTTCTAAAAGTGGATGGTCATGATTGTTTTGATCATGTGATTAGGTGGATTAACCTTATCATATCTTCTTTGTTACTTTATATTTGTCCTTCATGTTATTCATCTTCCACCAAACCTATTTGTTGAGAATATATACAAGTAGAAAGCATAAGAAATTAAACACTAATTTTATCTTTGTTTCCCTTTCAACATTTTGAATCGTCAATATAAAAGATTATAATATTTGAAATGATTTTATGAGGGTCCATTTGTAATTCCATTGGCTACAGTTTTTCAGTACTTATTAGTATTGTTTTTGTTTTTGTGTTTTTAGAAGCTAAAACAATAAAAAGTTTGAAAGTATCCATCATTTTTATTTGTGTCACACTAGTTTTTAAAATTTCATAAAATAATTTAAAAATTGTTTCTCAAAAAATGGATATTTTCATAAAATATTTCTTGAAGAAAATTTTCCAAACAGCTTCTTAAAATCAATTTCTTTTCTTTTTTATGAACAAAAAATAAAAAAATGAAAAGGATGGCAAACGTGCTAATTTTTTTTGTCTAATTATCTACAAGTCCAATAACCCAAAAAAGGTTCCAAAATTTTGCCCAGAAATTGATTGTGATTGAGATTGACTCATATTTTGGGGTTCTGGATAAATTTATCGATAAAAATTCTGAATATGTAGTATTACTGTATAATTTTCTCATCACTAACTTTTTGTAGGAGCTTACTTCATAGCTGTAGTTATTTATTAGGGGCAGCAATGCTAGGTATCATAAAAAACTTTTCATGAAAATAATCATAAAAATTTTGTGACCTTTGGATTACACTTAGAATAAAGCACCACACACTAATCAAGGTAATGCAAGGATCATAAATCTTTCATGATTATTTTCATGAAAAAATTTTCATGATTAATAACTTTTCTCTTATTAGGGGTCATTGCTGGTGAATAGTGCTAAATGCGTTATTTTGAACCAATGTGGGACTAAAATGGGCCAAGCTCAGTTTATGCCCAGATTTAAAATTGGGCCGAACAAGCTATCATGGCCCACCTAAAAGTTGGCCCAGAAGTTGCCTTTTTGATTGAACTCTTGCTGGATTTTCAACCTGTTTTTGAAAATCAGCCCGAGATCGAGTCCCAAGATCCCCTTTCCCTATATCTGAACCCGACTGGAAAAAAATATTATATTTCATATATTTTTTTTTTTTTTCATTTTGAAAGCTTCTTTTTCATTTCGTGGGAATATTGAAATTAAATCCAATTGTCCGATTATCAAGATTTTTTTTATCTATTGGTAAATAAAAAGGAGGAAAAAAATTCAAGGAAAAAGATTAAATATTAAATATAAGGTTAAATTCTAATTTGTGGGATGGAGGTTGTGGTAGATTAACTTGGATTAACTTCATAATCTAACTTTAGAGGTTGAGACTCCACTTTAATACTGTGTTTGTTTTATCAATACATTAATATAGTGTTATGAAATCAATAAGAGCAATAGTTATGAAATGAGTGAACCTTATCTTAATTAGTTAAGTAGAAGACAAGATCGACCTCATCTATTTTGTTTTTTTTGTACAACTTCATTAGTTAAGAGCACCATATGCACGTAACATGATTTTACTCTGAAACTACTAAATAATTTCCTCACATTTTCTTCACAAAACACAGTTTCTTCATTCAGTTTATAAATTCATAGAAAAAAAAAAATCAATATATTATTTTGTTTCTTGTTGTCATAAGTTATTTGGAAACTAGCATATGCAATTAACTTATTATTCATTCTCAATAGCAAAGGCACTTATTCAACTCCTAAACCTTCACCACCCAACAATCATGCAAAGCATAAAACCCCAAACTAAACCTACAAAAACCCTAATCTCACCAACTTTATTTTCTCAGTTTCTTTTCCCACAAACAATTTTCTCACTATCCTCATTTTCCCTAGAAAAACACATCATCATCTTCACCCTCCTAATTCAAATCATCATCTCTTTGAATATCACCATCGGTAGGCTGTTGTGTGAAGCAATAGTCCTTGAGTATGGGAGGAAAGAAAGGGTTATAAGGGAACATCTGAGGCCAACACTTAGCATCCACATCAAGAAAAGCCCGGCAACACGTAGATTCCATCATCCGGAACTGAGCCGAGAGGAGGGAGGCTACGATCTGTTCAACACAACCGTGAACACCTTTTAGAGATGCCAAGCATTCAATGCCTCCTCCAATGCCTCCTTGACCATCTCCCCATAGATGCGCCACACTTGGTGCAACCAACATGGACACAAATGTTGCAACCATTAAAATTGAAGAAATTGAGCCGGCTCGGGACATTTTTGGACGAAAAAAAAAACAGGAGAAATTTTTGGTTGATGGTATTGGTGGTGGTGGAAGTAAAGTGTTACAAGAAAAGGGTGACGATTTTTGGAGGTGAAGGAGATGGGTTATATAGGGGTGTAGAGGACATAATGTTTTGAAACTGGTGCTTTTATTTCAATTTATGTTGCGTTTATTACTTATTGTTGGTTCTTAATATTGCATTGTAATGCAGTTTAATGCATTGAGTTGGTGCATAACCTATGCACATTTTATTTTAGGGTTTATTATGTCTTTAATTCTTAAAGTGAGAGTTTTTTTGTCCCAATATATATGTTTCAATTGGGTTTTCCAACCTAACTCCATTAATAAATATCTTTAAAGTTAGGGATAAATGTATAATTTTGGAGACAAATTACATATTTTAGAGACTAGAAGTGTAAAAAAAGAAAATTAAGTGGATTTTCACATTAATAACACATTACATATTTTGGAGATTAAAAATATAATTTTTGAAGTGAGGTTTCATATTTATCCTTGATTTTAACATATATTGATGGAATTTGGTTGGAGAGCTAAAATAAAACACTTTTTATATAGCCAAAACTAAATTTCACATAATTTAAATATTAGAGAGTAAAATAACACAAATAACAGACTTAAGGGCTTATGAAATTAATTCAAACACTTTCTATCATTCAAATTTTAATCCAAAATTATAAAATTTAATGATTTTAATCCAAAATTATGAAATTTAAAATTTCATAATTTTGGATTAAAATTTGAAGAAGTTAACTTAACAGGAAAAATTAGAAAAATATTAATGGTAATAAATAGAAAACTTACCTAATTTGCTTCAATTTTAATTTAAAAGTTCAAATTATCTTTAGACCAATAAAATTATGAAAAATCATTTTTAATAATATAAAAAAATTCAAAAACCTAAAAATATGAATGAGGAGTAACAAACAATAATATTTTTCTACACATACTCAATGCATAATTCTTCTCATTAAAAAATATGCCAGTTTAGTAAGATTTTAAATATATGTAACATTGTTCATTTAAAATTACAATACATTGATGGAAAGCAAACATTTTGGAGAAAATTTTATTAAAAAAAATATAGAATAATTAAAACGAAAAAATTGTGCTAATAATGGGAGGGAATATTTTTTTCTGTAATTTTTTTTTTCAATTTCATAATTTTGGATTAAAATTTGAATGAGAGAACTTAAAAGAAAGATTTAGGAAAATTTAATGGTAATTAATGGAAAATTTCTAAAGTTATTTCTTTATAACATAACTAAATTCAATTGAATTTAAAAAGGTCAAATTATCTTCTTTTTTTCCCTGCAAATTCAAGTCCTAACTAGTCTTAAATAAATAAATAAAGGGCAAATTATGTCGATTGTTTCTCTATTTTGGCCTTTGTGTCAAATGTAGGGACTATTAATATATTTTGTCATTCATCTTTAGTAAACTTTTTTAAAATTGACTAATTTTTTTAAAAAAATTTTTAGAGTCTTCTAATTGCGACGCATCTAAAAAAATTTAACTCAAAATTTTTAAAGCTTAAAGAAGACAAATATAAGTTAAAAAACTAAACTGGCTTTTTAATTTTAGTTGAATTATCTTTTATTGAGAAAGAGATTATTATAGAAAGCCATACCATGTATTATTAGTATATGAGAGCAACCCTTACAAAATGCCTCACACCACTATTGATAACCAATATAGCCAACATATTTGATAAACTCACAAACTTTTTTATTAAAAAAAAAAAAAAGTTATAAAAATTAAAACATGGGGGAATTCAAATTCCTTTACTGTGTTCGGTTAGGAGATTTGGGGAGGGATTTGGAAAGGGAAAGGGAAAGGGAAAAGGTGTGTGAAACTAGGTAAAATATAGGCATGTTTTATTCACATTTCACCTACCTTTTCCATTTCCCTTTCCAAATCCCTTCCCAAATCCCCCAACCAAACACAGCATTAGTAGTTGAGGCAGCCTCCATAAGTATATCAATTTAGTTTACCCTGTTGTAAACTCTAAGCACAAAGCAATTCAGAGGAAAATATCTGGAAAATGTCATATTATTCAAAACAAGCTATTGGCTTATAATTCAAAACAAGCTATTGGCTTATATATAGCTTTACAAAGAGATAAAATTGAAACAGAAAAAACAACCCACGTTTTACTGATCCTAATAATGTGGTAAATGACTAAGGAAATGGTCAGACTCTACCCATATGTCCTAAATAATAGGATTTATTAACTGAATGAACTTTTGACAACTTCAACTATAACTCTAACAACCCCAACAATTTCTCCCCTAAATTGATTGCAGTAATGCTTTCAGTTTACTCGTGGTACTACACACACATCCATTGACTCACGCAGCTTCAAGAACACATCCAGCTTAAGTGGTTTTGTCATAATGTCTGCAACTTGTTCTTGTGTTACACAATGCTTCAACTCAACAACTCTATCTCTAGTCATGTCACGCAAGAAATGAAACCTTACATCAATGTGTTTGCTGCGTCCATGCATGACTGGGTTCTTGGATAACTTAATGGTAGAACTGTTGTCACATAACATAGTGGTACACTTGCCTTGAGAATGACCAAGCTTCTCCAATACTCTTCTCATCCACACACCTTGACAAGCACAAGAGGCTGCTGCCACAAACTCTGCTTCAGTAGTGGACAAAGCAACTACAGGCTGTTTTTTAGAGGACCAGGATACAGCTCCTTCACTGAGTAGAAACACATAACTAGAAGTACTTTTCCTGTCATCTACATTTCCCGCATAATCATTGTCTGTATATGCCATCAACTCTCTATTACCCTCCTTTCGATAAAAGACTCTCAAATCCACAGTACCTTTCACGTATCTTAACACCCTTTTCGTTGCTTGCAAATGTAACTCAGTTGGACTTGCCATGAATCTGCTAATGAGAGACACCACATACATCAAATCCGGCCTTGTTGCAGTTAGATACATAAGACTTCTAACTAATTGTTTGTACATGGTAGCATTCACCTTGACTCCTTCTTCATCCTTCATTAGTCTAACGCTAGGAATAATGGGATTCTCACACTATTACTCTTCTCCATCCTAAACCTCTCCAAAACTTCTTTTGCATACTTTCTTTGACTAATATAAATGCCTTCAGGATTTTGTAAAACCTCCACACCAAGAAAATATTTCATCTTTCCCAAATCAGTCATATCAAATTCAAGTTTCATAGAATTCTTGAACTTAACAAACATGCTTTCATCATTACCGGTAAAAATTAGATCATCAACATATAAGCTAATAATCAAAATTTTACCTTTATCTCCTGTTTTTATGAATAAGGTGTGTTCACAGCTGCACCTCTCAAATCCTTCTTTGACAAAATATGCTTCAATCCGGTTGTACCATGCACGAGGGACTTGTTTAAGGCCATACAATGCCTTTTTCAATTTGTACACCTTATACTCTTCACCTTTCTTTTCATAACCTTGTGGTTGCTCAACAAACACTACTTCATTTAGCTCTCCATGCAAGAATGCGCTTTTGACGTCAAGCTGATGCACACTCCAGCTATTTCGAGCTGCTAAAGCAATTACCATTCGAATCGTATCCCACCTAGCTACAGGTGCAAACACCTCAGTATAATCTATGCCATGCTGATGTGTACACCCTTTCGCCACCAACCGAGCCTTACACTTGTCAACCTCGCCATTTTGGTTAAGTTTAGTTTTGAAAACCCACTTTACTCCAATCTTCTTCATTCCTTTAGGCAGATCTGTCACCTTCGAAGTCCCATTTCTTTCAATCACTTCTATCTCCAAGTCCATAGCAGCTCTCCACTTGGAACTCTGAACAGCTTCTTCAAAGGTATTCGGATCTGCAGTTGAGGTAAATAGAACCAAATTGTTGTGCTCAACTTCTTCTTCTGAAAATTCTCCCCCATTCACATAATCTTCCATCCAGAACGGTACTTTTCTATTCCTCCCTTCTGGTGAGCTTTCTTTAGATGTTGGAGAATTCTCTCCAGGTGACTCACTTGAAGATAAGCTAACCTCTCATCCTTTTTCTTCTGCCACCATCTCCTCTTCAGATTCTTCTTCACTTTGATCATGTTCACTTCCTTCTTCATTACTATCTCCCCACTCGAGGATATCAAGTCTTGTTTCTTCATTACTTCTCCCCCAATCCCAACACTCATTTTCTTCAAAAACCACATCTCTGTTTACAACCATCTTCTTGGACGCTGGATCATATAGTCTATATGCTTTAGACTCTTCACTCATCCCTAGCAATACACACTGAAAACTCTTATCATCCAGCTTTTTTCTCTTACTGTCTGGCACATGAACATGGCCAATGCATCCAAAAACCTGAAAATAATCAACATTGGGTTTGACACCACTCCAAGCCTCTTCAGGAGTCATATCTTTCACTGCCAATGTAGGACTTCTATTGAGCACATGCACTGTCCAATTTACTGCTTCTGGCCAGAAATTCTTTGGAACTTGCTTCTCCGATAACATACTTCTAACCATGTTCATGATTGTCCTGTTCTTGCGCTCAGCCACTTCATTTTGTTGGGGAGTGTAGGCTGCAGTGAGCTGTCTGCTAATACCATTAGCTTTGCAAAAAACATTGAACTCGTGAGAGGTGAACTCTCCACCCCTATCTGTGCGCAGACAATGAATAAAAGCTCCTGTCTCTTTCTCAACAAGGTTTTTATAATTCTTGAAGATAGTAAAAGCTTCAGATTTTTCAGCAAGGAAATATATCCACACCTTACGACTGTAATCATCAATAAAGCTTATGAAATACCTCTTCTTACTATTTGAAACAGGTTTGATGGGCCCGCAGATGTCAGCATGTACCAACTGTAGTCTTTGTGATGCTCTCCATAAACTCCTTTTTGGAATTGCAACCTTGTGTTTTTTTCCCACCATACAATCAGTGCATATTTTGGATGGTACCTTCAACTGTGGCAACCCTCTCACCATTTGCTTATATTGTAATGTTCTCAGACCCTTGAAACTTAGATGCCCATATCTGCAGTGCCAAAGGTGAGTGTTGTCTTCAAGAATTGTTTGGAAACAAGTGGAAGCTTTTGGCAGAATTCTTGCAAGCAATATGAACATCCTGTTGGCAGACATTGCTGTTTGCATAATAAGCCCTTTCTTGGGATGATAGACTCTACATTCTCCATGTTGTATCAAAATAGCTACACCTTTTTCTTGCAATTGTCCAACACTTAATAAGTTATTTTACAACTCAAGTATATAGAAAACATCAGTGAATACCTGAGTAATTCCAGCAATTTGCAATCTAATGTTACCCTTTCCCAACACAGCCATCTTGGAATTATTCCCGAGCTTCACTAATTGCCGGAATTCCTCATCAAGATCCGAGAACCACTCCTTATTTGCACACATATGATTGTTACACCCTGAGTCAAGGAACCAAACATCTTCTCTCCTTGATTGATTAAGCTCCACATATGACATCAGCAACATTTCTTCTGTCTTCTCAAGCTCAGCATAATTCACTTCCTTCTCCCATTTAGGACACTCATATTTAAAGTGCCCTAATTGATGACACTTATAACACTCAACTGTAGCTTTGTTGAATGCTTGTCTACCTCTTCCTCTGCCTCTACCTCGAAAAGCTCCACGAGCTCGACTGCCTCCTCGTCCACCAATTCTATCATCGTAGGTCACCTTTAATTCCTGCTCATCTCCTCCATGCCCGTTCATCCTCTGCTCATGTACCAATAGGCTGCTCTGCAACTCATCAATGGTTAAAGTGTCTAAATTGTTAGACTCTTCAACTGAACACACAACATAATCGAACCTTGAGGTCATTGATCTCAAGATCTTTTCAATGAGCACCACTTGCTGCATGTTTTCACCATGAATCTTCATCTTGTTTGCTATGATGAGTGTTCGAGCGAAGTACGCATCAACACTCTCGCCCTCTTTCATCTGTAGAACCTCAAACTTCTTCCAAAGAGCTTGGAGCTGTGCTCTTTTGAATCTTGTGGAACCCTGATACTTCTGCTTCATAGAGTCCCAGATGTGCTTGGCAGTGTCTCTGTTGAGGATCGTCTCCATAATGGTTCGATCAATGGATTGGAATAAATAATTCTTGACCTTCAAGTCTTTCAGCTTCTGGTCTGCAATGGTTTTGTGTTGTGCTTCAATAAGCTCCACTCCTTCTGATGCAGCAGGGATTCCAGTCTCCACCAAAACCCAATACTCCTTTGAACGAAGAAAATTTTCCATAAGCATGGACCAATGATCGTAATGGCCATCAAACTTAGGAATTGCAGGTTGAACGAAATTATTTTCAGCTGCCATACTTGGATTCTCTCTCTTCTCACTCTTTATTTTCTTAAGAAAAAAAAAACTGCGGTTTCTCTTCTCTCACAATCAGGCCCCGTGATGGGGCTCTGATACTAGATTGTTGTAAACTCTAAGCACAAAGCAATTCAGAGGAAAATATCTAGAAAATGTCATATTATTCAAAACAAGCTATTGGCTTACATATAGCCTTACAAAGAGATAAAATTGAAACAGAAAAAACAACCCACGTTTTACTGGTCCTAATAACGTGGTAAATGACTAAGGAAATGGTCAGACTCTACCCACATGTCCTAAATAATAGGATTTATTAACTGAATGAACTTTTGACAACTTCAACTATAACTCTAACAACCCCAACATACCCCTGCTGAAGCCATGGTAGTGGTAATAATTTACTCAGCTTCCTCTAGTTCACCAATATTCTCAAATGATTTTGAAGATGGTGCCAGTGCTGGTGCCAGTTTTGGTGCCCGTTAGGTGCGCGTTTGGCTAATTCCTCAAAAGATTTCAGAGGTGATGTTGGCACAAGTGTTGGTGTCAGTTTTGGTGTGTGTTTAGGTACATGTTTAGCTAACTCCTCAAAAGATTTTAGAGATGATATTGGCATTGATGTTGGTGCTAGTTTTGGTGTGCGTTTAGCTAATGCTTAAAAGATTCCAAAGATGATATTGGCACAGGTGCTAGTGTCAGTTTCGGTGCGTGTTTAGCTAATTCCTCAAAAGATTCCAAAGAGGATGTTGGCACAAGTATTGGGGCCAATTTTGGTGCGCGTTTAGGTGGTTGTTTAGCTAATTCCTTAAAAGATTCTGGAGATGATATTGGCACAAGTGTTGGTGCCAATTTTGGTCCGTATTTAGGTGTACGTTTAACTAATTTCTCTAAAGATTCTAGAGATGATATTGGCACAGGTGTTGGTGCCAGTTTTGATGCACATTTAGGTGTGCATTTACCTAATTCCTCAAAAGATTTTAGAAATTGTGTTGCTGCTAGTTTTGGTACGCATTTAGCTAATTCCTCAAAAGATTCCAGAGTTGATGATGGCATGGGTGTTGGTGCTAGTTTTGATGCTCGTTTAGCTAATTTCTCAAAAGATTCCAGAGATGGCACCTGCATTAGTATTGATTCTATTTTCTGTTTAACTACTTCTTCAATGATGGTTTTGGTGAAATTTTTGGTGCATGACGTAATGCTAGTCTAGCTAGTCCAGATGAGACTAAGATAGTGTAGCTCGACTTTTCATGCTCCTTTCGGAAGACGAATATCCCTACAGTTCGGATTCCCGTGGTCCTGAATCTGATTCACAAGTGCAATGTGAAACAATGAAAATACAAAGAGTCCAAATCCGGTAATTCTTTTGGAAAATCGATGTTTGAATCAAATGCCAAAAATGGACTGCTTTATTAGTTTTGAAAGTCGCCACCTAAATATTTTTAGGAAATTTAGGAAACACAAGACTCGTGCCAAAGGCCATTAGTCCGTCATCACCAAAGTGTCTCAACTCGGGAGCTTAGTATGAGAGGGGAAGGTCATGAATTGAGCACCTCACTCGCCCGATCAAAGATCGGTCTCTACTAATCATGATATAATTTTTATTTACATTATATGCTTTTATTCCGATTATTAGGCTAACTTACTATGTGATGCACACAAGGTATAGACTAATTTGCAAGAATTTAAGACTTTGATTTCGTGTTTAATTTGAAATATTTTTGTGAATTTGCCACTTGAAAAAGTGGGCTTAAAATGGACATTTAATCAAACTATCCTAGTTCAAGCAGCTAGCTTTCATCCACAGGCATTCAAATAGTTATATCATTTAAGCAATTAGCCTCATGGAAGCATGCTTTGACATGGTAACACAAACATTCAATGCAAAATGCTAAAACTCAAAATTACTCACCTAGTACTCCAAACCAAAACAAAGTAAGATAATTAGAAGAAATGTGCATGTTCCTAATTAATGCAATATGACTAATGCAACGCACACATTTTGTATTTTAATAAGTTCGGCTATGAACATGGCATAATTTCATTCAAGACATGCGATAAAGCATGCATTTAAGTAATGAATTTGAATATTGATATTGGGTTAGCATGATGAGCTGAACCTTGGATGCATGTAAAATAATGGATGCAAGGCATAAGAATGCTAATTTGAAAAATGATGTCTTATACTAACCATCGTAAGCAAGTAAGTAAAAAGGACAAAGATGTGGAGTTGGAAGACATACAGCTTATTACATAATTGCCCTCATGCAAGAGGGTGCGAATCAAAGTCCGAAAGTCCAAATTAAACTAATTATTACAAAACCGAATGAATAAATAAGTGAAGAATTAATTATCTAACTACTCTATTACAACAAGAATAACCATGATAAGTAAACTAACTATTTAAGCTAACTAACTATAACAATTACAAATAAACAATAATAATAATTACAACACTAATAATTAACAAGACTAATTGTAACAACAATAATAAATAAATTAATTACAACAACGCATAGAGCGTTAATTGACAATAATGATGTAAGCAAGGATGCACATAGGTTGCATGCACAATGTCCAAGAACAGCTTTGTTTGCCTAGGCTTGCTCTGTTTCACTTTCAGTCACTGCCCTCTGTTTTCTGCAAAATACACTGCTGACCAAACATTGATGACTGGCCGGCCCTCAATGAAGCCCAGCCGGGCCTAAAGAAGGCCGGACGTGCCTCAATTTCATGAAAAATTCTGTTTTGTGCTCTGAAGCGAAAACAATGCAGACAGAGTGTTCTGAACTCTGTTTGTCCCTCTCACACTTCTCTGTCATGAGAAAGCCACGAGAGAAGGTTGGAATCGTTTCCAAAACTATCAATGAGTAAGTTGATTGCTTGATGATTTTGGGTATAATTTAGACAAAAATCAATAAATGCAATGAACAACAACCACCCCTCCATCCTATCGTAGAGTAAACTCAAAGAGGGAGGTAGAGACGCTTCAAGATTCATCAAAACATCATGAATTGATGTAAGACAACCCTTGACACAATAGATTCAACATAACGTTCGGCCGAACCCCAAGCAATATAACTCATTTTCTTTATGTGGGTCGATTCATTTTAAGCCAAATTCATTAGTCTTTACCATCCTTTAATCCATTAAGTCCAATATGATTGTTACGTCCACTAGAGATTACGTCCACTAAGTGAGAATATGTCAAACGAGAGGTGATTCTCTACATGAAAAAGAGACTACACCGTTGACAATGAACCTCTGTAGAGATTAAGCCATTAAGCATAAATCGCTAGTTCATGTTTTGAATAACCGTCAATCGATTGAAACAACTCTCAAATGAAATAAATGAATGGCAAGTTTATTATTAAAATGAGGTTCTTAAACATGGAAATTAGTTAAAGAAAAGCTAAGAACAATATACAATAAGCTATGTAGGCAAACTTATGAGACAATAACCAAGTTAATCAAAGCATGAACTATTTAAACAACCTAGAACAGTCCTAAAATAGCCCTCAAGAGATGAAAAATAGTGGCTCAAAGTGCATAAAAAGAGCCTAAAAAGCTAATCAACAAAGAGAGAAGACAAGACTAGTAAGTAAGAACAATGAAGGGTGGCTAACCCCTCAATTTTTGAAACCTCAAAACATGATTTTTAGCCCTTTTTTAACTCTGAAAATCAATTTAGAGAGTAAAGAAAAAGAGTGTAAAAGTAAGGGTTTGAGTTATAGGTAAAGGTGTAGAAAGAGTGTAAACTCTCTCTACCCTTTTGGTAGTTCCAAACCCAAACTCAAACACTTGAAAGAGAATCAAAACAACACAAGACTACAAGAACTAGATAGCAATAGATAGAACAAGAAGTAAAAGAGAGGATGACAAACTTATACCTCTTAAGGAAGTGAGCTTTTGCTTATGAATCAAACTAAGTCTCAACACACTCTCAAGCTTGAATTATGGTGTTCAAGGCTCAACTAAGGCTCCTAGGCTAAAGTGTGAAGGTGTATATGGTGTATGGATATAGAGTCAAGGTGATAGGCTTGTTCAAAGGGTCGCTTGCACAAGAAGAAAGAGGAGAAGGTGCTCTCAAGAAGGTGTAGAGGCTTTTTAGAAATTCTTTAACCCTCAAAACAGAGATATATGGTCGTTTTTATAGAATTTGAGCAAGAGGGGTCATAAATATCTTAAAAAATGGACAGCTAGTAGGCTCTTGCCAGAACAGTGTTTCTCCCTACTAAGGCACGGCCAACCCTCAATGAGGTTGTAACAACCCTCATCACTGACCACTGATTAATGCCGATTACTGCTAAACTGAGAATGATTATAATTGATAATTGAATTGATTGAAATACTGAACTGACCGATTGACTGTATCTGTTTAAGTGCATTCTATCTGTTGATCATTTGATTATCTGTTCATGTTTTTGTGTTTAAACTGCAAATTGAAGGCCTTATCGGCGGCCGAATCTGAAATTGATTGATGTTCTGTGTTCATTAGAATTTATATGATTTTATGGTGTATTTAATTGAAAATTGATTTGGTATAACTAAATTAGATCAAATATTGATAAAATGCACAAATTAGACTTAATTACTATTTTGCCACTTAGTGGCCCACTATCTAAACCTTTTTGAAGCCTTGTTATACACTTAGCAAACATTTCCTCAGCTCATTTTGAGAGCATAGCCGACCATAGAGAGAGAGAGAGGAAGTGAGAGAGTGAGTTCATCTTGCTTCATCTTAAATTGGCTTGAAAGACTTGAAGAAATTGTAGAGCTAAGGCATGATTTAGTTCTGGCATGTTGAATTGAAGCTCATTCCATGCATGCATGTGTGTATATTGAAGAGTTTGAGTTGTTTTTCATGGCAAAAGGTTACATGCATGCTCATATTTATGTTTAAGTCCATGATTTCATCTTATTTTGAAAAGAATGAGCTCATTAGAGCATGTATTGAAGCTTTAAATTGGTTTGAATTCATGCATGCCATGTTTGAATATTGTTCATGAAATTTGGTTTGAGGATGAGTTTAATTAAACACCCTTGGGCCTTGGCTTTTTACAAATTGACCTTTGAAATATAATATATCATGTGTTTACAAGTGTTTTTCCAGAAAATAGGCCCAGGAGGATCGAATTTGGTGTTTGAAAACATGATTTTGAACTTGGAGCTCAAATCTGGATTTTCCAGATTTTGGTCTTCCGCTCGAGCGGGGAGAACGGCGCTCGAGCGGGAAAGTCGAGCTCCCAATACTTTGCACTGTTCATCAGTCCACTCGAGCGAAGGAATGTACGCTCGAGCGGAGGATTGGGTGACACGCTCGAGCGGGCGTCGAGCGTGAATTTCACCTATCCAGTACTTTTTGGTCCGCTCGAGCGGGTAAGTTGACGCTCGAGCGGGGACCTTTGTTTGCCTGTCCGCTCGAGCGGAGTAACCTACGCTCGAGCGGGACCCTGTTTCACTGAAAATTCTGAAAATGTTTTCTGAATACATCTTTGCATCCTCATCCCATCATAGGCATTCTTAGGCCTAGTTTAAGACATCTTATTGAGGATATAGATGTAGAACCACACCGAGGCAAATTAGGGATTAAGTTATTATCTTTCCCAACTGTGTAGCTTAGTGTGTGTTCGATCTGTTAACTGTGTAGGGTTGGCTTCCAAGGAGACGCTCTAGCTTACTGTAGCCCAGAACTCTATGAGTAACAACTGTGTAAAGATATGTTCAAAATGATTATCTTCTGAACAATTAAACTGTACTGTTTCTGAACTGATACTGTTAACTGAATGAATGTATGTCCTATATTCTGAACTGTACTATGGCATCCTTAGCAACTACTGTTACTGACTGTTACTGTTACAGAGATCTCTGTCGGTTCCCTCGTTGAAACCACTACTGTTTACTGATTGATGGCCATCATTGACTGTTCGGTCTTTAAGACCTACTGTTTACTGTACTGCTATGCTAATGGATGTACTACATATGACTGAATGACTGAAATACTGTTTAATGAACTGTTTTCATTACTGTAAGGATATTCATTCTAAACCTCTTTACGCATTGTGTTATTCACTAGGCTTTAGCTCACTGCTCATATATATATGTAGGTGTACAGGCACCGGACCAATGCTAGAAGCGTCGGGGTAAACTCCAGTTTTGTCAAGCCAACCACTGTGCCTCACTGCGAGGTTCCGAGCCTGCCAAGCTATGGCTTAGGGGTGTTTTTATTTCCCCGTCTGTCTCTGTACTGTTTTTGTAATACTGTATAAACTGGCAGCACTGCACTGTACCGGCAAATAGGGATTAAGTCCCTGTCCTGACTGACTGTAAGTGTTGTACATACTGTTTTGTCACTGCCTGTATAAATGTATAAAAAGTCTTTTTGCATGTAGACTGTCACAGCTCATTGGACATTGTTTTATTATTGTAATGGCTTCCGCCATGCCCCTGTACTCTGTTTTACTGTTTTACTGTTAAGCAGGCCTTTGGTAATCTCGGATTATTGGCCGGTTACGGTGCTAAACCCATAGAGGCGGGTTTGGGTTGTGACAGAGGTACGGTCGGGCCTCAATGTGTTCCCTTGTTTTTCTGCTTCAGACTCAGTATAGGGTGGCATAATGTGTAAAAATGGATTTCTTGGATATAATCAGTGGAAATATGGAAGGTTTGGTATTGTTTCGGAACTTAAAACATGATCCCTTCGTTAGGACCTCGAACCACGCACAACACCACTTTCATCATTGAGTGTACTGGGCAAAGCGCTCGAGCCTTGCGGGCAGTCAAAAATGGGGTGTCCACAGTTGCCCCTCTTTGACAGAGCTCGAAGTCATAAAGTGACAAGAGTGAATGTCAAAGTCCGGAGACGACCCATTTGACAAGGCCGCAAGACTCGGGCAAGAAATCAAGACATAAATGCAAAGATTGAACTCGAGGGCAAAATGCAAAAATGAAATACAGTAAATAACTTATGATCATGCAATGAAATATAATGTAAATGAAGTAATGAAACAACGCTACAATCTAAACAAGAATGCAACGCTTGAATTACAATGCAAATCAAAGCAAAATAAACCCCACCATGTCTTACACGAAAAGAAGTGAATAAACAGACACGTCTCACATGGAAAGGACAAAGAAAGCACAAACGAACCTACATCTCCCGTAGAAAGGATGTAAGAAAATGCAAACCTAACTACGTCTCGCGTAGGAAGGGTGAAGGGCGATGTAACCGTCGAGCGCACCCAAGGTCTCAACCGAGATCCTAACTTGTCTCACGCGATAGGAGGAAGGGTGGTGTGAACAAATAGGCGCACCTGATGTTTTTAACCGAGGTAAACAATCCTTACGTGTCACACACGAGAGGAGGAAAGATGGTGTGAACAACGGGCGCACCTGCTATTTTTAATCGGGGGAAACAATCCTAACGCGTTGCATGTGAGAGGAGGAAAGATCGGTGTGAACATCGGGTGCACCCGATGTTTTTAACTGAGGTAAACAATCCTAACGCGTCCCATGCGAGAGGAGGAAAGGGTGGTGTGAACGAACAGGCGTACCTGCCGTTTTTAACGGATTTGAACAATCCTAACGCGGCGCACGCGAGAGGAGGAAAGAGTGGTGTGAACGAACAGGCGCATCTACCGTTTTTAACCGAGGTAAACACTCCTAACGTGTCGCACACGATAAGAGGAGAGGTGGTGATTGATAAAAGAACAAACAAATCGCATAAGCATTACGTAAAATCAAAAAATTAAAGCGATGTAATAAAGTGAAAGCCAATTTGCCAATGTGTTAAAACAATGGGCTTTAATCTAAACACAACACACCGCCTTCCAATTTGATGGTAAAAAGGATGATGATTTTACCGTTGTCACAACCCAAACTCGCCCCTATAAGTTTAGTGTCGTAACCAGCCAGTAATCTGCGATTACCAAAGGCCTAATTGAACAAAGCAACGAATGGGGCTAGCGGAAGCTAATATATAAGAAAGTAAAACGTCCAACGAGCTGTGAACTTACATGAGACAAAAGGCATTGCTATATATATATACATATATATGTACATCAAGGTATCACAAGTTTGTCAAACACAACCAAAAAAAGGGAAGTCACTCCCTTCAACAACAAATATAACACCAGTGACAACCGACCATAGCACATGAGTAAGTTCCAAAAAGGGTGATCACTGGGTCAACTAGTGCTCCAACAGATGGAAACCTCAACGTGAGGCACAAAAGGGTGCTAAAAAAAACTGAGGCAAACTGTCGCCACTACGTCCCCTCCTAAACTGGATCACCTACAATATTTATACATATCAAACCGTGAGCTAGAGCCCAATGAGTAACAGTTGTGTAAAGGAGTTCTAAAAGATGATCATAATGTAAGACAAATCACAATTGAACAGATTCTTAACTTAAACAGAGGGCATAAAAGTATACGTGGCACATCTCACAGTAAGCTAATACTGGCGGTCTAGAAGACCGAACATGCGGTCATAAAGACCGGTACTTAGATATGATGGCCATCAACATAATAAACAGGAGTTCCAAGAATTGGAACTAACAGAGATCTCTGTAACAATACAAGCAGGTGCTAAGGATGCCACGACATACAGTGTATGAAAATAAGATTATCATTCATTAAGCATAAAAGAAACATGTCAAAATAGAGAATAATATAAAGCAGAAAAGAGATACTTTAAATTTAAACATATCTTTACAACAGTGTTACTCACAGTTGGCGTCACGAATTACGTGGCTGGGACGTGGCGTTTGACCTACACAGATAGATACAAGCATAGCACACTTAGTCGGTTGCACCAAACTAACTGTTTTCATCATTTACTGATTGGTTGATCTAATTGTCCCTTATTCTTTTTAAATGTTTGTGCAATGCAAAAGAACGTCAACTACAAGTGAAAACCATGCTAACGGAGGCCCGAAAGAGGGACAAATGTAGCAGAAAAATAAAATTGGACCAGCCAAACCGCCGCACGTGCGAAGCCCCTTAGCCGCACGTGTGGGACTCTCACCACACGTGCGCTAGGAGGTGCGATTATTTCATAATGCACTCCTCTTTTCCCTGTTTTCCGCACGTGCGTGCCTCTTCACCGCACGTGCGCCACAACTTCCTGCACGTGCGGTTCTGGGTGTTTAGAACCGAAAATTCTACTCTGTTTTTGGGCTTCAAACCTCCACAAAATCAAACCCAAGTTTAATAAATCAAAGCTCAACTTTTACAAAAACACTTTGCATGGGTAAATTTTATCTTCAAACAAAGATCATACTTCTAAAACAAAAACTCATAGCCCAAACACAAGATCAAAACTTGAGTTAAGAAGGTTATCAAGAAAACTCCATGAAAAATTTCTTCCTCAAGCTCAAAACCCAAGCTAAACAAGAAATGAAACATGCAAATGTCATGTATCTCTATTATTTTCTTCCATAGCTTCAAATTGTGTTCCTCTGAAGATTTACCCCTAACCTTTTACTTAGAATCCTCACTTAAGCATAAATCTAACTTAATTCTAAAGGATTATAAGTGTGATACTTCAATTTTAGGAGATTAGGTGAGAATTCTTACCTTATGTGTTGATTTGGTGAAGTTGGCTTCAAACTCTTTCCTTCTCCCTTTCTTTCTCCTCTTCTTTTCCTTAGTCTCTAGAATACTCTCCCCCTCTCTCTCAGAATAAGTCTCTCACTTCTTATTTGAGTTCCACATATATAAAATATCTATTTTTAATTTATCTCCATCAATTTAAGAATTGGTAGCAACTTCACTTGACTTAATTTAAGGCTCCTCATAACCTACTTTAGCTTAGCCCTATTTAAATTCATAAAAATGGATTACGCTCTAATCCCCTAAGCCATTATTTACTTGTAACCTTATAATTTAGCAAATCAGACAAGTCTAGTTCATATATTTTCATATCTGTCACGCAAAGTATAGTTCAAATGGCACATAGCTCACAATTAACTTACACATAGGAGCATATAAGGCAGGAAAATCACATATAAGCACATAAGTAAGATAAGCCACAGAAGTAACTGTTAATTATGAAAGTTGGTGTTACAGTCTCTCCCTCTTAAGATGTTTGGTTCTTTAAATTCAATTACCTTCTTTTGTGAAGAGTGTAGGGTCTAATGGAAAGAGCTCAGGACATTTCTTCTGCATATATGCTTCTCTTTCCCAAGTTACATACAAGCCACTGTGGTTTTGCCAATCTACATTTTCCAACAGGATTTCCTTATTCCTCAACTTCTTGATACGGCGGCTAACAATTCGAATAGGCCGTTCTTCATACGTATAGTCATCACTCACAAGTATCTGAGTAGGTTCAATAACCTGCTGAGGGTCTAGAAGGGATTCTCTTAACATGGAAACATGGAAAACATTATGCATGTGCCCCATATCTGAAGGTGGGGCTACCCGATACGCTACCAGATTAAGTTTCTCAATGATCTCATAAGGTCCAATGTATCGAGGTGCTAACTTACCCTTGGCTCCAAAATGAGTGTGTCCCTTCATTGGCGTAATTTTGATGGAAACATTGTTGCCTACCTCATATTCTCTTTCCCATCTACGTACATCAACATAGCTCTTCTGTCGACTTTGTGCACAAGTTTAGGTCCCAATAACGGTTTATCTCCAACCTCAGCCCAACAAATCGGTGACCGACATTTTCTGCCATATAGAGCCTCGTATGGTGCCATGCCAAGGCTTGAATGATAGCTGTTGTTGTATACAAATTCAACCAAAGGAAAATGTGTCTCCTAATTCCCTTGAAAATCGAGTACACACATACGTAACATATCTTCTAATGTCTGTATCGTCCTTTTTGACTGACCATCTGTCTGTGGATGATAGGCACTAGTCAACCTCAAGTCAGTACCCAATGACTTTTGTAGACTCTGCCAGAATCTCAAAGTGAACTTTGGGTCTCTATCAGATACAATCGATACAGGAAATTTCATTCATATACAGAGTAGCCAATTTATCTACATTATATGTTGTTTTAACAGGTAAGAAATGAGCAAATTTTGTCAATTGGTCAACAATTACCCAAATAGAATCCATAGCTCTACTGGAGCGAGGCAATCCAATCACGAAATCCTTTGTGATATGTTCCCATTTCCACTTTGGTATTGGTAATGGCTAAAGTAATCCTGCGGGCCGTTGATGTTCTGCCTTAACTTGCTAACATTGCAAACACCTGGACACAAATTCCGCAATTTTCTTTTCATACCCGACCACCAAAAATTCTTCTTTAGGTCTTGATACATTTTTGTGTTTCCTAGATGGATAGAGAATTTAGAACTGTGGGCTTCTTGGAGAAGTCATTTCTTCAAATCACCGTCGTTTGGTACACATAACCGTCCCTGAAATTTGAGTATATCATTTTCAACACTGAAACCTGGTCTAGGTTTGGAATCCCGTTCATCCACTATTTTCTTTAGAAACCCATCTTGCAATTGTTTTTTCTTTGATCTCTTCAAGGATTGCTGGTTCATGTAGTAATATCTTCGGTCTGGTGAGTAAACAAGCTAAGTTTCCAAGGGATTTTCGACTGACGGCATCGGCCACCGTATTAGCTTTTCCAGGATGGTACAAAAATTTTTTTGCTTGAAATGATCCTCTAATTAGAAATCAATTCATATTTTTTTGCATAACATTTTTTGTTGCTTGGAATGAGCCTCTAATTAGAAATCAATTCATATTGCACATGACTGCAACATTTCATGACTACTGGCATCTTTAAGTAAGGAGGCAAATCCCACCTTTTTTTTTCTTGTCTCAAATTAATGAGAAAATGAAATGTATCATTCACTAAAAGTCCCCATCATCGGGGTGTAGCCTCTTAAGGACAATGGGAAAGACAAGTTAGGGCTTCTAAAAGTGGCTGGTCATGATTGTTTTGATCTTGGGATTAGGTGGATTAACCTTATCATATCTTCTTTCTTACTTTATATTTGTCCTTCAAATTATTCATCTTCCACCTAACCTATTTGTTGAGAATATATACAAGTAGAAAGCATAAGAGATTAAACACTAATTTTATCTTTGTTTCCCTTTCAACATTTTGAATAGTCAATATAAAAGATTATAATATTTGAAATGATTTTTATGAGGAGCAATGGGTGGGAGCTCGAAAAGCTCTGCACCGAATCCCCCGAAAATTCCATTTCGGGTAAAAAAAAAAATACAAGGCAAAAAAAAAAAAAAAAAAAAAACAGTTTACTTAAAATGGAAATTAGGGGTATTGTGTGCACAAATATTAGGGGCACAAATCATTTCTGTTTTATGAGGGTCCATTTGTAATTCCATCGGCTACAGGTTTTCAGTACCTAGTACTCTATTTAGTATTGTTTTTGTTTTTGGGTTTTTAGAAGCTAAAA
The DNA here is from genome assembly GCA_030407325.1 of Camellia japonica. Classification (NCBI taxonomy): domain Eukaryota; kingdom Viridiplantae; phylum Streptophyta; class Magnoliopsida; order Ericales; family Theaceae; genus Camellia; species Camellia japonica. The sequence continues at coordinate 82,817,279 of JAPPVO010000019.1, read as the reverse complement.
CAATGAAAAGTTTGAAAGTATCCATCATTTTTATTTGTGTGACATTAGTTTTTAAAATTTCATAAAATAATTTAAAAATTGTTTCCTAAAAAATGGATATTTTCATAAAATATTTCTTAAAGAAATTTTTCTTAATAACTTTTTAAAATCAATTTCTTTTCTTTTTTATGATCAAAAAATAAAAAATGAAAAGAATGGCAAATGTGCTAATTTTTTTGTCTAATTATCTGTAAGTCAAGTAACCCAAAAAAGGTTCCAAAATTTTGCCCAGAAATTGATTGTGATTGAGATTGACTCATATTTTGGGATTCTGATTTATCGATAAAAATTCTGAATATGTAGTATTACTTTATAATTGCTGGTGAATTTTGAACCAATGTGGGACTAAAATGGGCCAAGCTCAGTTTATGCCCAGATTTAAAATTGGGCCGAACAAGCTATCATAGCCCACCTAAAAGTTGGCCCAGAAGTTGCCTTTATGATTGAACTCTTGTTGGATTTTCAACCTGGTTTTTGAAAATCAGCCCGACATCGAGTCCCAAGATCCCCTTTCCCTATCTGTGAACCCGACTGGAAAAAAATTTAAATAAAAAATATTTCATTTTTTTTTTTTCATTTTGAAAGCTTCTTTTCATTTTGTAGGAATATTGAAATTAAATCCAATTGTTCGATTATGAAGAATTTTTTTATCTATTAGTAAATAAAAAAGAGGAAAAAAAAAATCAAGGAAAAAGATTTAATATTAAATATAAGGTTAAATTCTAATTTGTGGGAAGGAGGTTGTGGTAGATTAACTTCGATTAACTTCAAAATCTAACTTTAGAGGTTGAGACTCCACTTTAATATTGTGTTTGTTTGATCAATACATTAATATAGTGTTATGAGACTAATAAGAACAATAGTTACGAAATCAGTGAAACTGACTTGACCTATTTTAATTGGTTAAGTAGAAGACAAGATCGACCTCATCTATTTCTTTTTCTTTTTCTTTTTTTTCTCTTTTGTGCAACTTCATTAATTAAGAACACTGTATAGACGTAACATGATTTTACTGTGAAACTACTAAATAATTTCCTCACATTTTCTTCACAAAACACAGTTTCTTCATTCAGTTTATAAATTCATAAAAAAATAAAAAAATCAATATGTTATTTTGTTTCTTGTTATCATAAGTTATTTGGAAACTAGCATATGCAATTAACTTATTATTCATTCTCAATAGCAAAGGCACTAATTCCACTCCTAAACCTTCACCACCCAACAATCAAGCAAAGCATAAAACCCCACACTAAACCTATAAAAACTGTGGGGACATATTTCTTGAATGAAAACACGTGGTAGAGGTGGCAACGAAGTGCCAGCCGAGGTGCCACATGTCTTGGTCATGGCGCCGAGGTAATCTCGGCTAGGTCGAGGTTATCTGCGGAGATGCCGGAATCTGGGATAAGCAGATAAGGGACAAGAGTCCTAGAATGGAGAGGACTTCAATTTGGATAAAGATAAGACTCTTAGGGAGTTTATCCCAATCTAACTGGGAGTCCAGGATTTGCATTGTGCCAGAGTCCATTGAAGCTAGGCTTCTACAAGGATCAGGTCAGTGTTGGCTATAAAAATAGGGTACCCTCGTGGGTCTAAGGTACGTTTTTTGTGTTCTGAATAGTGAGTTAAGCACTTTTGCTATCTTTGAGAGATAACTGACTTGATCGTCGGAGTGTCGCCGGGTGGACGAACCACCGCCGGAGTCTTTTCTTTCTGTGACAGGTCATTCGGGCCCAATCTATTCTGTCGGTGTTCTCCAGCTGAGTACCTGATTAACAGTGTGGTCAGAAAACAGCACACACAATTTGGCATCGTCTGTGGGAAAGAAAGGAGAATAGATGGCCAGCGACGGATAGAAAGAAAAGGTTGGGGACGACATCCCTACTGGGAGTGGTAAGCACATTGACCCTAACGTGGAGGAGGATAACTGCAACGAAGAAACTCGAGATCAGAATCCTGGAGAGAAGGACGTCAGCCAGGAGGGAGACGTACCAAAGAAGGCAGACCGAGGCGGGTATTATAACGAGGACGACCTCTAGGTATGGAAAGATAGATGCCTGCGGAGGGACGGTGAGATGAAGGGAATGGCGAACAAATTGGCAAACCTGCAATCGGTCTTCAATTTCATGATGCAGAACAACGTCATGCAGCCACCATTTCCGTTACAAGACATGCCGATTCCAGCGGCCAAAAAAAAAGCCCAGAAAGGGGGGCAAAAAGCAGTCCCTACAGTCCCCCAACACACCAGGACCAAGGAACACTCCCACCGGCCTTCAAGGGAGGTCGGGCGAGGAGAGTCAATAAAGGAAGATTCATGGAGGACGCATCGTACAAAAGAAGCTGACCCCAAAGAACATCGGCATGTTCAAGGGAAGGAACTCTGTTTCGACGCAACTAACGGAGAAAGGTCCAAGATGACTCACGATGACACCGGAAGTAGCGTGCTGAAAAGGCTGAAATCCGGAGATAACCGAACTCTTGGACGGACCAAGGAAGATCTGAGGGATTACCTCCAGAGGAAGTGACAAGATGTCGAGGTAACCTCTCCAGTGAAGCCGAGAACACCATTTTCGGTAGAACTTGATAAATTCAAAGCCCCGAAAAGGTTCCACATGCCGAGATTCCAGATATATGACGGTAAGTCTGACCCTAACTTTCACGTCGGCTTGTACCTGAACTCAATGGCACTGTACACCGGGAACGAGCCGTTGCTCTGCAAAGTGTTTCCCTCATCCTTTGGGGAAATCGCATCAGACTGATTTCACAAGTTGCCAAAAAGAACTGTGAAAAGTTGGGAAGGCCTAGCCGAGATGTTCGTGGCCAGGTTTGTGACAAACAAACTACAGCCGTTGAGGGTGGACTCCCTGATGGCTCTAAGAATTGGCGAGGATGAAAGCCTTAGGGCTTATGCAAAGAGGTATTACGAGGTGTTCAACCGGATACCAGGGTGCAACCAAGAGGTGGCGATCGTGTCTTTTAAGAACAGCCTGAAAGATGATTGTCTACTTCAAAAATCACTGACAAAGACACTGCCAAAAAGTATGGAGGAACTTATGGCCAGGATAGAAAAGTATGCCAGGGCAGAGGAGGACACGCTGGGGACAAAGGCGTCGAAACAAGAGAAGAGAAACGGCTCGCCGAAGTGAGGCCAAGGTAATGGAGGATACAATAAACAAGAGATAGGACTGAGGGCTACACAGGCAGTCACAACCGTATTTTGAATTCCGGTCTATAAGGTCTTGGAGAGAATCCGGAATCAGCCCTATTATAGAGCACCAGAGAAGATTCCTGGTGAATTTATAGGAAGAATTCTGGGAAAACACTGTGCCTACGACAATGAGGATGGGCATCTGACTTAAGGATGTAAAGCCCTAAAAGCACATCTGGAAGACTTGGTAAGACAAGGTCATCTAAGGGACTTGGTAGATGAGGCCAGGACAAGGGAAGAGCAAGAGAGACTGCCTCAGGCACCGGCAGCACTACCTCCTCTAGCACCACAACCGCAAGCAGGCGGACCTCGAGTAATCAATGTGATTCACTCGAAGGTCAATGAGAACAAGATACGTGGGGAAACTCAAAAGGTAAAACACTTGTAACACATGTATCAGGTTCGGCAGAAGAGACCTAGGGCAGATGAGTGTTAGGGACCAATGGTGTCCTTTACTGAAGATGACCTAGAGATGGTACAGCATCCACACAACGATGCCTTGGTAATATCCCTCCAGATTGGAGAGTGCTAGTTGAAACGAATTCTAATCGACCAGGGCAGCTCTTGTGACATCATGTATGTCAGGTGTTACAAGCAGCTTGGCCTTCAGCAAGATGATTTGGAGCAGTCCAATGGTCCAATGATTGGGTTCAATGGAATGCCAACGTGGCCTCTGGGAGCAGTAAGTTTGGAGGTACAAGCTGGCACCAAGAAGGTAAAAACTGAGTTCACAATAATTGACATCCCCTCCCCTTACAATGCCATCTTAGGAAGGCCATGGCTGCATGCAATGGGGGTTGTTCCCTCAACATTGCACCAGCTGTTGTGATTCCCAACAGAACACGGAATTGAGGAGGTCAGAGGAGATCAAGTACAGGCAAAGAATTACTCCATGACAGCAATGAAATCCACCTGCAACATACGAGAAGCAGAAGCAGAAGCAGCAGAGATTGAAGATGAGGACATGGAGGTCCTTGAGGACGTTGGCAAAAAACCAGCCAAGAAAAGTGAGGAAGCCCTAAAGAAGATCTTAGTCTAGCAAGGGGATGAAGAGCGCTTCTTCCTTCTCGGCTCAGGCTTGGCCGAGAAGGAAGAAAAGGAGTTAGAAGCGTTCTTGAGAGCAAACCTTGAGGTGTTTTCCTGGACACCATACGAGATGCCTGGCATTGACCCTGAGGTCACTTGCCACAAACTGAATGTAGACAGGTCGGCTAAATCTGTCATCCAACGAGCAAGGAGGCCGACGTTGATGCATGTTGAGGCAGTAGAAGAAGAAGTGGATAAACTTCTGGAGGCTAGAGCCATTCGAGAGGTAAACTACCCAACATGGCTATCAAACACGGTTGTTGTGAAGAAAAAGAATGGGAAGTGGAGGGTCTGCGTGGACTTCACCAGCCTGAACAAGGCTTGCTCCAAAGACAGTTTCTCACTACCCAAGATTGACCAATTGGTAGATGTCACTTCAGGGCATGGAAGGATGAGCTTCCTGGACGCTTACAGAGGGTATCATTAGATAGCCATGTACCCCCCAGATGAGGAGAAAACTGCATTTATCACCCCAAAAGGGCTGTATTGCTACAGAGTGATGCCCTTTTGGTTGAAAAATACAGGAGCAACTTACCAGAGATTGGTGACTAAGATGTTCAGACATCTAATGGGCAAAACAGTGGTGGTTTACATTGATGACATGGTCGTGAAGACCAAGGAACCTGAAGATTATTTGGCCGACCTAAAGACAGTCTTTGACATCCTAAGGACATTTCGGCTCCGACTTAATGCATCGAAGTGTGCATTTGGAGTTGGGTCAGGGAAATTCCTGGGATACTTGGTCACTAGAAAGGGCATTGAGGCAAGCCCGGATCAAATCAAGGCCATCTTAGAGTTAAAGAGCCCAACGTCGGCAAAATAAGTGCAGATGCTGACTGGAAGGGCTGCAGCCCTAAACATATTTATAAGCAAAAGTTATGATAAATGCAAACCTTTCTTTAGTTTAGTAAAGAAAGCCACAGACTTCTTATGGACAGAGGAGTGTGAAGTTGCCTTGGCCGACTTGAAGAAATACTTGACCACAGCTCCAGTTCTCTCAAATCCAGTACCTGGAGAGGAGCTGTTCTTATACTTGGCGGTCTCAGAGCATGCAGTAAGTGCAGTGATAATCAGGCAAGATAAGGGAGAATAGAGGGCAGTTTACTACGTGAGTAAAACTCTAGCAGATGCAGAGACCAGATATCTACCTTTGGAAAAGCTAACACTAGCTTTAGTAATAGCCTTCAAGAAGCTGAATCATTACTTTCAAGCCCACAAGATTGTGGTGTTAACGGAGCATCCTTTGAAGTCCCTGTTGCAACAAGGAGATCTGACAGGCAGGATAGCCAGATGGGCAGTGGTGTTGGGGCAATATGACCTGGAATTCAGACCCAGAACAGTAATCAAAGGCCAAGTTTTGGCCGACTTCGTGGCCGAGTTCACACCAGGCGCCATCATACATCGGGCTCCGTTGAGCTAAGGTACATGATGTCCAGGTGAACAAAAAGAAACCCAGCTGGGGATAGCAAAAGAGAGGAAAGAAGAGAAACTCAGGCCCTGCAGTATTTACGCGACTCCTTCCGCGTGTTTGTTGATGGAAGTTCAAATCGACAAGAAGTGGGGGCAGGAGTAGTGCTAGTATCACCGGATGGGCAGATGCTGGAGTAATCCGTTCATTTGGGGTTTAAGGCTTCAAACAATGAAGCGGAGTATGAAGCACTGATCGCAGGATTAAAATTGGCAGCAGCAATGGAGGCCGACGAGGTAATGGTCTTCTGTGACTCCCAACTTATCGTCAACCAGACAACAGGCGAATACGCAGCCCGAAATGAGAGGATGGTGGCCTATGTAAAGGAGGTAGGCAGACTGATAGCATTGTTCCAAAATTGCCGACTGCAGCAAGTTAGCCGAGATGACAACAGCCATGCTGATGCCTTGGCCAACCTGGCTAGTGCAATGAAACCAGGAGAGGCAAGGACAATAATGGTTGACTACCTATCAAGTCCAAGTGTAGAACCACTGAACACAGAGCATGAAACCGTGTGTGTGGAGATGGGACCAAGCTGGATGGATGCAATAATAGTGTTCCTTAGAGATGGAAAACTGCCAGATGATCATAAAGAAACACACAAGATCAGACTGAAGTCGGCAAGATTCAGTCTGACAGTAGAAGGGCATCTCTACAGAAGATCTTTTACTGGTCCCCTTTTGAAGTGTATGCATCATTCACAAGTTAAAGACTTCTCGTATGAAATACATGAAGGAGTATGTGGAAGCCACACTGGGGGCAGATCACTTGCTCATAGGGCCATTACTCAGGGGTACTGGTGGCCCTATATGCAGAAAGACGCTGAAGCCTATGTCAGAAAGTGTGAAAAGTGTCAGAGGTTTGCACCTTTGATACACCAACCAGCAGCAGATTTGAACCCAGTATCCAGCCCTTGGCCATTTGCCCAATGGGGCATGGATCTTGTTGGACAACTGCCTCAAGCAACTGGACAAAGGAAGTTCTTGCTAGTGGCAACAGATTACTTCACTAAGTGGGTTGAAGCTGAACCCTTTGCAAAGATTTGGGACATTGATGTAAGGAACTTCATATGGAAGAACATCATCACCAGGTTTGGGATCCCAAGAGCAATAATAGCAGACAATGGTACGCAGTTTGACAGTAAGCTAATCAAGAGCTTCTGTGCAAAGTACAAGATCAAGAATTATTACTCTACTCCAAGCTTCCCTCAGAGTAATGGCCAAGTAGAAGCATCCAATAAGGTAATCCTAGATGGAATCAAAAAGAGACTGCAAGCAGCAAAGGGAAAGTGGGTGGATGAGTTGCCCAGTGTACTTTGGGCATATCGGACCACGCCGAGAAGATCAACTGGGGAATCCCCATTTGCCGTGGCCTATGGCACAGAAGTGATTATACCACTGGAGGTCGGCATCCCAGGGATCAGGACCCAGGGAGTAGAAAATGGAACCAATGATGCATTCTTGGCCCGAGATCTGGATCTGTTAGAAGAAAGAAGAGAGAAAGCAGCAATCCAGCTGGAGGCATACCAGCAGCAGCTTGCCAGGGCTTACGATAAAAAGGTCAACCCACGAGAGTTTCAAGTTAGGGATCTCGTCCTGAGAAAGGTCGTCGGCAACAAGAAGGATCCCAGAGAGGTCCCAGAGAGGGCAAGCTTGGCCCAAACTGGGAGGGACCTTATAGAATCATCTCGGTCCTAGGAAATGGGGCATATCGGCTTGAAGACAGTGAAGGCAAAAAATTGCCAAGACCTTGGAATACTTACAACCTGAAGTTCTTCTATCATTAAGATTTCATTTTTCTTTCTTTAAAATCTTTTGTTATTAGCCGAAGTAATTAATAAAATTTTAGCTCAATTTTTTCAAACTTATGTAAAACGATTGACCAGTTACTTAGCGATATTTCTGATTGAAATATGACGAATAACTTAGACTTATTATATGGCAGAGTTGAATTATACTTGCATATAATAGAGTTGAACTAAGTTGGCGATGTTTCTGATTGAAACATGACGAATAACTTAGACTTATTATATGGCAGAGTTGAATTATACTTGCATATAATAGAGTTGAACTAAGTTGGCAATGTTTCTGATTGAAACATGACGATCAACTTAGACTCATTATATGATTATACTTGCATATAATGGAGTTGAACTAAGTTGGATTACCATAGATTTGCTGTGTTGAATGATACTAAGTACATGTCAGTTAGATTAACAGAGAAGACCGAGGTTGATCACTTCGGCCAGTCTCTGTTTGAATCTGACCTCGGCGACAAGATCATAGGTACATGCTTAATGTGAACATAAGTGAAACTTAAGTTCACATTAGGGGGCAGAGAGTTGGAGAATAATACTTGAAAGTTGGAATTTACAAGCCAAAATTGGTTTAATACTTGTTGAAATTTTAAGAAAAATTTACAAGATGAAGCTAAGCCGAGGTTACATTGAAAGAACATTGGTTTAATACTTGTTGAAGTTTTAAGAAAAATTTACAAGTTAAAGTTAAACCAAGGTTATGTTGAAAGAGGAATCTACGTACTTGCCGAGATTACCATGTTGCCGGTAATGGAAGACGGAAGTCTTGACAAGTAAGAGTGAAGTGGCAAGTTGTAAATAACACTTGTGCAAATATTTTTAATATTTTCAAGTGTTAAGCCAAGGCCGAGATAAACCGTTAGTGGGTATAAACCGAGGTATTCCACCCCGAGGAGATTGCACAGTTAAGGTGTACTTCGTAGACATGCAATTTTTCTAAGTATGGAAAGTAAAGAAGACAAACATACAAAAGTTGTACTTGTATTCGAAGGAAGTAAAAGGGCACTTCGGCCAACAAGAGGGGTTACTTGTTCAAATTACAAAAGGGCACATCGGCCAAATACAAAGTTAACATTGTTCAAAACAAAGAGATTTACAGCTGTACAAAAGTAAAAAAGGGAGCAAGTATTAAAAGAAGGAAAAACTAAAGTTTATGCATTTTCCACAGTCTGCCCTGCATTGGCAATTAGCGTTGTGTCAGCCTCGGCAGATAGCTGGGCAGATTTTTTAGCTTGGACCTCGGCATCGATTTCACGCAGTGTATCGTCCAGGCTCTTGTTAGGAGTCTCGACCTTGGCCTCAGAGGTGGTCTTTTGGACCTTATTCTCCTCATCCTGAGTCAAGTCTAAAACTTGCTCATTCAGAGTTAGGGACTTGGCCCAAGCAGCTTTGGTCTCCTCGATCTCTTTGGCCTCGGCCTCCTCCTCGGACTCAGCTTCGTCCTCGGTCTGGCTTTGAGTGGGTGGGAATGGCAGGACAATGCGGCTATCTTCTCGGAGAGGTGAATCCTTAGGGACATCCAACTCCTTTAAAGCAGCCATCCAACCAAGGGTGAAACCCTTGTTGCATGCCTGTTTCACTTGCTTCTTATAGTCCTTGCGGACGTCGGCTGCCCCCTCGGCGTATGTTTTCTCATTTGCCGCTTTGAACTCAGCATCTTTTGTGGCCAAGGCGGCAATGAGCTCGGCTTGGGCTTCGGCGGTCTTTACTTCGGCCTCTTTCTTCTTGGCTTCAAGGACCTTAACAACGGCCTCAGCAGCACCTGCCCTCTCATCGGCCTCGTCTTGGGCCTGTTTGGTTGCCTTGGCCTGATCTATCAGTGTCTTCATCTTGGCCTCAGCTCTGTTTACGGTCTTTAGTAAGCCAGCGGCCTCCTTGGTCTTGTTGACCAACTCCTTCTTAATGTCGAAAGCTTGCATCGTGAAGTAGTGGGCGTGCTGGATCGCCTAGAAGAAATGGACAAAACAAAAGTTAATAAAATTCTCTAAGTATAGAATGAAAAGTAAGAGGAGTAGGACTCCTCCCTCTGCTACAACTCCAACAGTTGCTTCCTCACCAAGGCCAGACCAGGCCTCATCTTCTAATCCAGCTGAGGTTGTATCAATGTCTGCTCCCCAACTGATTCCTCCAGCCTAGCGCCAACGTTGACGTCGATGCCGAGCTCCACTCTTCGCTCCTGCAGGCAGAACTTGTAGCTGTAAACGCCAAAGCACTAAGGCATCGGCTTACGATCCAACAAACCCATCTACTGCACTTCCAGCAATCCGCTTTAGTACCAAAGTTATCGTTGCCGTTGCCGTTGTCGTTACCGTCGAAGAAATGGATCATAGCAAGGCTGTCATTAAAGACCTTTTGGCCGACCTGCCTGGGGTCGTAACAGTTCAATCATTCTCATCACAATTCCAACCCAAGGCTAAGCCAAAGAGGGTAAAGAAAGCCAAAACCAAGGCAACAGTGATTCAGATCGACTCTAAGGACATTGCACCAATCTCCAAATTGGCCGAGGCTGAAAAGAGTACTCCTTCGACCGACAAGAGGCCAGCCAAGGCCGAGGCCAAGGCGTCTGACCTACCACAATCCAAAAGGCCAAGGTCCAACGACTCCTCTAATCCTTCCGATTTCTGTGCCGACGCTCCCTGGAATCCATTTGTTACAGTCAGAGACCGACCTCTTCTAGCGGGGGACAGTGCTCTGGACAGTTTGGAGGTCGGTGCCGCCATCTCCACCGCCATTCTGCTCCAAGCCAACATTAACCGGATGGCTGAGCTTTCAAAGTATGAAAATTATGCAATGATGATGTAACATTGTGTCTTGGTAAGTCTCAATACTTGTAACTTTTTGTCTAACTTTAAGTCTGGTTTCCATACTTAATTAATTTCCTTTGCACTCTTGCAGGCTATCCAGCAGGGTCACTCCCTTGCAGTCAAGACCGATGAATTCAAAAAAGAACTTACCCAAAAAACAAAGGAGGCTGCCAAGCTCCTTTCTTCACTCACCAGGGCCGAGGCCCGTATCCGAGGTCTCCTAGATCAGGCCAAGGCTACTGAGCTGGCCTTGAAGAATGCCGAGGATCGAGCCGAGGTCGCCAAGGCTGAGGCGAAAGAAGCCAAGGAGAAAAAGGCCCGGGCCCAAACCGAGCTTGTAAGGCCCCTGAAATATGTATTTACTTCTCAGACCCTAATGATGATTTATTTTCTTAAAACCCTCGTTTACTTGAATCAATTCGAATCTTGACAGTTAGTAATTGCTAGTTTTATTTTTATCCAAACAGAAATTCCCTAACCTAATTTACTTCTACCTAGGTTACATGTATTTAACTTCAAGCCCTCATATATTTTTTTTTTTCAAAACTTGCTCCAAAATAGTACTTATATCTTGTACCTTGGCATGCCATCAATCTTGCTATATATACATATGTGTATATACACCTTGAGGGATGTGCCTAGGACCAAAATTAATAAAAAATTTGCCCCATCACACTTCGCCAAGGCCGGCCCTCCTAGGGAAGGGAGAGAGGAGCCAATTTTCTAAGATTATGATTATGAAATCCTAGAGAAATACAACCTAGTGACCTACCTAGGATGCAAAATCCAAGAATTAGTTTTATTACAACTAGATGTGGCCTAAACCAATGGAACACACCTCCTAAGTCCCTTCCATTCCTTTAGAATTCAAGCAAAATCCTAACTTTCCATCCAATTCCAACTAAAGGGCTTTTATGTCCTTTTACCCCAATTTGCCTATATATACCACACCCTCCCTAGCTTGCAAACATACACACAACACACTCACTCACACACATTTTGGTTAGAGAGAGGGAGGAGAGCAAGGAAGAGAAATCTAGAGGAGAAGAAGGAGGAAGAAAAGAGAGTTTCTTGTGCAAAGCTTGGAGGGTAAGCCACCAACACAACCCTCTCTTCATTTTCTTTTCTAATGCATGTTTTTAAAGATTCTAAATAAAGTTTCAGATCTGTTATTATCAAGTTCCTATGTTGAAAATACTAAGATTTGAGTATTGTTTCCATCTCTCATGTATTTTACCCATTTTGGCACAAAACCATCTTCTTTTGTACACATCTCTCAACTTTTCATGGGTACTCTTTCAAACAAATTTTCTGAGTTAAACATGTGATAGTTAGCATATTTTCTTCACAAAAGAAATGAAACTTTCCCATGGTGGAACCCCCTTTTTTATAAATTTCCTTGTTTTGGGCATTCTACCTTAAAACCTGTTTTTTTTAGTCAACTTTCAAAAATTCCAGAAAAATTTACAAAAATATTCTGAACCTCTATTTTATGTCAAAACCTTCCTTAAGGAGTTAGCTTTCAACTAAAATTGTTTTCATCGAAAAAAATTGAGTGGTTTGCAAGAAAATCAAGTTTTCGTAACAGTCGACAGATCTGGGCAGATTCTGGACAGATTATGGAACAGTGCTGGACTATTTTCTAAATAACTTAAAATCGGGAAAAGCAATCCCATTTCCGAAAAATGTTCTAGAAACTAGATCAAATTCTCTACGAACCATAGGAAAACTGAGTCCGGTGGATGAACCTAAGTAGTCCTTCCATATTAACCTTCATGTGATGTTAAATCTGGAATTTGTTATGTTTGGATGTTTTATGCCCTTGTATTCATGAAAATGTTTAATGGCTTATTATCATATCTTGGCATGATGTTGTATGGGTATGTTATGTTATTTATCTTCTTATCTTGAGGAGGCATGCTTATGTGGATTTTATTTTATCGTTTAGTTGGACTAACCTTGACTTAAAACACTTAATTCAACGGGAAACCTAATTGGGTGGGTATTGGGTTTTCGAACACTTGAGTAATGAAAAGATGAGAAAATGTGATATATGGTTTGTTGGGATGCATTCCCTATTCGAGGTTAAATCTTGCGCAAGTGGTTTTCGGGACCCTTGAACGGAGCGGTTGTATTCAGACCCTAGGTGGTTTGGTGTAAGGAGGGATTCGAGCAAGGCCCTATTTTTTTACTGTCTCTTTTGAGGCCCTGCGGTTGGCGCTACGCGGTATATAACCGTTGGTAGGCATCCGAGGTTAGTTCTGCAACAAAGCAGCAAAAGAGGGGGCATACCGAATAATCCGCGTCCGATTTTTGTGGTTGGGAGGACGGAATCTCTTTGGAGGATTTCTAGTTACTAACATCTGACTCAACTCTTAATGTATTTATTTGTTTATTGGAGTATCATGCTTTACTACTTGGTGCTATAAATGTGATTGTGTATTGGACTGGGAAAAAGGGGTGGGGTGTGTATGTGTTTACTGGGCATTCAAAGCTCACGGCGTATCATGCCAGGTGACGAAGCGGAACTCGTAGCGGAAGACGACGAGTCGGAAACCTTTGAAGACTTTTGGCTATCTTAGGAATACTAGAAGTTTCTTTTTGGATATTTTTGTAAGACTCATATGAAGCTTAAAACTTTCTTTTTGGGATGTAATGTAACGGAACAATCTTTTTAATCAAGTATAATTGTGGTTGTTATGTACCTATATCCTATGTATGAACCTTATCGTTGCTTATGAGACCTTGTGCCAATGCCTTGTAAGATCTGTCAAAAAGGTAGTGCGCTGCCTAAGAAAGCTGGACTTAGAAGGGAGGCTATTTTGACTCCTCCGGCGATCTGGGATCTTACTTGGTTATTGACCAGAGGACTCACTAGTGACTCTCCCTTGACTGCAACCTATAGTGTAGAATCGGGGCGTCACAGAGCTCTAAACGGCACTGTCTACAAAGGCAACCGAAATCAAAGAGGCGGACGAGAAGGCCTATGCTAAGGGGACAGCCGACGTCCGCGAGGAGTACAAAAAGCAAGTCAAACAGGCATGCAATAGGGGTTACACCCTTGGTTGGATGGATGCTCTGAATGAACTAGCTGTCCCCGAGGACTCACCCTTCCGAGATGAGAGCCGACTTGTCATGCCATTCCCTCCCGCTCCAATCCAATTCGAAGATGAGGTTGAGGATGATGAAGAAGATGAAGCTGACAAGTCTGGGAAAACTGAAGCTGCTTGGGCCAAGTCCCCAACTCTAAATGAACAAGCCGTTGACTTGACTCAGGATGATGAGGACGAGGCTCCCAAAAACGCACCTAAAGCCGAGGTCGAAAGCACCGAGAAAAGCCTTGACAAGACTCTTCAAGAGATCGACACTGAGATCAAGGCCAATAAGGCTGCCGAGAAGCTCTCCCAGCTGTCTGCTGAGGCCGAAACACAGCCAATCACCGATGCAGAACAGTCTGTTTAAAATCTCCTCTTTGAACTTTGTAATTTTTCTTTGTAACAGTCTTCTACTTTTAGTTAGGCCGAAGTGCCACTTCTGTAATTGAACAAGTAATCATTTTGTAGGCCGAAGTGCCTTTTGCCCATGGACAAGTTTATCTTTTAAATGCAAGTCTAATTTCTTCTTTCAAGTGTTGTGTACCTTCTTTTCTTCTATGTATGTTTACTACTTCCATACTTAGAATAACTTTGCATTTCTTCAAAATATACCTCAGCTGTATAATGACTCCGGGATATAGTACCTCAAATACTAACCTTGAATGTTTTCCTCAGCCAACCATTGGAATACCTTGGCTAACACTTAAAAATATCAAAATATTTTTACAAGTGTTTATTCAATATCTCTTTTGTATGTTATCCTCTTTTAAGACTTTACCCTTTCCAAACCTGGTTAGGACCAAAACTGAGCAGTGTTTACTAAAAGAGGCATATCTTTTTGTACATTTGGAATTTTGATGTGAGGCTGCCACCATTGGAAAGAATACTTCTGGGGTTTCAATTTAGACTCAAGAATGACCTGCAAAGGAGTCCAGATGAAGGAGATATGCCCATTTGAAGTTGGACTTAGATAGCAGATTTTTCTGGCCGGCCACTGGTGGAGTTTGCTGGCCATGGTTGGGCTTTGTCGGCCATGTGTCATCCAGGGGTGACTTTTTTCGGCCATCAGTGGTGGCCGCCGGCCACTGGTGCAAAAAAGGTAGTTTTCTGCAGATATTTTCCTCCAATTGTTTTCACAATGTTCCAGCTGTCCATTTTGAGATATTTTCGACCTGAAGCCATATATTTCTATATATAGATGACCTATCTCTCATATTTCAAGGTTGGAAAAATTTTGGGAGCCTCTCTCTGTACAATTCTCTCTCTCTAGATTTCTCTCTCTCTTGAATTTTTGTGCATACAAGTGTAGATACACTTCAAGTTTGCGTATCAACCCTTAACCAAAGTTGCTTATCTTTGAGCTGAGGTTGCTTGAGACCCTCTTTGAGCTCTAGAAAGTGGTCTTAGCTTGGTCTTGTGCCTAGAATTGTGCTTTACTTCAAAGGTATAACACTTGTCTTGTTTTTACTTGTATTGTACCCTTGCTTTGCCATCCTTTTCTACTGTTTTGGGGCTGGTTTTGAACTCTAAAAACCTCTATTTTTATGACCTAAAACTGGTGGTTTGAGGCCATTTTCAGTTGGGGGAGTGGTTCACTCTTCTTGCTTCTTTGCTTGTAAAGCTTTTTGTGCCTTTATTCATCACTTTCAAATCAACTTTTTTTGGGCCTTTTAATCACTAAATTTCAGAGGTTTTTTAGTGGTAAAAAACTCATTTTGAAGTCCAAATTTGGAGGGGTTAGCCTCCCCTTCTTGTGTCTTGCTTACTAGCCTAGCATGCTCTATGTGTTAGCTTAATTTTCTAGCTTTTGTTAGCTTAATTTCAGTATGTTTTAGGGGTGTTTCAGACCTGTTTTAAGACTGTTTTTAAGTGTTGGTTACATTTGAGCCTTCCATGGCATGATTGTATTGTTAATTCCTTCACTAGCTTAGTGTTTTAAGGCTTTAACTATCATTGGTTTGAGTTGGTTGCATGTTTTAGTGCTTTTAGTACTCATTTTCAGCACCTAATCATATCTGCAACCTCCCCCCTTTCTTGGTTTTACTTTTGTTTTGAAAGTGGTTTAAACCATTTGCTTATTAAAAGCATGAAATTGAGATATTTGTGCTTAATGGTTTAATCTATTTGGGGGTTCATTACCAACGGCATGAGATCTCTTTCATGCCTAAAACAACCTTTGGTTTGAGCTTTTTTTTCCATTTAGAGGACACTCACTAATGGACTTAATGGATTAAGGATGACTTGGTAATTAAAATGTGTAAACAAAAGTGACAAGTAAAAGAGGCAAGATAAGCATTCTTTGTGTTGCATTGCATGTGTTCAAATCGAACGTTAATTTGAACACAATGAAAATGGAACATTTCATACTCAAAAGTGATGAAATGTGTCATTTTCCTTGGCCTCCATTGCCCTTGATCATGTATGATAGGGTGATGGTCATTTTGGTCTTGTTTGTGCATTTATTGAACTTGCACAAACTTGGTTCTTTGGCCATTATGCATGGAAATTGCTTGATTAATGGTTTGAGGGCCAAGAGTTTCTCTTCTTTGAGCTTGTGTGATGATAAGGAGGGTAAACAATACAAACAACATATGAGAATACACTATTTTGCTCTCTGTTGTAGCATGGAAGTGTGAATCAGCAGTGGCCGACAGCCACTATCAGTAGCCAACTGGCCACCATTGGTAGCCGACCGGTCCCTTGTCCCTTTTGTCGGCCATCAGTGATTTTTGCACAATGTATTGGTAAGATGAAGCAGAAGTGTTTTGGAAGTTGGCAAAATTTTCAGTGATCAAATGTGCAAACAGAGGCTTGCAGCAGCAAAGCAGTGGCTTTTCGGGTGTAGAATCGAGCATGCACATGCATATCCATCACTTCCCGGGGCTAAGTAGTTGATTACTTAGTTTACTTGCAATTGACTTGTAATCCATTAATTAGCTAAGTAGTTAATTAGATGTGATGTATTATTTAATTAGTTAGCTAGAATAGTTAATTAGTTTTCGGTTTGTAATAATTAGTTAGCTAGAATAGTTAGTTAATTCAATTCAGCTGTTATAATAATTAATTAGCTTAATCAACGTAGCTAGTTAGTTAGCTTATTCATTCAAATCCTCCTTCGCGAAGGCGTAATATTGTAATAAGTGTGCGCGCGTGTGTGCATGTCTTCCAACCTCACGTCTTTCTCTCTTTTACTTAATCGTTTTTAATGGTTAGATTAGGGATCATGTTTCAATTAGCATGCCTTATGCTTACGTACATTCATCTTGTCTTGCATGCACCAAGGCTCGACGCATCATTCAAACTGCATTGCCATTTCAAATATCTTGTTTGAATACATGTTTAACCGCATGTTATCAAATTGCTTCATATGCCATATTAGTAGCCGAGCTTATTAATTGCATGCTGCATGTGTTGCATTAGGCATCTTGTATAGTTAGGAATCATGCATATTTTTTTAACTCATGTTTTCCTAGCTTGGAGTACTAGGTGAGTTTTTACGCTTTAGCATGCTTGCATAAGTGTAAATGTGCCATGATTAGCATGTTTGCCATGAGGTTATGTGCTTACTTGCTAAACTGCTTGAATGCCTGTGGATGAAGGCTTATTGTTTGAATTGGAACAATTCAACGAATATGCGTTTTAAGCCCACTTTGTTGAGTGGCAAATCATGTTTTAAGCCCACTATGTTTGGTGGCAAAATCCACAATCTTTAAGTCCACTTGAGGTGGCAAATTCAAACCATTTTTGCAAACAAACATGAGTTAAATTGTTCCAAATTGAGCAAACTAGTCTATACTTTCTTGTGCGCATCACATAGTAAAGTTAGTCTAATAATCGAAATAAGAACACATAACGTTTATAAAAATCATATCATGCTTAGTAGAGGCCGATCTTTGATCGGGCGAACGGGGGTGCTCAATTCATGACCTTCCCCTCTCGTACCTAAGTTCCTGAGCCGAGGCAACTTTGGTGATGACGGACACGTGGCCTTTAGCACGAGTCAGGGTTTCCTAAATTTTCCCAAAACAAAAAATATTTAGGTTGCGACTCTGTATCTGGCAAAGCAGTCCAATTTTGGCATTATTTGATTTAAAATCGATTTTCCAAAAAGATTTGCCGGATTTGGACTCTTTGGTGTTTATCAGTTTCACATTGCACTTGTGAGATTAGATTCAGAACTGCGAGAGTTCGAACTGTGAAGGCCTTCTTTTCAAACCTTCCGAAAGGGGCGCAAAAAAGGGCGAGCCACACCATTACTCTGAGGGAAGCTTGGAGTAGAATAATAATTCTTGATTTTGTACTTTGCACAGAAACTCTTGATTAGCTTGCTGTCAAACTGCGTACCATTGTTTTCTATTATTGCCCTTGGGATCTCAAACCTGGTGATGATGTTCTTCTATATAAAGTTCTTCACATCAATATCTCAAATCTTCGCAAGGAGTTTAGTTTCTACCCACTTTATGAAATAGTCAGTTGCTACCAGCAGGAACTTCCTTTGTCCAGTTGCTTGGGGTAGTTGCCCAACAAGATCCATGCCCCACTAGGCAAATGGCCAAGGGCTAGACACTGGGTTCAAATCTGCTGTTGGTTGATGTATCAAAGGTGCGAACCTTTGACACTTCTCGTACTTTCTAACATAGGCTTCAACACCCTTCTGCATGTAGGGCCACCAGTACCCTTGAGTAATGGCCCTATGAGCAAGTGATCTGCCTCCAACATGGTTTCCATATACTCTTTCATGTATCTCATACAAGTCTTCAACTTGGGAGGGATGCACACATCTCAAAAGGGGACCAGTAAACGACCTTCTGTAGAGATGTCCTTCTGCTGTCAGGCTAAACCTAGCCGACTTCAGTCTGGTCTTGTGCGCCTCTTTGCGATCATCTGGCCGTTTCCCATCTCTAAGGAACATTACTATTATGTCTATCCAGCTTGGACCCATCTCCACACACATTGCTTCATACTCTGTGATTAGTGTTTCCACACTTGGGCCAGACAAATAATCAACCATTATTGTCCTTGCCTTCCTTGATTTCATTGCATTAACCAGGTTAGTCAAGGCATCGGCATGGCTATTGTCATCTCAGCTAACCTATTGTAGTCGGCAATCCTGAAACAAGGCTAACAGTCTGACAAACCTCTTTTACATAGGTTATCATTCTTTCATCTCGGGCTGCATACTTGCATGTTGTCTGGTTCACAATAAGTTGGGAGTCACAAAAGACTACCACCTCGTCGGCTTCCATTGCTGCTGCCAACTTCAATCCTGCGATTAGTGCTTCATATTCTGCTACATTGTTTGAGGCCTTAAACCCCAATCAAATAGATTGTTCCAACATCCGCCCATCTGGTGATATTAGCACTACTCATGCCCCCACTCTTTGACGGTTTGAGCTCCCATCAACAAACAGGCGGAAGGAGTCGTCGATGTAAATGTCGCAGGGCTTGAGTTTTTCTTCTTCCTTTTGCTCTACTGTGGGGTTTTTCATTCCTAGCTGGGTCTCTTCTTGTTCCCCTGGACACCCTAAGCCGCGGCTCATCGGAGCTCGACGTGGAATGGCTCCAGGTGTGAACTCGGCCACAAAGTCAGCCAAAACCTGGCCCTTAATTGCTGTTCTGGGTCTAAATTCCAGGTCGTATTGGCCCAGTACTACTGCCCATCTGGCTACCCTGCCTGTCAGATCTCCTTGTTATAGCAGGGACTTCAAGGGGTGCTCAGTTAATACCACAATCTTGTGGGCTTGGAAATAATGGTTCAACTTCTTAAAGGCCATCATTAAGGCCAATGTCAATTTCTCCAGGGGTAAATACCTGGTCTCTACGCCTGCTAAGGTTTTACTCACATAGTATACTGCCCTTTGTTCTCCCTTCTCTTCTCTGATTACCATTGCACTCACTGCATGCTCCGAAACTGCCAAGTATAAGAACAGTTCCTCTCCAGGTACTGGATTTGAGAGAATTGGCGCTGTGATCATGTCACGACCCAAACCCGCTCCTAAAAGTTTGGTCAATGACCAGCCTGTACCTAGGCCTCAAAACTAAATTTCAATAATATGCATTCAATGACAAGGCCTAAAGCGAAAGCAAATAGATTATAGAACGTCCATTGAGCAGTGCTTATGTGCTAGGATTTTAAATATATACAATTTATACATATATACATACAAGTCCACGTTATAGGTACATACAAGGAGTTAGTAACCAAAAATTTACATATTACTCAAGGGTTAAACGAAAGCCACCAAAAACTTGACAAAACATGTGACATCAAAAGAATCAGACAAAAAGCTTCAACTATGGAGGCTTAATACAATAGACCCACCAAAAGGGCTCCTGAAGCTGACCTAGGGCTGCCCTCCAAGCTGATCACCTACATAAACATATAAAAACAAAGTGAGCAAGGCTCGGTGAGTAACAATAATGTAAAGAGGTTCGGGTGAATAGGCATGTGTCTTGGAGAATATTTATCTAATGTTTACATGTTCCCTTTGTTATATTCCAAAACGGCCTTAGGACCAACATAATACAAAACGGCCTCGGGCCCAACATAATACAAAACAGCCTCGGGCCCAACTCATGTATGTATGGACCCAAGAGGTGGCTCGTACGGACTCTAGCGGTGGCTTCCACTGTAGCACTTAGTTCCGTATAGCACTTTGTTCCATACCAAAAATCCATAGATCTTAAAGACCGAACAATTCGTATTGTGTCATAGCATAACCAGAATGAATAAACATAACGATTTTAGGTCCATTTCTCATGCCATTGCTCATGCTTATGTCATTGCTCAATCGTTTTCGTTCTTTTAAATTTATTTAACGCGTGCCACTCACAAGCAAAAATACATAAATCATAGCACCATTTATCCCAGATATGCCATTCGCAATCAAAATGCGTAAATCATGATATAATTTATCCCGAACGTGCTAAATATAATCAAGATACATAACTCATAAATAAAAATACAGAAATAAATATATAAATCATTGCACTATTATTACTCATAGTGGTTTAGACAAGCAACGGCCTTTTTTCGCAAGTGACCTACACATAGCACACATATGCAACGGATAAATAATGCATTATTCCTTTAGTTTATCTCTTTAATCATTTGTTCAATTCGTTTAATTCCTATTAACTTTCAAGTATTTTAGAGGAATCAAATAGACATATTAATAGTTTCAGAAGGTCAAAAAGAGTAACAGAAGTTAACAAAATTTCCCCCGTCAGCCGCACGTGCGGAAATGTGTGCCGCACGTGCGGCCCATACGTGCCTTTATTGCAGAATGCCCCAGTCTGTTCCCCTGTTTTCTGCATGTGCGGCTGTGAGCCCCGTATGTGCGGCAATGCCTCCCGCACGTGCGGTCCTGGGCTCTGTTTGAGTAGTCCGAAAATCCAACAAATTCAAGCTTTCTAAACTCAATTCCAAGGTTCAATTCAAGCAATTCCACTCCAAAAACATAAGATATGAACATAACAAAACATAGATTCAAGTTCAATTAGATCAAACTTCCTTTAAGTTAACACGTAAGGCTTTAATTTCCATATTTTCTTCATTTTCTTCATCATTTCATGGCATATACAAACATATATACATACATAGGTTCAAAACATACAAAAATGTAAGACCAAGATAAAAAAAAAGGCAATTGCTCAAAATCTAAGTCAAGATAACTCAAAACATAAGAATCAACCCTTTAATTAACCAAATCCAAAGAGTACATGTTCCATTTCATGAAATATATTCACTCAAGATCATCACTCATAAACCCTAACTTCAATGGGTGTAAAAGCTTCATCTTAAGACTTGATCCTAACCAATTGAAGAAAGATTAAGAGAAGTCGAGTAAATTTTCACTTACTTTGAGCTATATATTTGTTTTCGCCTCCCAATCTCTCAAGTCTTCAAGCTTAAAATTATGCTCTCTTCTTTTTCTCTCTTTTTCTCTTCTCTTGAGTGGCTCTCCAGATTTTTCCACTCACCAAAGTGAGAGAAAATGAGCTCAAAAGGGACTTGTATTACATATATAGCTAAAACACTTGCCAAACAAGCCTTAACGAATCAGACTAAATCAATTTTCAATTAAATTACCCAAATGGCTCTAAAAATTCCCATTAGCATAATTATGTACTCAATTTCGGTTTCTGAACTCACTAAGGTCTTTAATTTTAGTTCCAAAGTGTTAATTTTAGGAGTTTTAACTAAATAAAGCTAATTAATTCATTACGAATCAAATTATTACAAAACTCCATATAATATCCTAAAAATCATGGTAATCATAACTGTAAAATAAATTTTGGTTTATCGCACCTCTAAGGCCCTCAATTTGTAGTCCAAAGGTCCCAATTTTAACAGATTTCTTCATAACCAACAGATACAAATTTATAAATGTATAATTCACACATTAAAACATGAAATTTCACATCAAGCACATAATCACACATATAATCACACATATATTGAGGGAATTAAAGCATATGGAGCATTTGAAATAATCGGGTTATTACACTCTTCCTCCCTTTAGGAAGTTTGGTCCCTCAAACTTACTATAAAACAAGATCAGAAATTTTAGTTGCATAGCATTATCTAGTTCCGTCACGGATGTTCAAGTTCGGTCATATAGAATTTCAAACCAACTCCATATAATTATTCCATAAAATCATATGTAAAGCAAGATAAGGCTGTAGCATTCAAAATCATATATTTCCGGTAGACAACGTTTATAATCTCAGAGTTTCCTATCAACAAGTGTCATAGCATCAATTTTCAGGTACAGTGGTTTGGTAGTGGTCATTCTCTTAAGCGCATACTGCATATATCAAGTCTTAACAATTATAATCCAATCAACGAAACCCATCATATCCAGTCAAATACAAGTTCTACCAATTCAAAACAAACAAAATTTTACTCTATCATCCGTGGCCAAGATAAATTTCATTCCATCAATTCATCTAGACATATAGTCAAGAGTTTTACAATTGCGTATGCTAGGCAATTTCCATTTGAGACAATCTCAAGCTAGCCCCATAAGTATAAGGTCATGAGTTACGTCATCCAGGCAATAAAACAATTGCAATAACCGTCATTCCGAACAAAAGTCTATCCATCCAAGGAGAAAGGCAGAAATCAAATCCCAATTATATCGGTTTGGCATCATATATATCCTCCCCCTTTTGTCATTTCAGTTTCTTTATATTTAGATAATTCTTTCCATTTTATTATAACTATCATTGACCCATGCCAATACTTCTCTAGGGTCCTAATTCTAGTTCCGATTCCAGACGTCCCTAACATCTCCATAACATAATTCAATTATATCATTCTCATGCAATTTAGAATGAGTGAGTTGGTATATTTTCGTCGATGACACACAAGTGAATGAGTTCTTTAATTGGAGACCAAATTGGTTCTATAGAATAGTAAACAAATGTCTAACAGGTCTTAGTAGTCTATCAAATCTCATAAACAAGTGTGTATATCTTCTTCTTTCTTTTGTTTTGTTTTGTTGTTTTATTGTTTTTTTTTTTTTTGTATGCTAATTGATAAGAAGCAAAATTAAAATCAATGCCGTTAGCCCCCTTACCAGATCCCAAGAGAGGTCAACACGCATAAATTCTTGCTATCGTTATTACTACTACATTCCAATATCCAACTAGTGTCAACATAGGGTGTTATATATATCAGTTCATATCAAAACGCCGATACATAGCGTGAAAATCAACTTAATAATAGTAGCAAAATTACAAGTTTAACCCTGTTCCTAGTAAGGGTAATCTATCAATAAATTTCATTCGGTGCATCGTATATAAAATTTCAATCAAGCAATAAATTCAAGAGTATTCCTCATTTAAAGTTTGGTTAGTCTATGTTGCAACTGATTCTCACGGTTTTCTTATTAAATATATGTAGTAATACTCATCATATATTAACGAAGCAATTTCACTCCGATCCATTTAGCAGGTTTAATTTGATAAGTTTTTTAAGTTCAGAAGTTCATCCGTAGTTCGTAAACATATTTCAAAATTCTTTCCTGATCAATATGTTTTATTCTGAGACATCCCATTGCCAAAGATTCTACATATTGAGTATTCGACAGTAAACAGTTTACTTTTATAGTATATTCCCAAGTTTTATCGAATCAGAGAATGTTCAATTTCCTTACTCATTGCCACCGAACCATTTTTATGCATAATCTACATCAATTGTTTCGTTTATGCTCATAATCATATCAATAGACATCATAGTAACTTATCAGTTACAAGGTGGGGGCTAATCAACATATTCTTCATACCCACATGGTCAAACATAAAAGTTGTCAATCAATAGAGGTTCAAGAGTGTGCAATTCTAATACCATAATATCAGAGTATCAAACTTAAAATCAATCATCTTATTACCATTGCATCTCATGCCAAAGGATATACAAATTTTCATCAAATCGATTTTTTTTTTACACCTAAACGTCGTACATAAATAAGAGATTAATCCTGTGGGGCTAATTAATCTAATACACATGTCGCAGATATCTGTATTAAATGATATTCTAAGCAAGGATGTACACATGCACTAGCCCAGAATCAATCAATAAATAGGCATAGGCATTCAGTTATAAACGATATAAATACCTGGAAACGAATTCAATATTCTGAGTGTTTCTGACACAAGTGTAATTACTCTATCCTGGTTTGCAATCCGAGGACAGCTCTTTACCACATGACCCATTTCCCCACACCTATAACAAGCCCCGAAAATGCGGTAACAAATCCCTCGGTGTTTCTTACCACATTCATCACACGTTGGTGTTGTATTCCTTACAAAGTTAAAAGTACGTGATGATCCCGCATCTTGCTTCTTAAACGATATTTTCCTTAGGAAAAAGTCATGCCTCCTACTTTCCCATTCAGAAGACTGGTTCAGTTTCACTTGGGGCTCTTGCATTGATGAAGGTACAGATTCTTGTCGTAGCAGTAACTGATGTTGTTGCCTTAGGACCTCTGGCATTTCTTGGACTATACCTTCCAGTGTATCTAGTTGGCCTGTGGTAGAGTCTTCTAACTTATTTGCCCTTGTTTTCTCCATAATCTAGTCGCGCTTGTAACTTATGTAGTACAGAAACAAGCACAAACACAATATATAGGCATACATTTACGTATCATCAAAACACGGAAATCATAGTAATCATATACACAACACACGATTGCATACTTATCAAATATTGTATGCTGAATACGTATTAAATAAATGCACACCTATCCATATTCATAGTCCACATACTCACCCCTTTCCGGAATGCTTCATACGCCCATATACTTGCATTATGAACAAAACAACACTTGCTTGTACACAGTCACACAACAATGCATATCTCATATTTGCACAAATAATAAAATCAAAATCATACATGTGGTTACATAGCTTTCGTATTCATAGGCCAATAATCCTTTACACTTTTCATAGATTTCAGTTCCATTCAGATATATTCCATCAATTCACATGCGTTTCCTTCATTCCATTTTCAAATGTCTTCACAACAGTTCACATAGTCGTGTTCATGATCGTTCACATACGCACACATGCCAATGCTATGTCCCTAAGTCTTTTCTAGGAAACCCTATAGTTCAAATGGACTTGTGTGTATGGAAGTAACTCGTGCTCTGATACCAACTGTCATGACCCAAACCCGCCCCTAAAAGTTTGGTCCATGACCGGCCTATACGTAGGCCTCAAAACTAAATTTCAATAATATGCATTCGACAACGGGGCCTAAAGCGTAAGCAAATAGATTATAGAACGTCCATTGAGCAGTGCTTATGTGCCAGGATTTTAAACATATACAATTTATACATATATACATACAAGTCCACATTATAGGTATATACAAGGAGTTAGTAACCAAAAATTTACATATTACTCAAGGGTTAAACAAAAGCCACCAAACACTTGACAAAACATGTGACATCAAAAGAATCAGACAAAAAGCTTCAACTGTGGAGGCTTAACACAACAGACCCACCAAAAGGGCTCCTGAAGCTGACCTAGGGCTACCCTCCAAGCTGATCACCTACATAAACATATAAAAACGAAGTGAGCAAGGCTCAATGCGTAATAATAATGTAAAAAAGTTCGGGTGAATAAGAATGTGTCTTGGAGAATATTTATCTTATATTTACATGTCCCCTTTGTCATATTCCAAAACGGCCTCGGGACCAACATAATACAAAACGGCCCCGAACCCAACGTAATACAAAATGGCCCCGGGCCCAACGTAATACAAAACGGCCTTGGGCTCAACTCATGTATGTATGGACCCAAGAGGTGGCTCGTACAGATTCTAGAGGTGGCTCCCATTGTAGCCCTTAGTTCCGTACAGTACTTTATTCCATACCAAAAATCCATAGATCTTAAAGACCGAACAATTCGTATCGTGTCATAGCATAACCAGAATGGATAAACAGAACGATTTTAGGTCCATTTCTCATGCCATGGCTCATGTTTATGTCATTGCTCAATCGTTTCCGTTCCCTTAAATTTATTTAACGCGTGCCACTCACAAGCAAAAATACATAAATCATAGCACCATTTATCCCAGATATGCCATTCGCAATCAAAATGCGTAAATCATGATATAATTTATCCCGAACGTGCTAAATATAATCAAGATACATAACTCATAAATTAAAATACAGAAATAAATATATAAATCGTTGCACTATTATTACTCATAGTGGTTTAGACAAGCAACGACCTTTTTCCGCAAGTGACCTACACATAGCACACATATGCAATGGATAAATAATGCATTATTCCTTTAGTTTATCTCTTTAATCATTTGTTCGATTCGTTTAATTCCTATTAACTTTCAAGTATTTTAAAGGAATCAAATAGACACATTAACAGTTTCAGAGGGTCAAAAAGAGTAACAGAAGTTAACAGAATTTCCCCCATCAGCCGCACGTGTGGAAAGGTGTGCCGCACGTGCGGCCTGCACGTGCCTTTATTGCAGAATGCCCCAGTCTGTTCCCCTGTTTTCCGCAGGTGTGGCTATGCCTCCTGCACGTACGGCCATGGGCCCCGCACGTGCGGTCCTGGGCTCTGTTTGAGTAGTCCGAAAATCCAACAAATTCAAGCTTTCTAAACTTAATTCCAAGGTTCAATTCAAGCAATTCCACTCCAAAAACATAAGATATGAACATAACAAAACATAGATTCAAGTTCAATTAGATCAAACTTCCTTTAAGTTAACACGTAAGGCTCTAATTTCCATGTTTTCTTCATTTTCTTCATCCTTTCATGGCATATACAAACATATATACATACATAGGTTCAAAACATACAAAAATGTAAGACCAAGATAAACAAAAAGGCAATTGCTCAAAATCTAAGTCGAGATAACTCAAAACATAAGAATCAACCCTTTAATTAACCAAATCCAAAGAGTACATGTTCCATTTCATGAAATATATTCACTCAAGATCATCACTCATAAACCCTAACTTCAATGGGTGTAAAAGCTTCATCTTGAAACTTGATCCTAACCAATTGAAGAAAGATTAAGAGAAGTCTAGTAAATTTTCACTTACTTTGAGCTATATATTTGTTTTCCCCTTCCAATCTCTCAAGTCTTCAAGCTTAAAATTATGCTCTTTTCTTTTTCTCTCTTTTTCTTTTCTCTTTAGTGACTCTCCAGATTTTTCCACTCACCAAAGTGAGAGAAGATGAGCTCAAAAGGGACTTGTATTTCATATATAGCTAGAACACTTGCCAAACAAGCCTTAACGAATCAGACTAAATCAATTTTCAATTAAATTGCCCAAATGGCTCTAAAAATTCCCATTAGCATAATTATGTACTCAATTTCGGTTTCTGAACTCACTAAGGTCTTTAATTTCAATTCCAAAATGTTAATTTTAGGAGTTTTAAATAAAGCTAATTAATTCATTATGAATCAAATTATTACAAAACTCCATATAATATCCTAAAAATCATGGTAATCATAACTGTAAAATCAATTTTGGTTTATCGCACCTCTAAGGCCCTCAATTTGCAGTCTAAAGGTCCCAATTTTAACAGATTTCTTTATAACCGACAAATACAAATTTATAAAACGTATAATTCACACATTAAAACATGGAATTTCACATCAAGCACATAATCACATATATAATCACACATATATTGAGGGAATTAAAGTATATGGAGCATTTGAAATAATCGGGTTATTACAGGTCAGGTATTTTTTCAAGTCGGCCAAGACGACTTCGCACTCCTCTATCCACAAAAAATCTGTGGCCTTCTTCACCAAATTAAAAAATGGTTTGCATTTTTCAGAACTTCTACTTATAAACCTATTCAGGGCTGCGGCCCTTTCAGTCAACATCTGTACTTGTTTTGCCAATATTGGGCTCTTCAAATCCAAGATGGCCTTGATTTGATCTGGGCTCGCTTCAATGCCCCTTCTGGTAACCAAGTATCCCAGGAACTTACGAAATCCAACTCCAAATGCACATTTCGAAGCATTGAGTCGGAGCCGATATGTTCTAAGGATATCGAAAACTGCCTTCAAGTCGGCCAGGTGATTCTCAGGTTCTTTGGTCTTCACGACCATATCATCAATGTATACTTCCACTGTTTTACTTCCACTGTTTTACCAATCAGATGTCTGAACATCTTGGTCACCAACCTCTAGTAGGTTGCTCTTGCTTTTTTCAACCCAAAAGGCATCACTCTGTAGCAATACATACCTTTTGGGGTGATAAATACAGTTTTCTCCTTATCAGAGGGGTACATTGCTATCTGATGGTACCCCTTGTATGTGTCCAGGAAGCTCATCCTTCCATGCCCTGAAGTGGCATCTACTAATTGATCGATCTTGGGGAGTGGGAAACTGTCTTTGGGACAAGCCTTATTCAGGCTGGTGAAGTCCACACAGACCCTCCACTTCCCATTCTTCTTTTTCACAACAACATTGTTTGATAACCAAGTTGGGTAGTTTACCTCTCGAATGGCTCTAGCGTCCAGCAGTTTATCCAATTCCTCTTTTACTGCCTCAACATACATCAATATCGACCTCCTTGCTCGCTGGATGACAGGTTTAGCCGACCTGTCCACATTTAGTCTATGGCAAGTGACCTCGGGGTCAATGCCAGGTATCTCGTATGGTGTCCAGGCAAACACCTCAATGTTTGCTCGTAAGAATGCCTTCAACTCCCTTTCCTCCTCCTCGACCAAGCCTGAGCCGAGAAGGAAGAAATGCTCTTCATCTCCTTGTTGGACTAGAATTTTCTTCAGGGCTTCCTCACTTTTCTCAGCTGGTTCTTTGCTGACATCGTCTAGGACATCCATGTCTTCATCCTCAATTTCTACTGTTTCTGCCTCTCGCACGTTGCAGGTGGATTTTATTGCTGCCATGGAGCAATTCTTCACCTACACTTGATCCCTTCTGACCTCTTCAATTCCATGCTCCGTTGGGAACCGCAACAACTAGTGCAGTGTTGAGGGAACAACCCTCATTGCATGCAACCATGGCCTTCCCAAGATGACATTGTAAGTGGAGGGGGTGTCAATCACTGTAAACTCTATGCTTACCTTCTTGGTGCCTGCCTGTACCTCTAGGTTTATTGCCCTCAAGGTAGGGGTGCAACTTGGGCAGGCTCAACCCGAGCAACCCGAACCCAGCTCGAATTTTTTTAGGGCTTGGACAAGATATTTTTAAATTTGGTACGGGCTTGGGCAAAAATTTAGAAGTCCGAATTAAATTTGAACGAGCTTGGTCAAAGACGTCAAACAACCCGAGCAACCCGAAACCCGAATTATACATATATAGATATATAAAAATATTAAATATATATATAAATTATTAGCTATTACATGATATTAAAGTAATTTAGATTATTAAATCATATTGAATATATATTATATATACAAATAACATAAAATCTTACTTTTTTTTTTTTATTTTCACTCATAAATTGTAAAGACTATTATAGCGACATCTCTCTTACATTTTATAAATTATTTGTTTTGATGGTATTAAATTTTAATAATTTAATAATGTAGCTGCAAAAAAAAAAAAAAAAAAAAAAAGAACAAACAAACAAACAAACAAACAACAACAACAACAACAACAACAACAACAACAACAACAACAAAAATTCATTTACAATTCAGGTAATTCGGCAACTCGGGCAATTTGGAGCACAACTTGGGCTAGGCTTGGACAACCTCCCAACCCAATCGAACCCACCCGAGTTGCACCCCTACCCCAAGGGCCACGTCAACGTTCCGTTGAACCCGACCATTGGGCTGTTGGACTATTCCAAATCATCTCGGTGAAGTCCGAGCTCCTTGTAACATTTGACATACATGATGTCACAAAAGCTGCCTTGGTCGATCAGAATTCAGCTTACCTGGTATTTGCCAACCTTGAGGGTCACTACTAGAGCATCATTGTGTGGATGTTACACCATGTCTAGATCTGTCTCTGTAAAGGACACCATCGGTCCTTGGCACTCGATTTCCCTGGGCCTTTTCTGCTGGACTTGACACACATGCTGCAAGTGCCTTACTGTAACAACCCCCATACCGTTTACTAATAAATTACTGAATTACCTACTGATTATTGCTAACTGGACTGCTTATGACAGATGATTGAACTAACTGAAGTACTGAACGGACTGATTGAAAACTGGAACTGAATCGACTAAGCATATCTATTGTATTGCATTTTTATCTGTTCGATTATTTGATTTTCTGTTGGTATGTTTATGTTTAAATTGCGAATTGAAGGCCTTATCGGCGGCCGAACTGAAAATTGTTTAGTGTTTCATGATCAGTGGAAATTATGTGATTTAATGGTATATTTATCTAAAATGTGATTAGGAATGATTAAACTAGATTAAACAAAGCCAATTAAAGAGTTTGTCGTAATTACACTTTTGCCATCCCTAGTGGGCCACTTAGGCAACACACTTAGAGAAACAAAACATTTTTCCTCAGCTCTTTTGTGCCTATAGCCGACCAAAGTGAGGGAGAGGGAGAGTTAAGAGAGAATTGAACTCATCTTGTGAATGGGCTTGAAGAATTGATGAAATTGTTAGAGAATTGTCAAATTGAGCCTCCAAACCTTGAATACAAGACTAAGGTAGGACATTCATCTTCTTGTTGTTGTCATAGAGCTAAGTCTTGCATGTTTCATACTCCATTGTAGAACTAAGTCATGTTGTAGTTCATACATGTAAGATTATAGCTTAATTCATGCATGCATGGTTGAAATGTTGAAATTTGAGTTGAGTTCATGGTAAATTGCACATGCATATTCATATTTAGGCTTGAGTCCATGATTTCAACATGTTCTTGAAGAAATGAGTTCATTTGAACAAGCATTGGAGCTTTAACATGGTTGGATTTCATGCATGTTTGCATTTCTCCATGTTTATGAAAAATGGGTTTGAAAAATGGTTTTAATTGACTCACCTTTGGGGCTTGAATTCATAAATTGAGCTTTGAAACTTGTTATACAATGAATTTAGTTATGTTTTCCAGAATTTGAGCCCAAGAGGTCGAGTTTAGAGTAGTAGAATGCTTGGTTTGAGCTTGGGAGGCAAATCTGGAAATTCCAGATTTGGCTTCCTCGCTCGAGCGAAGGATTCCTCGCTCGAGCGAGCACCTTTGTCCAGGGCTCCGCTCGAGCGAGCATCGCGCGACCATCGCGCGTAAAATCACAACATCCAGTACTTTTACTGTTCAACAGACCGCTCGAGCGAAAGATCTCTCGCTCGAGCGAAGCCTTTGATTTTGGAATCTCGCTCGAGCGAAAGAAGGCTCGCTCGAGCAAGGCTCCTATTTTCAGCAAACTTTGCAAAATATTTTCTAAGTGTATTTTTGCATCCTCATCCCATTCTAGGCATTCTTAGGCCTAGTTTAAGGCATCTTAATGAGGATATAGATGTAGAACACACCAAGGCAAATTAGGGATTTAGTTATGATATTTCCCAACTGTGTAGCTTAGTGTGTGTTCAACCTGTGAATAGGGATGGCAATGGGGACCCGGCCCGATGGGGACCCGATCCCGAATTGAGTGGTGATTCCCCGAAAAATATCCCCGTGGGGACGGGGACGGTATTTAAAATTTCATCCCCGATGATATACGGGCCGGGGACGGGGATACAGATTTTGGCCCCGGCCCCGGCCCGACCCCGCCCCGTTCCCCGCCCCGACCACTCCCCGCGTGTGTATATCTATATATATAATATATATGTTTAGTGTTTATATAAATATAAAATATACTTTATATATTTTTTTGTTCCGTCTCTCATTCTCTCTCTTTCATTTGCACTCTCTGGTTCTCATCTTCCTACGAGAGTGAGTCACTGCCTCTCACCTCTCTCTCTTCCTCTCACTCACTCAGTGTCTCTCTCTCTCACTCTCGTAGTCCATCGCAGTCCTCCGTTGTCCATCGCATCCATCGCCGATCTCAACCACCGTTGTTCGTCTACCATCGCCGATCTCAGCCACCATCGCCGATCTCAACCACCGTGGTCCACCTTCGTCGCAGTCACCATCGCCGACTCAGATCTGTTTGATGACACAAATCATCACCATCGCCGACTCAGATCTGCTTGATGACACAAATCTCAGATCTGTGTTGATTGATGATGCACACAGATCTGTCTCTTTCTCTCTTTTTTTTTGGTAGTTGATGATGTTCTTGATTGATGATGCACACTCAGATTTTTATTTTTTTTTGGGTAGTTGATGCATGTTGATGTTCTTGATTGATGATGCACACTTGGATCTGTTGATTGATGATTTTTTTTTGATGATTTTGTTGATGTTAAAAGTTGTTGATGTTGAGACAGATTTGGGCGGGGAATATTCGGGGTCGGGGAAACCCGATCCCCGTAGGGGACGGGGATGGGGACGG
Organism: Camellia japonica; assembly: GCA_030407325.1. Taxonomy (NCBI): domain Eukaryota; kingdom Viridiplantae; phylum Streptophyta; class Magnoliopsida; order Ericales; family Theaceae; genus Camellia; species Camellia japonica. The sequence continues at coordinate 82,784,841 of JAPPVO010000019.1, read as the reverse complement.
TGACAGGTTCTCCGTCGGGGATCGGGGCCGGGGCCGGGGGATTTTTTTCCATCGGGGATCGGGGACGGGGAGGGTGATCCCCGGCCCCGCCCCGCCCCGTTGCCATTCCTACCTGTGAACTGTGTAGGGTTGACGACTGGGGAGACACGCTCTAGCATACTGTAGCCCAAACTCTGTGAGTAACAATTGTGTAAAGATATGTTCAACTGAGAATGTTTTCTGACTGCTTAACGGAACTGTTTTCTGAAATAATTATTGTTAATTGATTGAATGTATGTCCTGTATTCTGAAATGTATTGTGGCGTCCTTAGCAACGATTATATACTATTATTGTTACTGTTACAGAGATCTCTGTCGGTTCCCTCGTGGAACCACTACTGTTTACTGACTGATGGCCATCATTACTGTTCGGTCTTTAAGACCTACTGTTTACTGCTATGCTAATGGATGTACCACATATGACTGAATAACTGTTCTGACTGAAATGTTTTCATTATTGTAAGGACATATCATTCTTAACCTCTTTATGCATTATGTTATTCACTGGGCTTTAGCTCACTGTTTATATATATGTAGGTGCTCAGCCACCAGATCGGAGCTAGGAGCGTGGGTTAGACTCCAGTTTTGTCAAGCCAGCCTAGGTGCCTCACTGCGAGGTTCCGAGTTGCCATGCTATGGCTTTGGGGTGTTTTGTTTTTCCCCCGTCTGTCTCCGTACTGTTTTGGATTACTGTATAGACTGTCCACTACTAACTGTACTGTTATCAAGGGATTAGGTCCCTGTACTGTGTGACTGTAAATTCTGTATAGACTGTACTGTTCTGAACGTGTGAATGCATGAAAAATCTTTTTGGCATACAGACTGTCACAGCTCAATGGACATTATTTATTTACTATATTGGCTTCCGCCAGGCCCTGAACTCTATTTTACTGTACTACTGTTAAGCAGGCCTTCGATAATCTTGGATTACTGGCCGGTTACGGTGCTAAACCCATAGGGCCGGGTTTGGGTCGTGACACTTACCCTCTGTGTCTCCCCACGTATCTCATTCTCATTGACCCTTGAATGAATTACATCAATCACCCAAAGTCCTTCTGGTTGCTGCTGTGGTGGTGGTGGTGGAGGTGGTGCTGCTGGTGCTTGGGGCAATCTCGCATGTTCTTCCCTTGTTTTGGCCTCATCCACCAGGTCCTTCAAGTAGCCTTGGTCAATCAGAATTCACCTTACCTGATATTTGCCAACCTTGAGGGTCACTACCAGAGCATCATTGTGTGGATGTTGCACCATGTCTAGATCTGTCTCTGTAAAGGACACCATCTGTAATAACCCGACCCTCGTACATGTTTTCTGATATATTTTCAGTCCTTGTTTTTGGGCATTTAAATGTTTACTGTGAAATTCCCTGGAAAATTAAAGTTATGTAAGTGAAATCCATGTTTAAGGAAGTCTATCTGTCCCTCAAGAAACGTATCTGTTACATTTAAAATCTTTGACTCAGAAATTGGAAGCTTTAAAGGTTTAATTATCTAAAATTGATTATATATCTATGATCAGCATAATTTTTAAGTAATATTAAGCATGTTTACAAAATTTCAATTTCAGAATGATTAAACGATTAGATTTTGTCCTTATTCACATATTATATATTGCTTGAGCATGAACTTATACTTAATTCAAGAAGAAATCTCGTGAGAGAGGGAATTAGGGAAGAAAAAGGGGTTCTAAGGAAGGTCTTCAAGAAGAAGGTCAAGAAACCTTGTGAAGGGTGTAAATCTTGAACTTAAGGTATGTTAAATCTACTCTATATAAGCTTCCTCTTGATCATGTAAGAAGTTCTCTTTCCAATTGTGAGGAAGGGTTGTCAATTTTATATGGAGTTACTAGGGTTGTAAGGGAGAGTTGTATTCTTGGTGGGATTAACAAGTTATGCTCATTAATAGGTTGTTTTGTCACCTAATTTAGGTGTTATGTGGAAAATACTTCAATCCTTAGTTTTATGCCAACTCCATGAAAGTATATATATATATATATATATGGAAGATGTTAGGTTCTATGAACAAAAGTAGTTTGAAAGAGTGATTAAGCTTTTAATCATGTTTCTTTTGTGTGGTTGAGATGATAAGTCATGGTATAGTAAGGTTAAGTCAATGTATTGCAATAATTTCTTCTTGTTTTGCATGTAGAATGTGTTGGGATTGCTGGTTTTTCTGGGTTGAACTTCGAACTGCCAAAACAGGGGCACGGCCGCTCGAGCGGAGTCATGGCCGCTCGAGCGGAGAAGAAGAAAAACATTATTTGTTCTCTTTTGTGTGCTCGACCCTCTGCTATGTTTAGATGATGTTTTGATGAGCTTAAGATAGTTATAATTCACTGGAAGCGTAATGAATCGGGAACTATTGTACCAAGGAAAAGAAGAACTAATATGCAAGTTTTGCTTGTATACAGGACACACTCCGGGAGGAAGTAGCACGTCATCTCAACACCACAGTGAGTAGTAGTACCATTATATGCTTCATATGTATAGCTAATGATTGTCATTAGCATTTTATTCACATACGATCCGTAATTATGTTCATGATTTAATATATATATATATATATATATAGAAATGGGGAAGATGAAGTGTTTCCATTCTTTAAGATTATGGGCCTTTGGCCATATGGTATAAGTAACTACGACATGAAACAAAGTGCTACACGGGACTAAGTGCTACAATGTGAGTCACCGCTAGAACCCGTGTGAGACACCTCTTGAGTTCATATAAGAATTTACAATGGCTCAATGCCAATTTACAAGGGCTCAATGCCAATTTACAAGGGCTTAATGCCAATTTATAAGGGCTCCATGCCAATTTATTCAAGGGCCTTGCGCCACTATGTTTACGGGCTTCGTGCCACCATGAATAAGAGTTTGTGCCACACTATACAAGGGCTTTAAGCCAAAACATTATGTCCAAGCCAATATGTTCCAAGATAAGACCTAAGCCCATTATGAATAAGTACAGATTCAGATTCGTTATGTGAATGCTGCAGTAATATACAAAAGTACATGTTTGAAGCTTTGGATACCAGGTTGGAACTTAATTGAAATGTTAAAATTTCAAAACTTGCATGGTCCGCTCGAGCGGGGAGGGAAGTCCCGCTCGAGCGTGGAAATTAACCTCCCAGCAGTTTTTCAGAGATTTCGCTGTCCGCTCGAGCGGGGAAATTTCCGCTCGAGCGTAAAAATCGACCTCCTAGCATTTTTATTAAATTGTACAGCCCGCTCGAGCGGGGACCCATTTTCAGGAAAATTTGAAAAGTGCATTTAATTCATAATTCTACCCTCATTTCTTTCCAAAGCATGTTAGACACAATTTATGGATCAATAAATGTTGGAAAGCTATGAGACTATATGTATTCTTTTACTACGATTCAAGTTAAGCATCACCTTGTTATGTATTACTATTCACTGAGCTTGGCTCACCCCTTTGTTATGTCTGTTTCTGTAGGTAACCAACCAGGAGGTCAGCCCTAACCCAGGACGTCCGTTTCTTTTTGTCAACCTATGTGAGCTCGAGCACTAGACGAGAGCACTTTTTGTGAAGCCTTACTAAGATGATGACTTATATTTGATTACTCCTTTGGGATGAATGTACATGACTTTAATGTTTTTGTTTATAGGGTTGGGACTGTATAAGTATGTAAGTGGTTGATGCATGAAGTATAATTTTAGCTTGTAACTGTATGTTATAATATTCATGATGCATGTGATCCTGGCATGTTAGATGTAGCTCAATGGAGTTTGTTATATTATTTTAGTTTTTAGTGCTTCCGTTAAGCCCTGTATGTTAAGAGTACTAGTGTATATGTTTGGTTTCGTATGGATCATGCCCAAACTTTTAGGGGCAGATTATGGGCGTGACAAGTGGTATCAGAGCACGAGTTGCTATCTCACACATGGATCCATTGAGCTCTAGGGTGTCTAGAAAAGTTTTAGGCATCTTGCATAACATCCTGAAAGTATATGAAAGTTCGATGGCAACGTTATGAGTACTCTGATAAGGCTAACAATTTTGAATATGTCTATTGTATATAAATGCTTATTGTGCAGGCAATGGTGAGAACAACGACAGAAGATACCGAAGATGCTACTACTGTACGGCTGGATAGGATGGAGAGAATGATTATGGAAATGGCGGAGACCTTACGACAACAACAGCAGCAGCCACAACAGCAGCAACAGCCACAAGAGCAACCGCCACCACCACCGGTGCCTCCACCGGCAGTGCAAGATTTCCAGGCTAAAGATCGAACTATTACTCTTATCAAAGAGTTTAAAAAGATGAAACCGCCATCCTTTAAAGGAGGAATTGAACCAATGAAAGCTGAAGCATGGGTGTTGGGAATAGAGAAGTTATTTGAAGTCTTTCCGTGTACCGAAGCTCAGAAGGTGCAATTGGCTGCATTCACTTTCGAGGATGAGGCGCGAAGGTGGTGGATGCTTACGAGAACTATATACCAAGGATTGTCATGGGACAGGTTCTTGGAGATATTCTACGATAAATAATTTTCCACAAAGTGTGCGAGATAAAAAGGTGACTGAATTCGAAACCCTTAGGCAAGGAAACAAGACTGTTGCTGAGTATGAAGCCCAATTTGCCGAGTTGGCCCAGTTCGCACCTCACATGGTGGATACGGACTATAAGAAGGCACGTAAATTCGAAGGGGGACTACGGGGTGCTATTCTGGACCGAGTTAATATGTTGAAGCTGCCTATCTATGTAGAAGTGTTGGAGAGGGCCGTTATAGCAGAAGGGAATATTGCCGCACAAAACCGAATTTCTGAATGGAAGGGAAAAAGGCAAAATAATCAATGGTCGAAGGGGGCAACTACTCCACCAAATAAGAAACAAAATTCAGGGGCTTCAAATGTTTCTACCCCTAATCAAGATTCAATTCCTGTATGTGTGGAGTGTGGGAAGAAACACCGTGGGATATGTTATCGGAAGTCTGGAGCCTGCTTTCAGTGTGGAAAGACGGGTCATGTGATAAGGGATTGCCCTCAGAGGAAGCAGCAACAACATAGCAATAGGGCTGCTACCAGTATAGTGGGGTCTGCACCAACTAGCAATACCAAGGCACCGGTCAAAGCTACTAACAACAAAGACACCGCGAGACAAGGTAGGGTATTTGCATTGGTTCCGGGAGATGTGCAAAAGGCGGCGACAATGGTGTCAGGTACATTTATGGTTCACGGTCATTCTGCTTGTGTACTGTTTGATTCCGGTTCTACCCATTCTTTTGTGTCAAAACTATTTGCTCCTAAGTTAAATACATCTGAGGAAATATTATCATATATGCTATGTGTATCTTTACCATTGGGGGATTCTATGATTTGTACTTCTATATATGCTGCTTGTGAACTCCACCTTGGGGATATTTGGGTATACGCTAATTTAATACCTCTCGATATGATGTATTTTGATATTGTACTGGGGATGGACTGGTTGAGTGAACATAGTGCAACTATAAACTGTTTGACTAAACAAGTGAGTTTCCACCCTCCGGGTCAAGCAGAATTTATATTTCAGGGACAGGAGGTGACTTCTCCACTGTATTTGATTTCTGCAGTAAAAGCTTGTAAGTTAATTCAGAAAGGGTGCGAAGGGTATTTGTGTAGTGTAGTGGAAGAACAAGTGGTGAATGGAGGTACTGATATAATTCCGGTTATTTGTGAATTTCCGGATGTCTTTCCAGAAGAATTACCAGGGCAGTTGATAGACCGGGAAATAGAGTTTACAATTGAAGTAGTACCGGGGACTCAACCCATTTCTAAGACTCCGTATAGAATGTCACCAGTTGAGATGAAGGAATTGAAAATTCAGTTGCAAGATTTGCTGGACAAGGGATTTATCCGCCCGAGTGTGTCTCCGTGGGGAGCACCAGTTCTGTTTGTCAAAAAGAATGATGGAACACTCCGGCTTTGTATCGATTACAGGGAACTTAATAAGGTAACAATCAAGAATAAATATCCTTTGCCAAGAATTGATGATTTATTTGACCAGCTTCAAGGAGCACAAGTCTTTTCTAAGATTGATCTACGGTCCGGTTACCATCAATTAAAGGTCAAGGCTGATGATATTGAGAAGACAGCCTTTCGAACTCGCTATGGTCATTATGAATTTCTAGTTATGCCCTTTGGAGTTACTAATGCCCCAGCAGCCTTTATGGATCTAATGAATCGCGTCTTTAAGTCTTACTTGGATGAATTTGTAGTGGTCTTTATTGACGATATTCTCATATATTCAAAGACTGTAGAAGCTCATGAGAATCATCTTCGGTTGATCCTTCAAACCCTCCGGGAAAAGAAACTGTATGCGAAGCTGAAGAAATGTGAATTTTGGCTACTAGAGGTGGCATTTCTGGGGTATGTTATCACTAAGGAAGGAATTTCTGTCGACCCACACAAGATTGAGGCAATCGTGAATTGGCCAACTCCCACTAATGTGACTAAAGTGCGTAGTTTTATGGGGTTAGCCGGCTATTACAGACGGTTTGTTCAAGATTTTTCGAAAATTGCTGTGCCGCTTACACAACTGACACAAAAAGGAGTTGTATTTGAATGGACAAAAGAACGGGAAGCTGCCTTCCGAGAATTGAAGACAAAGTTGACTACAGCACCAGTATTGGCCTTACCTTCTGGGATCGAAGGGTTTGTAATTTATAGTGATGCCTCTCATAAAGGCCTTGGTTGTGTACTTATGCAACGAGGGAGAGTTATCGCTTATGCCTCTCGCCAGTTGAAACCCCATGAAAAGAATTATCCCATGCATGATCTGGAGCTAGCAGCGGTAATCTTTGCTTTGAAAATATGGAGACACTATTTGTACGGCACTACCTGCGAAGTATATACTGACCACAAGAGTCTCAAGTACCTTTTCACGCAAAAAGAGCTGAATATGCGGCAGCGACGGTGGTTGGAACTTATTAAAGATTACGATTTACAGATCCATTACCATCCTGGCAAAGCCATCACAGTTGCGGATGCGCTTAGTCGAAAAAGTATGGGGACTTTCGCAAATTTGGTTACAGGGCAAAGGAAATTGGCAGATGAATTGGCTAAAATGGAAGTGGACCTTATGTTACATGGGCATGAAGCTTTAATAGCAGCAGTGATGGCCCAACCAACCTTACTTGAGGAAATTAAGTTGCATCAGATAGAAGATGAAGCTCTAAGGAAGATATGTGATGAATTAGGAACAAAACCAAAGTCGGAATTCTGTTTGGTAGATTCAGTGCTTAAATTTCAAAACCGAATATGTGTCCCCAATGTGTTAAACCTTAAGCAAAAACTGATGGAAGACGCACATACCTCAAGGTTTTCAATGCATCCAGGGAGTACCAAAATGTACCGAGACTTGAAGCAGAATTTTTGGTGGCCAAGTATGAAGAAAGAGATCGCGGAGTTTGTCTCTAAGTGTTTGCAATGCCAGCAAGTAAAAGCGGAGCATCAAAGACCTGCCAGTTTGTTGCAACCTCTTCCCATCCCGGAATGGAAATGGAAACATTTGACCATGGATTTTGTTGTGGGGTTACCACGGACTCCTCGAGGTATGAATTCAATATGGGTCATTGTGGACCGATTAACTAAGTCCGCCCACTTCCTACCAGTAAAAACTTAGTATAATGCAGACAAATTGGCGGTAATCTATGTGAATGAAATTGTCAGGCTTCATGGTATTCCGGTCTCCATCGTATCAGATAGAGATCCAAAGTTTGTTTCCAGATTTTGGCAAAGTTTACAAGAAGCAATGGGTACAGAATTGAAATTCAGCACAGCTTTCCATCCTCAGACCGACAGTCAATCCGAGAGAACGATACAGACCCTAGAAGATATGCTCCGAATGTGTGTGTTGGATTTTCAAGAAAGTTGGGAAACCCACCTACCGTTGGTAGAATTTGCGTACAATAATAGTTACCACTCAAGTATTGACATGGCACCCTATGAAGCTCTATATGGAAGACCGTGTTGATCTCCAATATGTTGGTCCGAAGTTGGAGATAAATCCTTGCTAGGCCCTGAAATTGTCCAGTTAACCACTGAAAAGGTTAAAACTATTCGGGAAAAATTGAAAACTGCGCAAAGTAGACAGAAAAGTTATGCGGATAACCGACAGAGGGATTTGGAATTTGAAGTAGATAGTCATGTTTTTGTGAAAGTCACTCCGCTGAAAGGACATCCGAGATTCGGGAGAAGGGGTAAGTTAACACCCCGTTATGTAGGTCCATTCCAAATTTTGGAGAAAGTGGGTCCGGTAGCTTACCGAGTTGCCCTTCCGCCGAATATGAGTCAAGTACATAATGTGTTTCATGTCCCTATGCTTCGCGGATATCTCCCGGATCCGTCTCATGTTATTGACTACCACCAAATTGAGTTGGATGACAAGCTAACTTATGAAGAGAAACCAATCCGAATTTTGGAGCGGCAAGTAAAACAATTACGAAACCGAGAAATTCCAATGATAAAAGTTGAGTGGCAAGAGCATTACTGATGGGTCGTTGAACACACCAAAATTAAATACTAAACTATACCAAATTCAATCAGAATAATGGCAAGTCCAGGTATCGATCCACAGGGACTATTGTGAAATTGAACTAATTTAATTATTAAATTCCTAAATTAATTTTGATAAAAGAGATAAGATTGATTCTAAACCTAAACAGCAATTAAATAAAATTGAAGAATTATATTGACAATTAAAATCCAGGGTTTGAGATATTAATTTTCGGAAAAAATCCTAGGGTAGAGAATTCACCACTAACCACATGAATGAGACTTAACATCAACCATCAATCGCAATTTGGTTTGAATTATCCAATATTTCACAACTACAAGTTTGAAATATTGATCAAGAGGGTTTGTTACATTCAATGTACAAGCACGAATCATCCCGAGTAGTACGAGTCGTTTGCTCTAAATTATGTTAGCAAAACGATCCATCTCTCATAGCATGACTCGTCTCATACTTTGAATACTAACACAAAGAATACTAATGTATGGAAAGTATTAAACAATCACAGAGAGTAAAATGCTTGAAGAGAAGAACGAAACAGTTATTTAAAAACTTCTAAAACATCCATACATTCATTCAAACCAATGTACAATGAAAGCTCATGAAAAATCCATTACATGGCTAGGGTTTCATCAAAACCCTAGAAAAGACGACTAGCCACTCATGGAGGAGTGGAAAGAGGAAGAAGATGAGGAAGAAACCTCCATGGAAATGCCCTTCAAGCTTTGGTAGCCTCCCCTCTCTTTGGAACCCTAGTCTCTCTTTGTTCTGTATTCAATTTTCGAACCCTAACTGTGACACATTTTCTGTCTTTTATTCGGAGCAAAATAGACCAAAAAGTCCGTGCACGCGTCCCTAGGTGGGCCGCTCGTGCGGTGGTGTGGGCCGCTCGTGCAGTGGTGGGCCGCACGTGCGGTGAAGCTTGGCCGCACGTGCGGTGGTCTGGTGGTCTCGGATTTTTCATCTCTCGCTCGGAGAATCTGGTTTCGCGCCCCTTTTTGATTGAATTTTCATATTTCCTGCTAAACCTGTACAAGTGCACGAAACACATCATCTCCACCAAATAAATAAAATTAAAAGACCAAAAATGTAACCTAAGTGGCCTCAATGTAGTACCTTTCGGCTTACATCAATTACGGAACTAACGCAACTTGGGAAAAAGAAGAGGAAATGCAACACCAATATCCACACCTGTTTCAATCCTAAGGTAAAACAAGTTTGGAGGACCAAACTTAATTAAGGGGGGAAGAGTGTAATAACCCGACCCTCGTACATGTTTTCTGATATATTTTCAGTCCTTGTTTTTGGGCATTTAAATGTTTACTGTGAAATTCCCTGGAAAATTAAAGTTATGTAAGTGAAATCCATGTTTAAGGAAGTCTATCTGTCCCTCAAGAAACGTATCTGTTACACTTAAAATCTTTGACTCAAAAATTGGAAGCTTTAAAGGTTTAATTATCTGAAATTGATTATATATCTATGATCAGCATAATTTTTAAGTAATATTAAGCATGTTTACAAAATTTCAATTTCGGAATGATTAAACGATTGGATTTTGTTCTTATTCACATATTATATATTGCTTGAGCATGAACTTATACTTAATTCAAGAAGAAATCTCGTGAGAGAGGGAATTAGGGAAGAAAAAGGGCTTCTAAGGAAGGTCTTCAAGAAGAAGGTCAAGAAACCTTGTGAAGGGTGTAAATCTTGAACTTAAGGTATGTTAAATCTACTCTATATAAGCTTCCTCTTGATCATGTAAGAAGTTCTCTTTCCAATTGTGAGGAAGGGTTGTCAATTTTATATGGAGTTACTAGGGTTGTAAGGGAGAGTTGTATTCTTGGTGGGATTAACAAGTTAAGCTCATTAATAGGTTGTTTTGTCACCTAATTTAGGTGTTATGTGGAAAATACTTCAATCCTTAGTTTTATGCCAACTCCATGAAAGTATATATATATATATATATGGAAGATGTTAGGTTCTATGAACAAAAGTAGTTTGAAAGAGTGATTAAGCTTTTAATCATGTTTCTTTTGTGTGGTTGAGATGATAAGTCATGGTATAGTAAGGTTAAGTCAATGTATTGCAATAATTTCTTCTTGTTTTGCATGTAGAATGTGTTGGGATTGCTGGTTTTTCTGGGTTGAACTTCGAACTGCCAAAACAGGGGCACGGCCGCTCGAGCGGAGTCATGGCCGCTCGAGCGGAGAAGAAGAAAAACATTATTTGTTCTCTTTTGTGTGCTCGACCCTCTGCTATGTTTAGATGATGTTTTGATGAGCTTAAGATAGTTATAATTCACTGGAAGCGTAATGAATCGGGAACTATTGTACCAAGGAAAAGAAGAACTAATATGCAAGTTTTGCTTGTATACAGGACACACTCCGGGAGGAAGTAGCACGTCATCTCAACACCACAGTGAGTAGTAGTACCATTATATGCTTCATATGTATAGCTAATGATTGTCATTAGCATTTTATTCACATACGATCCGTAATTATGTTCATGATTTAATATATATATATATATATATATATAGAAATGGGGAAGATGAAGTGTTTCCATTCTTTAAGATTATGGGCCTTTGGCCATATGGTATAAGTAACTACGACATGAAACAAAGTGCTACACGGGACTAAGTGCTACAATGTGAGTCACCGCTAGAACCCGTGTGAGACACCTCTTGAGTTCATATAAGAATTTACAATGGCTCAATGCCAATTTACAAGGGCTCAATGCCAATTTACAAGGGCTTAATGCCAATTTATAAGGGCTCCATGCCAATTTATTCAAGGGCCTTGCGCCACTATGTTTACGGGCTTCGTGCCACCATGAATAAGAGTTTGTGCCACACTATACAAGGGCTTTAAGCCAAAACATTATGTCCAAGCCAATATGTTCCAAGATAAGACCTAAGCCCATTATGAATAAGTACAGATTCAGATTCGTTATGTGAATGCTGCAGTAATATACAAAAGTACATGTTTGAAGCTTTGGATACCAGGTTGGAACTTAATTGAAATGTTAAAATTTCAAAACTTGCATGGTCTGCTCGAGCGGGGAGGGAAGTCCTGCTCGAGCGTGGAAATTAACCTCCCAGCAGTTTTTCAGAGATTTCGCTGTCCGCTCGAGCGGGGAAATTTCTGCTCGAGCGTAAAAATCGACCTCCCAGCATTTTTATTAAATTGTACAGCCCGCTCGAGCGGCCAAAGTGGCGCTCGAGTGGGGACCCATTTTCAGGAAAATTTGAAAAGTGCATTTAATTCATAATTCTACCCTCATTTCTTTCCAAAGCATGTTAGACACAATTTATGGATCAATAAATGTTGGAAAGCTATGAGACTATATGTATTCTTTTACTACGATTCAAGTTAAGCATCACCTTGTTATGTATTACTATTCACTGAGCTTGGCTCACCCTTTGTTACGTCTGTTTCTGTAGGTAACCAACCCGGAGGTCAGCCCTAACCCAGGATGTCCGTTTCTTTTGTCAACCTATGTGAGCTCGAGCACTAGACGAGAGCACTTTTTGTGAAGCCTTACTAAGATGATGACTTGTATTTGATTACTCCTTTGGGTTGAATGTACATGACTTTAATGTTTTTGTTTATAGGGTTGGGACTGTATAAGTATATAAGTGGTTGATGCATGAAGTATAATTTTAGCTTGTAACTGTATGTTATAATATTCATGATGCATGTGATCTTGGCATGTTAGATGTAGCTCAATGGAGTTTGTTATATTATTTTAGTTTTTAGTGCTTCCGTTAAGCCCTGTATGTTAAGAGTACTAGTGTATATGTCTGGTTTCGTATGAGTCATGCCCAAACTTTTAGGGGCAGATTATGGGCGTGACACCATCGGTCCTTGGCACTCGATTTCCCTGGGCCTTTTCTGCTGGACTTGACACACATGCTGCAAGTGCCTTACCCTCTGTGTCTCCCCATGTATCTCATTCTCATTGACCCTCGAATGAATTACATTGATCACCCAAAGTCCTTCTGGTTGCTGCTGTGGTGGTGGTGGAGGTGGCGCTGCTGGTGCTTGGGGCAATCTCGCATGTTCTTCCCTTGTTCTGGCCTCATCCACCAGGTCCTTCAAGTAGCCTTGTCTGACTAGGTCTTCTAAGTGTGTCTTCAAGGCTCTGCACCCTTGAGTCAGGTGTCCATCTTCATTGTGGTAAGCACAGTGTTTCCCAAGGCTTCTTTCCATAAATTCACTAGGAACCCTTTCTGGTGCTCTATAATACGGTTGGTTCCTGATCCTTTCCAGAACTTTGTAAACTGGGATCCGGAACACAGTGGTGACCGCCTTTGCGACTCTCAGCCCTGTTTCCTGTCTATTATAACTTGTATTACCTCGGTCTCGCTTCGGCGAGCCGTTTCTTTTCTTTTGCTTCGGTGCCTTCGTTCCCGGCGTATTCTCTTCTGCTCTGGCATATTTCTCGATCCTTGCCATGAGCTCCTCTATGCTTTTTGGCAGAGTCTTTGCCAGCGACTTTCGAAGCATGCAATCATCCTCCAGGCCATTCTTAAAAGACACGACCGCCAATTCCTGGTTACATCCTGGTATTCGGCTGAACACCTCATAATACCTTTTGGCATAAGCCCTAAGGCTTTCACCTTCGCCAATCTTTAAAGCCATCAAGGAGTCTACCCTTAATGGCTGCAACTTGTTTGTCACAAACCTGGCCACGAACATCTCGGCCAGGCCCTCCCAACTCTTCACAGTTCCTTTCGGCAACTTGTGAAACCAGTCTGATGCGATTTCCCTAAAGTATGAGGGGAACACCTTGCATAGCAACGGTTCATTCCCGGTATACAGTGCCATTGAATTCAGGTACAAACCGACATGAAAGTTCGGATCGGTCTTACCATCATATATCTGGAACCTTGGCATATGAAACCTCTTTGGGGCCTCAAACTTGTCCAATTCTACTGAGAACGGTGTCCTTGGCTTGACGGGGGATGTAACCTTGGCATTCTGTCTCTTCCGCTAAAAGTAGTCCCTCAGATCCTCCTTAGTCCGACTAGGAGCTCAACTGTCAACGGACTTCAGCCTCTTTGGTGCACTGCTCCCAGTGTCGTTATGAGTCCTCTTGGACCTCCCTTCATTCATCGTGCCAAAACAAAGCTCCTTCCCTTGAATATTCCGATGTTCCTTGACATAAGTTTCCTTGGCACGAGGTGTCTTCTGAGACTCTCCTCTTATCGACTCTCCTCGCCCGACCTCCCATGAAGGCCGATGCGAATGCTTCTTTGCCCTGTCATGCTGAGGGACTACAGGCATTGCTTTCTGCCCCTCTTTCTGGGCATCATTCTTAGCCGTTGAAATCGGCGTGTCCTCCAATGGAAACGGTGGCTGCATGACGTTGTTCTGCATCATGAAGTTGACAACCGATTGTAGGTCTGCCAATTTGTTTGACATTCCCTTCATCTCACCGTCCCTCTTCAGGCATCTATTTTTCCATACCTGGAGGTCGCTTTCGTTGTAATACTCGCCTCAGCCTACCTTCTTTGGTACCTCTGCTTCTTGGCCGACGTCCTTTTTCCCGGGATTCTACTCTCGGGGTTCTTCATTACAGTTTTCTTCCTCTACATTAGGATCGGTATGTTTGCCATTCCCATTAGGAATGTCGTCCCTGACCTTTTTTTTCTACCCATCGTTGGCCATCTATTCTCCTTACGTTCCCACAGACGGCGCCAAATTATGGGTGCTGATTTCCAACCACATTGCCAAACAGGAACTCAGCAGGAGAGCATAGGCAGAATAAATCACACCCAAACAACCTGTCACAGAAAGATAAGACTCCAACGGTGGTTTGTCCACCCGGGGGTACTCTGGCGATCAAGTCAGTACTCAGTTATCTCTCAAGAATTGCAAATAGTGCTTAACTCACTAGCCAGAATATAAAAAGCGTACTTTAGACCCACGAGGGTTCCTTACTTTTATAATTAGCACTAACCTAATCCCTGTAGAAGCCTAGCTTCAATGGACTTTGGCTCAATGCTCATCTTGGACTCCCAACTAGATAAAGATAAACTCCCTAAATGCTCTATCTTTATCCAGATTGAGGTCCTCCTCCATTTCAGGACTCTTATCCCTTATCCGCTCATCTCAGATTCCAATATCTTCGCAGATAACCCCGGTCTAGCCGAGATCACCTGGGTATCATGACAAAGACATGTGGCACCTCGGCTGACACTTCGATGTTACCTTGACCACGTGTTGCCACTCACAAAATATGTCCCCACACTATCTTCAGTCAAATATTCAAATTTGATATCTTATTTTGTCTATAACCGATGTGGCAAATTGACATATACAAAATAGATGTCTTTAAAAAGAAGCATTCCACTTAATATGTCAAATTTGTTATTTTAACAAGGAAAAATTACACACAAAAAAAAAAACACTCAAGAAGCGTTTGGTTTGTATTTAAAATTATGATCTGAGTGTGGAGTTATATTTTGAGTTTGTAAATTTTGAAATTATAATTTGAAAAGAAAAAGTTTGTTTGGTTATAAGTTTTGAAAAGAGTTTTGAATTGAGTGGTGAATTTTTGAAATGAGTGTTGAGTTTGTGAAAATTTATTTGATTATAAGTTTTGAAAAGAATTTTTAAAATTTAATTCAAAAACTTATAACTCATAACCAAACACATAACTTAAAACTCTATTGAAAATTTTATTCAAAACTCATAACCAAACTCTTTTTAAAATTCAATTCAAAAAAATAATTATTGACAAAAACAATTTTTTTATTTAAAAAATTAAAAAATTCTGAAAATATTTTTTTATTTAAAATATTAAAAAAATATTATTATTTAAAAATTACTGTGACAAATTAATTTTTATTTCAAAATTTTTTATGTTAATTTTAAATAAATGTCTAAATAATTTGTCATTTTGGTCTCAAAAAAAATATTTTCTATATTTAAAAAATATCAAAAAAATATATAATTTTTTTTTTTTTTCAGATAACAGGTCCCAGTTGCTTTAAAACAAAAAAATATTCTAGTCAATCGGCCGGACAACCGGGTAGACCTAAAAATTCAAAAACGATCTAGGCAGATGTCCAAGCGAACGACCGGATAGATCAAAAATTCAAAAACTCTCTGATTTACCAAACATGTTTTCAAAATGTGTTTTGAAATTGATTTTGAATTATGATTTGAAAACTGTAAGCAAATAGAGGGTTGATAATAGATGTGGAATCATGGTTTGAATTACAAACCAAACATAGCCTCAGAGTTTGAATAATTTAACAAAATAAATTCTAAATTTTTAGTTTTATCAATTTAAACTGTTTAATTTGTTTTCAATCTAAGTCATTTATCAATTTTCGTTAAGTAATACAGACGAAAAAAATTATAATTTAGTCATTAAACTCAATGTAGGTGTACATAAAATGTCTAAAATATCATTTTTTGTTGAGTTTAATCATTAAAATATCATTTTTTTCGTTGGTTTTACTTAACGAAAAAATGCAAATGGTTTAAATTGAAACAAATAAAAATATTGAGGTTTAAATTAATAAAATTAAAAATTCAGAATTTATTTTGTTATAAAAGTTAAACTCTAAAATTTTTTTTTAATTATTTTTTACTTTAAAAAGTAGAGGATAAAAGTAATAACTCTAGTACTTCCTTGTAAAATTTTAGTACCTCTAATGGATCATGTTTTCATGCTAATTCTGTCCGCTATGTTACAAATGTGGAGTTTCAACGGTTGATACTCTTGCAATTTAAATAACTGTAAATCCTTTGAGGTAAATTTGTGAAGTAAATAAATAAAGAAAAATATTATTCTTTCAAATTTTTTGTGCAAAATCATTCACTAGAATAATGTGTTCGAAGGAGGTTTTTATTTTTATTTTTATTTTTATTTTTTTTATTTTTTTATCATTCACCAAACAAGTTTGTTTTTATTATATAATTTCCAAATTTTTTATAAACATAATGAACTGTAAATATGAACAAAAATATAAATGTTATTGAATTAAATTTTTATAACTTGTAAAAAAAAAATTAAATATAAAATGTTATCAAATAGACTCAAATGTTTTTGAAAACAAAAATAATGAATTATTTAGAAACTCACATTATTTTTATGTTATTTTTATTTTTGTGAAAATAATTTTCAGAAATTCATAAACCAATTTAAAAATATTTCTTGAAAAGGGTTGTTTTCATAAAGTAACGTAACAGAATGTTTATTATGTTACAATTGACCAAAAATAGCTAGAATGAACTTCAGAGGCTTATATGATGTAATAGCCTACACCTTAATTTGATGTGATTGTAAATTTTAAGTCTCAATAAAAAATTATGTTAGGTAAACAATGTTGGAAATGGTTGGAAAATTTTGGGTAAAATTAGAATTTTTTTTTTAAGTTTGGTCTATTTTTTAGGTGGGCCCTGTGCGTCGATATTCGCGGGTCAAAGTGGTAACGCGTTCTATGCCGCGTTGTGATTCACGTGGTATATTTGGTTACTCAAAACCATTACCGAGTGAATGGAAAATTGAAGCCAAAGTATGCTCCATAGAAATGAAGTTTTAGTGGAAAATCATTAAAGGTTTAAATAAGGCTTGTCCCACATTGATTTGGTGGGAAGTTTTGAATGGGTTTATAAGACATGAGATTGGAACTTGGGGTGTGCCCCAAGGGGTACCCAAGTGTTTTAGAGAGGGAAGTTATGGGCAAAATAGGTTAGACCCATTTGACCCAAAATTCACCACGCGCGTTGCCGCCATCCGTCCGGTTGGGCTTGGGCGCGGGTGTGAGGTTAGGTTGGGCTTGTCTGAGCCAAAAACATTTGAATTTTATTTTATTTTTTGGTAAAATAAAATCCTAAATTCAAATTAATTCCGAAAATAAACTCGTCCGGTTTTACTGTACACTCAAACAGGACCCTTCCCATTTTTATCTGTTTGAATTATGAACCCAACAGATTCAAATCTGTTTAAATTCAAAACCAAACAGGTTTCATACCTGTTCAAACAGGTTTGCACCTGTTTAATTCAAAACCTGCGGCCACCAATCCATCTATAAATAGGACAGTCCTCATTTGGATTTTGTAATTCGAATTTTCGTCCTTCATAATTCTGAAAACATTCTCTTCATATTACTACATTATTTTCTTCTGTGAGAGAGTATAAACACTTAGTGTGTTCGTTAGGCAAACAATTTATAGTGCTGCTATTGTTTGTAGTTGATCATTTCATCCTAGGAGATAGACGCCCACATTTTGAAAGTACCGTGGAGAGGACGAATCTGTCTTAAGGGTACAGTGTCAAACACTGGACTTGATCAAAATAATAAGTTATTTATTTATTTTCTGTTTTATTATTATTTATTTAAATCAGATTTTAATTTTGTTTTAGTAACAAAATAAAATCTATTTTTATTTATTTAATTCTATTTCTAGTTTGATTTTTTGTAATCAAATATTTTTTTTTCTCCTATCCTTTATTTCTTTTTATTCTAATTATTATTTAATACACAACATAATTTAATCTATTTAAATACAATAAAAATTGTCCAACAAACAATTCAACTGTTATAACTCATCTGCCTCAATCTGTATCTTGATAATTACATCAATTTCGAAGTCCTATGTCCTGTATTATATAACTCAATATCTTTTTCTCAATCTTGACAAGTGCATCAATCTGTATACTGACAATTACATTAATTTTGAAACATGTGTCATGTACAGCTCCACAATTATTGCTCATATTTCTTAATTTAATAACTAAAAAAAGCTTTTGTCATGAAATCAATTCAACTATTACAACTCATCTTTCTCCATCTGTATCTTGACAAATGCATTAATTTTGAAAGCCCTATGTCATGTACAACTCAACAATAACACTTCATCTTTCCTGATTTTAATCTTGACAGCTATAAAAAAATTTTGATGTAACTTCTCCAAGTTGTTTATATCTTTTTTTATATTGAGACTTTATGTGAGATTATTTGATATAATTTTTCCATATGATTTATTTGATAAAAATAATTTAAATAAATTGAGGGAAAAAAATATGATTATGCTGAAGGAAAAAGTGCCCAAAATTTTTTAAAAAAAATTAAAAATTATTATAAACAACTTTATAAATTATACCAAACAGCATCTTTTGAGCTCGTAGCCACTCGAGGCTAGCCATAGTCGGAGACTTTTTGGTAATCAAGATGACTCCCCAGGCAATGCTTGGAGGTGATACTCATCCCCATTAATTTTGAGCAATCGATTCTAGGATTATTAAGGTTGTGCCTAATTCAAAGATTTAGAAAAAGATTTCGAAAGGAAAATAAAAAAAAATCTCTCTCCAAATCTTATAATCAAACACAATCTAAATGAACCAAATTAATCGACCTCAATTCTTATTCAACTCGGTAGATAAATAAGTTAAACTTGAAACATTTTAAAACTCATTAAGTTTTAAATAAATTATCATACTTTTAAGACTTATTACTAATTAAATCCTATTGATAAATTTATCAAATTTTTTTTATTTTTATAAATAAATTTACAGTAATAAATTTATCAATCAAGACCTGTAAATAAATAAGTCTAATTAATAGGACAGTATGCTTGAGTTTTCAAGCCAATCCTAGTTTATAGCCCTGAGCGACTCCTTGTCACTCACTACGCATTCAGTGAGGCTGGAATCAAGCTACATAGCTCAAGTCTGTCTTCAAGGAGCTCCTATAAATCCCCTGTATGTTGTACCCGCATTACCAGGCTCTCCTCTTGTCCAGCACCCCAACGGATAGGAACCCCTTTGCTCGTCGCTCCTTTCAACCCCTTTTTTATCAAACAAAAAACAAAAACTAAATATTTCTCCAGAATCACAGTAACAATTGACAATCACATCCCTGCAACAAAAACATATAAACATAACATGGCCATTGAAACATTTTTGTATCAAGTTCAAAAACCTCACATGAAAGTCACACCTTAGATTAATAAATCCAGAATAGGCATTTCTAACATAACAATCTTGAAAATGATAAACAGTAGGGGTTAAATGTAAACAAGGATGTCTAAGTTTTCTACTCTATCAAGACAGACATGCTAAACCTTCTACTTACCACCTAGTACTAGATACTCCCAACCAAGAAGAGACAGAGAGAGAGATAACTAATGAAAGTCCAAAGGCCTATAACTATTTTCACTTTCTCTTCTTAGCTGGTGGTTGATCCTCTTCATCCTCGTCATCTTCCTCCTCGTCCTCCTCATCGTCCTCACCGTCATCTTCCTCGTCACCACCATCCTCATCATCATCGTCCTCGTCATCACTGCCCCCATTACCATTAGCCTCTGGATCGTCCTCAGGATCACCTTCATCATCATCCTCTCCACCTTCTTCACCAGGGAAATCTTCATCACCCGCATCATCATCATCGTCCTCTTGTTCATCGTCATCGTCGTTATCTTCTTCATCATCCTCTGTGTCACTAGCATCTTTGTTTTCAGGACCAGGATGTTTCCTTCTATGAAGCTCATCAATGGGCAACCTGCTAATGATATTATTATCTACATGCTTAGTTGAAATTCCCCTTTCAATCAGACAAGCGGGAGGCTCGATCGAAGTACCAAATAAAAAAAAATAAGCAAGAGGCAAGAGGCAAGAGACACCGAAAGAGAAAAATAATCACCTTTCATCAATCACGGGCAACTTTGGCAGTACATTGACGCCCTTCAGCAGAGATCCTGTCTGAAACCAAAGCACATGTTGACAAGCAGCGATAAGATCATTCCATTTCTTATTCCCGTTAATCAAATGGGTACTTCCATAAACATATGATATGGACAAAGTACATATAGAGAAAATGTTACCATTAAAGCACATAAAAACAAAGGCAGAACAGAAATAAGAAACTCAATAAAGCATATATATCTCAGCAAGCCAAGATTACAGTTTGATGTTATAATGACCGAATTTGTTAGAACTTTAATCGTAAAATAAATCAATGAATCGAGATTGAACATGATCAAAATTTAAGAATATTCGCCTCAAAAGTTAAGCAATGCCAGAAACGCAGTTAATCAGAAATAGTTAAGAATAAATCGACAAAATAAATAATTATCACCTATATTTCAAGAAAGTGGAATGAGATTCCTGCTGTGCATTCAGAAATGGCATCGCCATATTTGCAATGAGGCGCCAAATAGTTGGCCCAGGAACTGTAAAAGAAAACTATTAAACCCCAGTTCCCAAACCTACATCCCCCAATTTTTGTTCATATTTTGGTCCCCGGGTCTTGCCATTTCTGTTTCCAAAAATTCCTAATTCAAATACATTTATGTCAACTGTCCACCAGAAGCCTAAATATAGACACAGAATGAACAATATTTATAAGACTTCTAAATAATACGAATACCACCAAAAGAGAAGAGACCATAGACTTTGAAGGAATGGTCACTCCATATGCAATAACAAGAAAAGTGATGTAACAGCAGAATTGTTTTCTATCTAAACCAAAATACAGTACAGCCTACTAAGCAGCAAAGAAAGAAATGTGTAACAGCAGAATTGTTTTCTATCTGCAAAAAGAAACCTATCCAATCGTGTTGAATACCGATGATTTTTTTATTTTTTTTTTCATAATCTTTATTAGAAAAGCATCAAGATGATGCAAAAAATACAAAAGAGAAGCAACCCACAAAGGGCCAACAAAACTAAGAAATCAAATCCTCTACAAAATCTACAAAAACCAAGACATCCGGATCAACCAACCCCGTAACCCAACTGTGGCTCATTTTGGGAAGTGGGTTAAAAGTCACTTCCCAACTTTTAACCCACTTCCCCTCTCACATAAAAAAGCCAAAAAGCCAAATGAGACCCTAAAAAACTCACATATTCCGCTCCAACCAAATCAACCACATCAAACAATGGGAAAAGAACTACCATCATTTGAGTGTCAATAGAGTGGGTCCGATGGACATTGACTGCAAATCATTATGGTACATCATAAATCTACGATCCTAAAGTTGTCCCATATCTGTTAACTTGGCCATATGCTCATAGGCATTCACCAAAGGGTTTGTATCACTTTAAATCCCTAATTCTCCAATGGCCACAGAAGTGCCAGACACAAACAGCTTATCCAAAACCCCATAAAAGTCCCATAGACAACCAATTTGAAAAAAGGCCCAGTCTTTCAAGCCTTAAAACCCAAATTTTTTTTTCCCAGAAAAGAAGCAGAACATGAGGGGTTATGCTTGAGCTGAACTGTCTCTTCAAATAACATCACAAGTAAAAGAAAAACCCTAGATTCTCAAAAATTTAATTGAGACAAAGAAGATAAAATCCAAGACTCAAGCACCCAAATGAACTATATATACAGTGTTATATCTGTGTCTGAAAAAGTGGGGTAAAGAAAACAAAAAAAAAAAAAACTAGAAGTAAAATCCTTACTTCACAGAAAAGGAGTAAAACAAGCAAGACCCAATTATTCAAATTAGCCCTAAAAGCAAGAACAGAGCATAAAACCCAAAACCCAGATCACAAAAATCGCAGCTTTTTTGAAGCAACAAAGAGAATGGAAGATTATACCACCAAAAGAAAGCAAACATAGACTTCACAGAAAAAAGAAGTAAAAACAACAAAGACCCAATTACTCAAATTAGCCCTAAAAGCAAAAACAGAGTATAAAACCCAAAACCCAGATCATAAAAATCGAAGCTTTTTTTTGCAGCCAAGAAAGGGAATGAAAGGTTATACCACCCAGAGAAAGCAGGCGAGAGATCTCTTAGCAGCCAAAAGGGTCTCCATCATCACAGCTTCCACAACAGAGCACAAAATCATCCTCTCCAGAGCAACCACATCAGAGCTGACCTCCATTGCACCAAATTAAGCCCAAAAACCCTGTAAAGGTATAGATAAAGAGAGAGAAACAAGAAAGAGCAAACAGAGAGAGAGAGAGAGTACAGAGGAGTGTTTCTTGTTAGGGTTGTTTTGGTGTCGGGACGAGAGTGAAAAAAGAAAAGAAAAGAAAAAGAAAAAGAAAAGAAAAGGGAAAAAGATTTTTAAAAAGGAAAATTAGGGTTTTGTATGCGTGTTTTTTTTTTTTTTTTAAAGGGTTTTGTGTTTGAATTGGGTTTTAGGGTGTTTCTGTGAATTTGAGATTTTTTGTCTTGTAGTGGGGTGGGGTGTTTTGTTCTGGTTCTAGTGTAGTGTGGTTGATGATTTTGACTTGACGCTTAGGATCTAGTGTTAAAGTTACTGACCGTTACGTATAACGGTTTGAAAATTAAATTAAAAAAATTGGATTAAAAATTATAATTTCCTTCTCAGTGATACTACATATACCAATTAGTATATTAATTAATATATCAATATTAATTATTAAATTATGCGATATCATCAATTATTATATTAATTATTATATTAATTGATCCGTATAGCATTATTCTTATTTTTTTTTCTCTTTCTAAAAGTAGTGTCATGATAACATGTATTAGGGTGTACAAAATACTAAGGCACCGTTTGGGAAGAGCTAAACTAGATTTTTTTGATTATTTTAGTCACAAAAGACAAAATAGGCTATTTTAGCCACAAAAAATAAAATATTACATCCAACTCATAATCATTATACTCTTCTCTAAAAAAAAAAGTCAAAAAAGTCAAAAAATCTTTCCCAAACTAAACTTTTTAACCTAGACTAAAATAGCCAAAAAAATCAAAAATTCAAAAAGCCAACCCACTTTCCAAACTAACCCTAAACCAAATAACCAAACTAAAAGTTGAGTTCTAGATTTTCAAATTATCAATTAAATAGAGTTGTGTTTAAATTTTGTCTAAATCGGATCAATATGAGAATTCAACATCTATATATTATAGCTTCGTTTGGAAAATTGGCCTTTTGACCTCAAAATTATTAATTATATCATTTTATTTATTTTTTTATACATTTTTTTTTGATAAAAAATTAAAAAATCAATTAAAATAACTAATTTTCAAACGAGCTCTATATAAAATTTTATTTATATTAATATTGTACGGGAAATAAATAAACCTTCTCGTATAATCTTGTTGATTAAGTCTGTGTTCCTCCGTACGACGTCACTTTATCACCTGAAAATACGAACGTGAGCTGGCCGGCGGGTGTGTGCCGGAAACCTCTCCGATGCCTAAATCAGTAAGCTTGACAAATAGACAAAAGCTCTGTGTATTCAGAGAACAAAGTTGTGTTACCTCTCCTTAGGTGATGCTTATGAGCTTTTATAGGTTTCGAGTGGCACAATCCAAGTAGGACTCTTACTTCTCCATGCAGAGTCCTTCTAGGATTCATACTCTTGAAGGATAATGCTTATCATTCAACACCCCCCTCACTGCTTAAACCAAGTGAGATGGTTTTTCCATGGCCGAACTACCATACGACCGAAATAACAATTGCCATGCTAGACTAACTTGAGTGACCGATCTAACTATTAGTTCGGCTCTTTTGTTCCTTTCTCCCACCTCGGCTGCACATGCCAAGACCGAGCTATCCATAAGAGAGTTGAGCCGAACTAACCCACCGGACCAAGTCCTCAAGAGGGCTTAGCATATCTCGGCTTCATCTGCCCTTACCGAACTAATTCTGGCGACCAAACCAACCGTAGTACCTCTCTGGACCGATATAACAACATTCACCTTCGACCGGAATACCTTTTATGGTCTTCTAGGACCGAACTAACTACCAAGGTTCTGGGACCGGACTAACTTCGAAGCCCATTTACTCAACCTTTCGTACTGTGGCCCATAACAACCCATTACCCAGCTCGGCCCAATTTTCATATAAATTGCCCTCTCAATTGCCCCTTAATTCCATCTGCATAGCATGATAGGGATTACTTGTCTATCGGCCGAGCTAACATCCAGGCTAAAAATACTTTTAAGCTTTTCCAGTCGAGCTAACTTAAACCGAGCTGCACCTGTTCGGTCAAAACGTCTCTTCAATCACAGCAACTGAATCGTTTACCATTCCAATGACACGTGGCAGCCTCTGATTGGCTCTTCACAGCTGTCACGCCGCCCTCGTACTTCGCAATTTTTGAACAGTTCCCGCCTTTGTCCTATGCATCAAAACAAAAAACCCTTCATTTGGATCAAACACCACACTATACTCATCCTCATCTCTCTCTTTCTCGTTCCTGGGCTTCCTCATCCCTGAAGTTGCTGAGCTCTTGCTTCTTCACTGTTGCTGTTTCCATCTCCAATTCTTCTGCTTTTCTTGGTAAGCATCATAAACCTTGTTCTTATTTTTCTATGTTTTCTGTACTTTGTTCAATAATCTGTAGTTTGTTTCGTGTTTGTTTTCGAAAAACACCCTTTCACTTCCATTCGTGTTCTTCCTGAAAAACTTAGCCATAGAACACTTGAATACACATAATACCCTATAGAACACTGATTTTGATCCAAAATCATGATGCAACCGAACTAAAATACTATTTGCGCTAGGTATAGGTCTAGCCAGTTCACAATCGAACTAATACTTCAAGCTTACACTAGTAGTTTTAATAAGGCACCATCTTTTGATTCACCCTAGCTGATATAAACGAACCGAACTAAGTTTGAACTTAGAAAACTGGAAACCTTAGCCTTCACCCGAGCTAAGCCTTCGGGGCTAAGCCAGCTTTCTTAATCTCTAAAACCGAGCTCAGAAAGCTGCCCCTAGAGGCTCAACCGAAGTAAAAACATAGTTCAAACCGAGATAACCAATCCCTTGCTCAATCCGAGCTAGAAAACATCTTGTTAAAGCTGATATAGAACCTGTAGTACCCAGTAAAACCGAAGTAAGACTTCTTTTATCTCTGCTTTTATTTGTAGCACGGTCCAACGATCTGTGCTTAACCCTTTTGTTTTCCACCTTGCAGACTTTAGGTTGCCCAGGCACGCCTCTGCGCGCTCAACCGAACTACTGAGCACAACTTTTTGACCAGACTAATTTATTTTTAACTTATAAAGTAAATGGGGAAGTATAGATTCTTAGTAAACACCCCTGGTGGTCTAGCCGAATTCCGCAAAGACTATAACATTCCTGACGACGTCCACCTTTCCCTAGCAAAAGAAGGTGCCATACCATGGGGGAATGAAGGCTCTGTTCCGTTTACCCTCCTTTCAATAATAGAAACCGGACTGCGATTTCCAGTCCAACCCTTAATCTGTGAGTTTCTTAGGCAAACCAGAATATGTTCAACCTAGCTATCCACCAATTCTTACCGTATAATAATGGGTATAGCCGAACTGAACCGCCAAGCCGGTCTCAACCTCGGTCTAGCCGAAATATTGCATCAATACTCTATTGGCTCCAAAGATGAAGGGTGGGTATATTATTTGAGAATACGCCGCCGACGTGAAAAAATAATAAAAGACACGCCGGATAAGGACTTAAATGATGACGATTTTTTCTGGGTGTCTGGGAATTTTGAAGACCACCAAGCCCAGATCCCAGGCCGAAGTATAAACTGGAACAAAGGAATCCCTGGTATACTTTACTTCGGTTTCCTTGCTCTCTTTTTTCCTATTTCGGTTTCCAATTCTGAACCGAACTAACAGTTCTTCTTTATGCAGATCCAGCCCACATTTATTCATTGTATAGCCACCCCAACCTAGGCGTACTCCGCGCCGCACTACGATACCCAGAGAGAAGTTGGGCCAAACTCCTCAAATTTGAGCCGACATACAGATACAGTGGTCGTCGAAAGGCCCGAGTGACCGATTTTCTTCTTGAGGACGCCCCAGAACCGGACCCAGCCTTGCCACAAATCAACGTAATTCCACTGACAGCCGAACAGGAAATGGCCAAGAGAAACAGAGTCCGGGCCCTTCTGACCGAAACCAGCAGGGCCGAAGCACCACCAACAACCCAGGCAACAGAAACCGTGGTGGCTCTCCCCTCTCAACAGCCTTCCTCATCACGCCCATCCAAGCGCGCCCGGACTATTCCAACCGAGCAGCGTCTTGCGGATGAAGAAGAAACCATCCTTCCACCAAGCCATCCACCCAGTCCACAACCCGAGCCATCCGACCGAGCTACCACCAGGTGGGCACCCAAGCTCAAATTTCAGAACCGAGATATACAGGAGACCGATTCGGTGGTTGCTGAGAAGGATCACTTGATGGCATTCAACCTTGCCAAGAGTGTTTGCTTTCCAACAGACATGGAACACCACCAGAATCTAACCGAGCTAAGGGCCATCCGATCGGCCACCAAATCTATGATCCTGGTAAGATGCCCCTCTTGTCTCTCAATTTTTGCTAACTTTTAGTTCGGTTTTGAATCTGATTTCTTCCCATTCAATTCAGTCTCTCCAAAAGAGCCAAGTTGCCCATCAAAAGGTGCTGGAGCTCAGGAAAACGGCGAGGCAAGCCATGGCAGAGGCCGAAGCAAAAACAGCCGAATTAAAAGAATCCCACCAAAAGACAGCCGAGCTAGTGGCCGAGGTAGCTCGTCTAACCGGACTAGTTACCTCGGCTGAAGCCGATAAACAGAAAGCGTTGGCCGTGATGAAAGATAAGTACCTTCGTGAGCTAGTCAAGCTCGAAGGGAAAAAAGATGCTGAGATCGCCGAGCTGAAGGAGAAGGCGAATGATGCCAACACTGAAGGTTTCAAGGAGGCGGAAGCCCTCTACATTCCACAATGTGAGGCCGCCAAGGATTTGTTCTTCAAGTGTGGCTGGCGAGGTGCTGTGGAGCAGCTCGGTTGCGACTCTGGCACCGAGGTCTACAATGCTCCACAGTATTTCATTCCGGCCTCACTGGCGGAATATGCTGCCGATCTCCAGAAGCAATTTCTCGAGGCGTCTGATGATGATGAAGAAAATGAACAATCTGAGACTCCGGTTGTCAATGGGCAAACAGATGATCAATCAGCTCGGTTGGAGCCAACGGTTGAAGACTTGACAACCGAGACTGTGCTTCCAATAGAGACCGAGCCTCAAACCGAGACTGCTCTGACCGCTGACACTGGTGTTCGGGTTGATGTTGATGCCGATCTGGAGGATCTTTTTAGTTAATTCTGTAACTTTCTTTTATTTTGGACTTGTAACCGGGCTTGAGTCCCTTGCATTGTAATGAAGACTGTTTTGAACTTTGTTAATGAATTTTCTTTTGAGCCCGAGTGTTATCTCGATTTATTGCCCTGTTTGTACTTGTTTTCTTTGAATGATTGCTTCCTTTGCTGCATGTGTTATTTCGGTATTTTAGTTGGTCAATCTAAGCTTATCCAGCCAACCACTCTTTGGCCGATATACCCTACTTCGGCTGAAGAGTAACAAAAGTTGGTTTAATCCAGCCAACCACTCTTCAGCCATAAATTTACTTCGGCTGAAGAGTATCAAGGGTTGGTTTAATCCAGCCAACCACTCTTCAGCCATAAACTTACTTCGGCTGAAGAGTATGAAGAGTTGGTTTAATCCAGCCAACCACTCTTCAGCCATACCCTTACTTCGGCTGAAGAGTATAAAAAGTTGGTTTAATCCAGCCAACCACTCTTCAGCCATACTCTTACTTCGGCTGAAGAGTAAAAAGAGTTGGTTTAATCCAGCCAACCACTCTTCAGCCATATCCTTACTTCGGCTGAAGAGTAAAAGAGTTGGTTTAATCCAGCCAACCACTCTTCAGCCATAAACTTACTTCGGCTGAAGAGTATAAAGAGTTGGTTTAATCCAGCCAACCACTCTTTAGCCATACCCTTACTTCGGCTGAAGAGTATAAAGAGTTGGTTTAATCCAGCCAACCATTCTTCAGCCATAAACTTACTTCGGCTGAAGAGTAACAAGAGTTAGTTTAATCCAGCCAACCTCTAAGTTAGTTTTTCCAGCCAATTTAGAATAAAGTGTTTGGTTATTCTGACCAAACGTCCTGCAGCCTGGATCCTTATCCTGGGCTTAGGAAGGGTTCATAGTTGGTTTTTCCGGCCAACTATGTTTACAATGCTCCTAACTTATTAAAGTTACCTTCTACTGAAAAAAATTATGCTGAAAAGAATCGACTTGTTTTATTGAGAAAGTAGGAAATTACACATGCTTAAAAGAAAAAAGCTAAAAATAAAATAACTTGAGATTGGCTGTGTTCCATGGCCTGAGAATTGCTTTGCCGTCCTCATCTTCTAAGTGGTATGCCCCTTTGCCTGCTAATCCGACCACTTTGTAAGGTCCTTCCCAGTTAGGCCCTAGCTTGCCATCTCCTGGTACCAAGGTATTTCCCATTACTTTGCGCAGTACCCAATCTCCGATCTTGAATTGCCTTGGATGCACTGTTTTGTTATACTTTCTGGACAGTTCTTGTTGGTAGGAGGCGATGTGAACCAATGCTCTGTCTCTTCTTTCTTCCGCAAGGTCAAGCTCCAATGCTATGGCTTCGCCATTTAAGTCTGGGTCAAAGTTTTCGCTTCGAATTGTGGGGAGGCCAACTTCTAATGGGATGACTGCTTCCATGCCATAAGCTAAGGAGAATGGTGTTTCCCCTGTTGATCGGCGAGGTGTGGTGCGGTAAGCCCATAAAACATGAGGGAGTTCTTCTGCCCACTTGCCCTTCGCTCTCTCTAACCTTTTCTTCAATCCATCCAAGACTACCTTGTTTGATGCTTCTGCCTGACCATTTGCTTGGGGATATGCCGGTGTAGAATTGTAGAACTCTATCTTGTACTCTTCACAAAAGCCCCTGAAAATCCTACCATCGAATTGAGTGCCGTTGTCTGATATCAGTGCCTTTGGTATGCCAAATCGAGTGATGATATTCTGCCAGACAAACTTTTTCACATCTTTTTCCTTGATTGACGCCAAGGCTTCTGCTTCCACCCATTTTGTGAAGTAGTCGGTTGCTGCAAGGAAGAACTTCCTGTTGCCGGGTGCTGTTGGAAGTGGCCCTACTATGTCCAATCCCCACATTGCGAAGGGCCATGGGCTAGTTAGAGGTAGAAGTTCTCTGGCAGGTTGGTGTATTTGATGTGCGAACTTTTGGCATTTTTCGCACTTTTTGACATACTTCTCTGAATCCGCTTGCATGTATGGCCACCAGTATCCTTGTGAAATTGCTCGGTATGCCAATGATCTTCCTCCTTGATGGCTGCCGCAGACACCCTCATGTATTTCGAACAGAAACGCTTCCACTTTGCTGGGGTGAACACACTTTAGGTAAGGTCCTGAGAACGACTTTTTGTACAATGCCAAAGATGGGGAGAGCCAAAATCGCTGCGACTTTGCTCTTATTCTGTTGGCTTCTTTCTTTTCTTCCGGTAAGGTGCCGTCTTTCAGGAACAGTATCATGGGATCCATCCAAGAAGGGCCTAACTCTGCACAACATATCTCTTCTGCTTCGGGGTCTTCAATGCTGGGTCTAGGCAGGTAGTCGATTAGTAGTGGGTGAGGAATGGAGGTATCCGCCATTGAGGCGAAGCCTGCTAGTTCGTCTGCTCTGCTGTTTTCCTCTCTGCCGATCTGCTCTATCCTGACTACTTCAAATTTTTTGATCTCTGTTCTGACCAACTCTTGGTACTTGGCCATCCTGTCATCCTTTGCTTCGTAGTCGCCAGATATTTGGTTTACCACCAGCTGTGAGTCGCTATAAACCATTAGCTCGGTGGCCTTCATGTAGAACGCTGACTTGAGACCTGCAAGAAGCGCTTCATACTCCGCTTCGTTGTTTGATGCTGGGAAGCCAAGGTTGACTGCTTGCTCCACCACTAGGCCGTCTGGAGAGATGAGGACTATGCCAAGTCCTGCTCCATGCCGGTTGGATGCTCCATCCACGAAGAGCTTCCATATCTCTCCAACAAACAACTTCCAGCAAGTGGAGGGATCAAATGATGCCTTGGGATCTTCCATGTTGATGGTGTCTTCTTTAAGGTCCATGCTTGCTGTCTGCCCCTTGCTTTCTGATTGTATCAAGTCTTCATTTGTTGGTGAGTCTTGACTTGGTGTAGCATGGTTTGCTTCTTCCTTCCCTACTTCGTTTTGGGCTGCCTTGGCGTCTGGCTGAGTAAATTGCACCAGGGGTTGCGCTATTCCGGCGTCAACTTCCATCCCTAGTTCGGTTGTTTCAGTCAGGTCGACTGGGCAGATGTGATGACTTCCTGGTGTGAATTCTGCGACAAAATCCGCCAATGTTTAAGCTTTTATTGCGGTTCTGGGTTGGAACTTGATGTCGTATTGCCCCAACTCTACTGCCCACTTCAGAATTCGCCCAGAAAAGTTCGCCCTTTCAAACAAAGCTTTAAATGGAAAGGCTGTGAGAACAACTATGGTGTGGGCGTGAAAGTAGTGCGACAACTTCCTTGAGGCCATCATCAAGGCCAATGCCAGTTTCTCCAGTGGCAAGTACCTTGTTTCGGTGCCCAGTAATGTCTTGCTGACATAATAGATGGGCAGGTGTTGGATTCCTTCTGCGCGGACCAACACTGCGCTAATTGCATGCTGGGAGACTGCCAGGTATAGGAAGAGTTCTTCTCCAGGTATTGGGGTGACAAGTAGTGGTGGAGAAGACATGTATTCTTTTAAGCTTTCCAGGGCGTGGTCGCATTCTTCGTCCCACTCAAACTTGGCCTTCAAAGCATGGAAGAATGGTCGTAGTCTGTCTGACGACCGGCTTATGAACCGATTGAGCGCAGCTGCCATGCCGGTGAGATGCTGCACTTCTTTTACTGAGTTTGGTCTCTCCAATTCCTGGATTGCTTTGATCTGGGAGGGGTCTGCTTCGATACCTCGGTTGGTCACCAGGAAGCCTAGGAATTTGCCAGATCCTACTCCGAATGCACACTTGGACACATTGAGACGCAGCTTGTGCTTTTTCAGGATCTCAAACATCTCACCTAGGTCCTTGAGATGGTCATTCTCATTCTTGCTCTTGACTACCATATCGTCGATGTAAGCTTCCATTGTTTTGCCCAACAATGGTTCAAACATCTTGGTGACCATCCGTTGGAATGTCGCCCCTGCGTTCTTTAGGCCAAAGGGCATGACCTTGTAACAGTACAGTCCTCTTGGAGTTGTAAAGGATGTGACCTCCTGGTCTGGTTCATGCATGGCGATTTGGTGGTAGCCTCTGTATGCATCCAGAAAGCTAAGTCGGTTGTGCCCCGCCGTTAGGTCTACCAGTTGATCTATCCGTGGTAGAGGAAAGCTGTCTTTTGGGCACGCCTTGTTGACTGTTTTGTAGTCGACGCAGACACGCCACTTGCCATTCTTCTTTGGCACTACGACTGTGTTGGAGATCCATCTTGGGTAGTGCACCTCTCTAATTGCTCCTGCCTCCAGCAGGTTTCCTACTTCTTCCGCCACTATTTCGGCGTGGTGGAGTGCCGATCTGCGCGTCCGCTGAATGATTGGTCTGGCGGATGGGTGGACATTGAGTTGGTGACAGATGAAGTTGGGATCAATGCCTGGCATGTCGTATGGTGTCCAGGCGAACACTTCGATGTTAGAGGTCAAAAATTCCAAGACCTCTAATCTCTCAGTGCTGGACAACGACGAACCGAGCAAAAAGAACTTATCCGGGTTCTTTTCATCTATTCTTACCTCTACCAAGTCTTCCACCGCTTTTGACTTGCCGCTTTGCCTACATCTGCGAACAGTTCATTACTCTCAGGTTCTTCCACCGAATGAACGTATCCTTTGGCGGCGCGGCTGCCATTCACCGTGACAAAGCACTGCTTCGACATGATCTGGTCTCCATAGACTTCTTCTATTACTCCGGTGTCGTTGGGAAACCGCATTACTTGGTGGTAGGATGACGCCACCGATCGCATGGCATGCAGCCATGTTCTGCCCAAGATGATATTGTAAGTGGAGGGGACCTTCAATACCCAGAACTCCACTTGTTTCGTCACACTCCCTGCTCTGACTGGGAGGATTATTTTGCCGACGGGCCATTCTGGCATGGAGTTGAATCCAATCAGGGGAGATACGGCAGGTGCTAAGTCTTTGTCTTGTAGCTTCAGTTGTTTGAATGTTTCGTAGTACATGATTTCACATGAACTACCCTGGTCAATCAGAATCCGCTTGACGTCAAAATCCTTGACTCGGAGAGTGACGACCAGGGCATCATTGTGAGGGCAATATATCCTTGCCAGGTCTTTATCCGAAAAAGACATGACGTTTGTGGCCTCAGTCTTCCCCTTCTTGACTGCAGGTTGGGCACTTAGCACCTCTCTTAAGTGCTCAGCCTTTTTGATTGATCCTCTGAGCTCGCATACACGCTCAGGTTCAAAGACTCCATGTATCACGTTGATAATGCCTTGAGGTGGGGCGTCGATCGGCATTCCGTTGGGGTTATTATGGTCCTGGGGGCTGGTTGCGCCCCCTTCGATGTATTTGTCCAGGTGACCTGCTGCCACCAACTCCTCCAGGTGCTGTCTTAATGGCGTGCAATTCTCAGTGCGGTGCCCCTTTTCTTTATGGAAGGTGCACCGTGATCTGTCGTCGTAGTCCTTCTGAGCCTCGCCTAGCTTGGTTGGCCACTTGACGAAAGGCTCGTCTCGAATCTCGCTAAGTATTCGGTAGATCGGTTTCTTGAAACCGTGGTTATGGCAGTGCGGACTCTCAACCATCTTTTATCCTGGTCCTCACCGTTGTCTCTTCTGCCACGTCCGTTTCTGTTCGGACGGTCTACCGCGTTGACCTTTGCTGAGGCCTTCTTTTCTGGTACTGCGGTCGCGCCAGATTTTGCTTTGGCACGTGCGCCATCCTCTTCCACCCTGATGTGCTGATGCACTCTCTCCATCAGGGCTTCCATGGTGAGGGGCGGTGTCATGGTGATAGAGTCCCTTAATCTGTTCCCGACTGGAAGGCCTCTTTTGTACTGTGCAATGGCGAGATTGGTGGGACAGTCCCCAATCTGGTTGAAGGTCTCCCAGTAGCGACTGTTGTAGGATCTTAGGGTCTCCTTGTCGCCCATGTCGATGGAGAGTAATTGGTCGATCTCCACTGGTGTTTTGGTGTTTGTTCGAACCTTGTTACAAACGCTTCCGCCAACTGTGCCCAGGAGGCTATGCTGCCTTCTGGAAGTTTCTCAAACCAAGTCAAGCCTAGGTCACCAAGGCTTGAGGGGAATAGGATGCACATCAAGGCCTCATTGCGCCGATATACCGCCATAACCTGGCGGAAGTGGCTTAAGTGTGAGTAAGGGTCCGTCTTCCCCTCGTACGTGGTGAATTTGGGCTGTAGGAAGCCTGAAGGTAGGGGGCGTTCTCGATTGCTGGGACGAATGGTGAGGTCTGCAGCCTCGCCAACGCCTTGTCCGTTGGTTCGTAGGCGGGGCGCGGTATTGGCATTCCAACCTCGACGCTTCCATGCGTCCGAGGAGCCAACCGCTGTAAGGCAGAAACTCTGTGTGGATCGCGCGCCCTGGCGTCCTTCCACCGTGCCTTCTCTTCTAGCACGGTTCGTAGGTCGGACGATCTGGGCAACTCTGTCTGTCTGGATCTCGTTTGGTGCGTATGCGACGGCCAATATGTGCTTCCCTCAGTGTTCGACCTGGAGTGACGAGTTCTGGAGGATCTGGATTGCGTATCGCCGTCCTGAGGCTTCTGCTCTCTGCTTGAGAGGGTGTAGTATTCCGACTACGACTTTCGAGTGGCGAGGGGGCGTCTTGTTTGTGCGCCCCTCTCCTGTCGCCACTCCTTTTCCTTTCACCTGGCGTTTTAGAGATTCCATGTCCGCCGCCATCCGACGTATCAATTCGTCTTGTTCCCTGACGCGATCTCCAAAGCTTGAGGATCAATTCTCCGCCTTTGTCTTTCTGGGCTCTGCGAACGAGAGTGACGAGGGCTGTTAGTCCGCCTTCTCCTCTTGTATCCCTCTGGGATTCTGTCTCTGTGGCTCCAAATCCCCCATAGGAGGGATAAGAGGTAGACCTTCGCGCCTCGCACCCCCTTCTGGAGTTAGTCCGTCAATGGCGGACTGTGGTAATTCTTCGTTGTGCGCCATTGATGCTTTAAAAGGAAAAGCTTGATCAAGAGGTTTGTTCTTGTCTGAAATTCCCACAGACGGCGCCAATTGTACGGGAAAGAAATAAACCTTCTCGTATAATCCTGTTGATCAAGTCTGCGTTCCTCCGTACGACGTCACTTTATCACCTGAAAATACGAACGTGAGCTGGCCGGCGGGTGTGTGCCGGAAACCTCTCCGATGCCTAAATCAATAAGCTTGACAAATAGACAAAAGCTCTGTGTATTCAGAAACAAAGTTGTGTTACCTCTCCTTAGGTGATGCTTATGAGCTTTTATAGGTTTCGAGTGGCACAATCCAAGTAGGACTCTTACTTCTCCATGCAGAGTCCTTCTAGGATTCATACTCCTGAAGGATAATGCTTATCATTCAACACCCCCCTCACTACTTAAACCAAGTGAGATGGTTTTTCCATGGCCGAACGACCATACGACCGAAATAACAATTGCCATGCTAGACTAACTTGAGTGACCGATCTAACTATTAGTTCGGCTCTTCTGTTCCTTTCTCCCACCTCGGCTGCACATGCCAAGACCGAGCTATCCATAAGAGAGTTGAGCCGAACTAACCCACCGGACCAAGTCCTCAAGAGGGCTTAGCATATCTCGGCTTCATCTGCCCTTACCGAACTAATTCTGGCGACCAAACCAACCGTAGTACCCCTCTGGACCGATATAACAACATTCACCTTCGACCGGAATACCTTTTATGGTCTTCTAGGACCGGACTAACTACCAAGGTTCTGGGACCGGACTAACTTCGAAGCCCATTTACTCAACCTTTCATACTGTGGCCCATAACAACCCATTACCCAGCTCGGCCCAATTTTCATATAAATTGCCCTCTCAAATATATTTTTACTTATATATTGCAATGTATTTCATTGCACTACACTATTCATAGTTTTTTACTTATAGTAAATAATTTTTTTTATTATGTTTAAATGTAAAAAAACTTGTTTATTTTAATTATTATTTATTTTTAATTTATTCACTTATTTTTAATGTAATAGAACTGCAATTCCAACCCAAGCTATATTGAGTTGAGTTGGGTTGATTCTAATGCGTGATTGATTTGATTCCAAGTCCAAAAATTTTGAACCGTTCACGATTAGATTGGTTCTAAATTTAGTATCAAACTGACCAATGCACACCCCTAGTCATAGGGACACAAGAAAAATATTTATAAAAAAAAAAATACAATGGAAAAAACTAAAAAAAATAATTGAAATAATATTTTAAAAAAAAGATTTATATATCTATCTATTTAATATAGAAATATAATAGAAATAGAATGAATGGTGATTATAATAAATAATTCATGAATAATGAATCAACGTCTGTCTATAAAAAATTATGAACAATTTATTATGTATGAAACCATAGGTATTTCATTTGTTCATACGAGTAGGCATCAAACTAAGCCAAGATAGAGTAGGTTAAAAAAGATATATAATCTTGGCAAGAATAGTGTTTTGCACAATATATGGCTGAGAGGGGAGATTCGCACCGAGTAGTACGGCCGAGCTAAATTGACGGATTGCGCGGCGTTGGGATGACTTGACTTTCGACACGGGCAGCAGAATGAGCTGCACGATCGAAAAAGTTGGCCGGCCGTGCATGAGCTGACCCGGCCGAGCTGCGACTTGCATTCATCAGAAGAAGCTCAGGTAGCCCGAGCTAAGACGTGACCGAGATTGGGGAAGCACGGTTGGAGGCCGCCATGCCTCGCAACCGATTGCTCAGGACAAACCGATCAATAATGGTTCGGTCCCAGTGGTCAAGCTCTCACCTAATCCCAAGTCACAGGTCGGTGGCGCATAGCATGGTTAAGTAAATGTGATGGCAATTTTCCACAAGTGTTAGGCCGGTCGTGGTACTCCGGTTAAGAGTGCCACCTGGGCCAATGGCGTGGATGAGAGGACATCTGCTCCACCCACGCCTCAATACCGTTGGGCAGTTCTGCATGTACTGGTTGGAGGACAAAACCTTTACACGCGTAAGGTGGTGAGAGGCGCGCGCTGCCACCTGTCCAGGGAAGGACAACTGAGGTAGTGCGCGCACAACCTTGAGGCTGCATGGCCAGCCTAGAAAGGAGGGGGGGACGAACGTTGGAGGTATGCGAACTCACTCTCACAAGCACTCTCCCTCTTTTCTCATTGTCTTCTTCCTCAGTGAACTGACTTGAGCGTCGGAGGGTTTTTCCGGCACACCACCGCCGGGCAGCTCACCGTTTTCATGTTGTAGAGACAGACGCCGTTACCAGAAGCTTGACGTTCAGGGCGTACGGAGAGCAAAGGATATTTCACCCCCGTACAATTGGCGCCGTCTGTGGGAAATCTTTGATATTCAACCCTTGTTCTGTAAGCTTCTTCGACCATTTCCATGGCCAACAACGACGAAGTTCTGCTGTCCGTCGTTGATGGTGTCACCCCAGAGTATGTGCGAAGGAGAGAAGGCCCCCCTAATGTTCCAACCATGGCGGGACTGGAAACCACTTCGCGTGGAGCGCGCGACAAGCGCGGAAGGAGTTCAGATCGTTCATAGAGTCCAGAGGGCCGCCGGCGCCGGGGCGAGTCCCGTGAGGAGCGCCTGGAGCACAAACTCAAGGACCAAGAAGCCCTCATTCGTAGGATGGCGGCGGAGATGGAGCTTCTGAAGCGCCAAGTGAGGGGGAAGGGTGTTGCTGGAGAGGGCAACCTCAGTGAGCGCACCCCCTCCCCTCGTTCTAGCAGTCGCCGCCAGAGGAGGACCCATTCAATCTCCATCACCAGGAACTATGGGGCGGGGGACTCGGACCAGCGAGAGGGGAGGTCCTGCACGCGCGACAGCACTTATCGCCCCTCTCGCCCATCGTCGACGTCGCGGTACTCAACCTCCGCCCGTTCCAGGGATCTCAGGGACGTGCTGGAGGAGAGGGCGCGCCTTCGGGAGGTTCAGAGGGCGCCGGCACTCCAGAGACTGAGTGCCCCAGTTCGTTGCAGTGAAGAAGTGATGATGCCGGCACCCAGAAACGTAGCCCCAGCACTGGTGGACAAAGAGCTGGCGAGGCTTACGGCCACGCCGTTGTCCCCAGAGATTGAGAGCACCCCGCTCCCTGCCGGATTCCACCAGCCAAAATTTACTTTGTACGACGAAAAGACGGATCCGTACATGCATGTGAGTCTTTACCGGCAAGTAATGGCTGGCCACCGTCGGAACGACGCCTTGATGTGCCTCATATTCCCAGCAAGCTTGGGAGAGCTGGGCTTGAAGTGGTTCGAGAGGCTCCCGGAGGGGAGTATCGAAGGGTGGCAACAATTAGCGGAAGCCTTCGTCACCAGATTCAAGACCAATACTCGAACGCCGAAGGAGGTCGACCACCTCCTGGGCGTCAAGATGGAGTCTGGGAGTTCACTGAAGGCATACAATGCGAAGTATTGGGAGACTTACAACGAGATCCTCGACTGTCCTACCAATCTGGCGATCACTCAATACAAGAGGGGTCTCCCAGTCGGACATAGGCTGCGAGACTCACTCACGATGCATCAGCCCACCACCATGGAATCTTTGATGCAGCGGATCAACGAACACATTCGTGTGGAAGATAATGCTGCCTCTGCGCCCGAGAAGTATAATCCGGTCGCGGTGGACAGAAGGGTAGCGGGGAAAGTTCATTCGGTCGGGCAGGAGGAAAACCGCCCTGGTGACCGACCAAAAGATCAGCATAGAGGGACCGGCCAAAATGACAAAAACAGAGGTCGCAGAAATGACCGGGCTGATGCACCTCGCGATGCAGCGGAGGATGCCAAGAGAAAACTGAAGGCGCGGACGGGGATTACCACGGTCTTCAAAATTCCCATCTACCGCATTCTGAGCGAAATCCGAGGGGAGCCATTTGTCCGTTGGCCGGCCAAGCTGGGGAGTGCGCAGCGGGGCTTCAATCCAAAGTATCGTTGCACCTTCCATGAAGAACGGGGGCATCGGACGGAAGATTGCTTGCCGCTCAAACAGCATTTGGAGGAGTTGGTGGCGGCAGGGCACCTTGACCAATATATAGATGGGGGAGTCAAGGCCGCGCCGACTGGACAAACCGAGCCAAACGGAATGGCTGCCCTAGAGGCGCTCCCACAGGGTGTGATCAACGTCATCCACGGCATCATTGAACCAGCAAGGGTTTGCGAACTTAGAGGAATGATAAAGAAGGCTGAGCACATGAGGGAAGTGCTCTCTGCTCAGCCCGCTGTGAAGAAGGGAAAAATTGAAGAGAGGGACATCCTTTCCTTCTCAACCAAGGACCTGGAAAGGGAACAGATGCCGCACAATGATGCCTTGGTGGTGACTCTCCGCGTCAAAGACTTTGATATCAAGAGAATATTGATCGACCAGGGGAGTTCGGTCGAAATAATGTATTATGACGCATTCAAACAGATGAAGTTAGAAGACAGGGATTTGGCTCCTGCGACATCCCCTTTGGTCGGCTTTAACTCACAACCGGAATGGCCGATCGGAAAGATCATTTTGCCGGTCAAAGCGGGCTCAGTAGTAAAACAAGTGGAGTTCTAGGTGCTCAAAGTTCCATCCACCTACAACTTAATCTTAGGCAGGGGCTGGCTGCACCCCATGCAAGCAGTTGCTTCAACCTTCCACCAAGTAATGCGCTTTCCGGCGTCGAATGGGCAAATAGAGGAAGTTTGGGGAGACCAGGTGATGGCAAAACAATGCTTCGTTGCGGTAAATGGCAGCCGAGCAGCCAAAGGGTTTGTCCAAATGATCGAGGGGCCCGAGGGAAAGGAGGTCCTTGAGGACGTGGGAAGAAGGCCGAGGAAAAATCGGTCGAAGATTTGGTGGAAGTGCGCATTGACGAAAATGATCCAACTAAGTTCTTCCTCCTGGGATCATCTTTGTCTAGTGCCGAGCGGGCAGATTATGTCAACTTCTTGGTTTCCAACTTGGAGGCTTTTGCATGGACGCCTTACGATATGCCTGGCGTCGACCCAAGCTTCATTTGCCACCAGCTGAATGTCTTCCCTAATGCGCGGCCAGTCATACAGAGAACGCGCCGTTCGGCCTTACACCATGCTGAAGTGGTTGCGGAAGAAGTGAAGAATTTGTTGGAGGCCGGGGCCATAGAGGAGGTGCAATACCCTCGGTGGATATCTAACACGGTGGTGGTTCCTAAGAAGAACGGCAAATGGCGAGTTTGCGTTGACTACAAGACTGTCAACCGCGCTTGCCCAAAGGATAGCTTTCCCTCCCTCGAATTGACCAGTTGGTGGACTTAACCGCTGGCCATCAGAGGTTTAGCTTCTTGGACGCATACCGCGGCTATCACCAGATAGCCATGTATGAGCCGGACAGAGAGATCACGTCGTTCACCACCCCCAGAGGCTTATACTGCTACAAGGTCATGCCATTCGGATTGAAGAATGCTGGAGCAACCTTCCAGCGTATGGTGACAAAGATGTTCGCTCCCCTCCTGGGCCGAACTATGGAAGCCTATATCGACGATATGGTGGTGAAGAGTAAGAAGAAGTCCCAACATCTCGCCAACCTAGCAGAAATGTTTGCCATACTAAAGCATCACAAGCTTCGTCTGAACGCCTCCAAATGCGCCTTCGGAGTTGGCACGGGAAAGTTTCTGGGATTTCTGGTTACAAACCGAGGAATTGAAGCCGACCCATCCCAAATCAAAGCAATACAAGAGCTGGAGCGTCCGAATTCCACAAAGGACGTGCAACATCTTGCCGGGATGGCAGCCGCGCTGAACAGATTTATCAGCCGGTCTTCGGATCGTTGCAGGCCCTTCTTCAAAACTTTGAAGTCCAAGTTCTTCTGGGACGAAGAGTGCGACCGTGCACTGGCAGACTTAAAAGCATATCTCTCCTCGGCCCCGATTCTGGTCACTCCTCAGCCGGGTGAAGAGCTGTACCTCTACGTGGCTGTTTCTCAACACGCTGTGAGCGCGGTATTGGTTCGTGCTGAGGGCGTCCAGCACCTACCAATCTTCTATGTAAGCAAGACCCTGCTCCCGGCCGAAACCAATATCTTCCCTTGGAAAAATTGGCACTGGCCCTAATGATGGCGTCAAGAAAACTGGCGCACTATTTTCATGCCCATACAATAGTAGTG
Organism: Camellia japonica; assembly: GCA_030407325.1. NCBI lineage: Eukaryota > Viridiplantae > Streptophyta > Magnoliopsida > Ericales > Theaceae > Camellia > Camellia japonica. The sequence continues at coordinate 82,744,236 of JAPPVO010000019.1, read as the reverse complement.
CTGACCGAATTTCCACTTAAGGTGCTCTTCGAAAAGGCGGACTTCACGGGGAGAATTCTGAAATGGGCCGTGGAATTGGGCCAGTATGACATTAAGTTCCAACCACGCACCGCGATCAAAGCGCAAGCCCTTGCAGATTTTGTGGCGGAATTTGCCCCAGGAACACATCCAGTCTGTCCGGTTGATTTGGTTGGTGCGGAATTAGCACAACCCAGGATTCTGGCAACAGAGATATGTGATGGCTCGCGAGCGGGAGAAAGCAGAGCTTGCTTGAAATAGCAAAGGCCGACGACTCAACAAAAGAAGCACCCAGCAAAGACGTGCAAGGAGACCAGATTGAGCCTACCAAAGACTTGGAATTGAGAAGCTCCCAAAATCCGTCTGATTGCTGGAAGCTGTTTCTTGGCGAGATGTGGAAGTTGTTTGTCGATGGGGCGTCCAACAGGCATGGGGCCGGGCTGGGAATTGTGCTGACTTCGCCAGATGGGCTGATTATTGAGCAAGCAATTACGCTCGGCTTCCCAGCGTCTAACAACGAGGCAGAGTATGAAGCCCTCCTCGCCGGTTTGAGAAGCGCATTGAGAATGAAAGCCACAGCCCTTATGGTTTTCAGCGACTCCAAGCTGGTGGTCAATCAGGTCTCAGGGGAGTATGAGGCAAGGGATGAAAGGATGGCCAAGTATCAAGCGTTGGTGCGAGAAGAGATCAAGAAGTTCTCTGCGATAAGAGTGGAACAGATAAACCGCGAAGCAAACAACACGGCTGACGAATTGGCTGGGCTCGCCTCCGCTCAGACAGCTTTTCCTAACCCCTTGATGATAGAGTTTTTGCCTCGGCCAAGCATTGAGGAACCAGAAGCAACCGAGATACACTGCGCCGACTTGGGTCCCTCTTGGATGGACCCCATCATTGCCTTCCTGAAAGATAGAGTTCTACCAGAAGAAAAGAAGGCGGCACACAAGATCCGAGCAAAATCAGAGCGGTTTTGGCTCTCCCCATCCGGAGCCTTATATAAGAAGTCCTTCACCGGGCCGTATTTGAAGTGTGTCCACCCCGCCAGGGTGGAGGATTTTCTCTTTGAAATCCATGAGGGCATCTGCGGAAGCCATACAGGGGGCAGGTCTCTGGCGTACCGAGCAATCTCTCAAGGTTACTGGTGGCCATGCATGCAGGCAGACGCGCAGAAATACGTCCGCCGATGTGAAAAGTGTCAGAAATTTGCTCACCAGATCCACCAGCCAGCAAGGGAGTTACTCTCGCTCACAAGTCCTTGGTCGTTCGCACTTTGGGGATTGGATATTGTTGGACCACTCCCAGTTGCACCGGGCAATCGCAAGTTTTTCATCGCCGCCACTGACTATTTCACCAAGTGGGTGGAGGCCGAGCCACTGGCAACCATTAAGGAAAAGGACGTTAAGAAATTTGTTTGGCAAAATGTTATCACTCGCTTCGGTATCCCCAGGGCGCTCATCTCAGATAATGGCACTCAATTCGATGGGAAAACTCTTTCGCGGATTTTGCGAAGAGTTGAAGATTGAGTTCTACAATTCAACGCCAGCCTATCCTCAGTCGAACGGTCAAGCAGAGGCCTCAAACAAGACCATCCTGGATGGGCTGAAGAAGCGGCTCGAGAAGGCAAAGGGAAAGTGGGTTGAAGAGCTTCCTAATGTGCTATGGGCATACCGCACTACGCCAAGACGGTCGACCGGAGAAACACCGTTTGCTTTGGCTTATGGTATGGAGGCCGTCATCCCATTAGAGATTGGCATGCCAACCATCCGCTCAGAAAGTTTCCAGCCAGACTTGAACGATGAGACCGTGGCACTAGAACTGGACCTTGCTGAAGAAAGGCGAGAGCGCGCATTGATCCATATAGCGGCTTATCAGCAGGAACTGTCCAAAAAATACAACAAGGCAGTGCACCCTAGGCTATTCAAGATTGGGGATTGGGTCCTCAGGAAGGTGCTTGGCAACACAGTGATCCCTGGCGAAGGCAAGCTCGGTGCAAATTGGGAAGGACCATACAAGGTGATTGGTCGCTGGCAAGGGGCATACCATCTGGAAGACTTAGATGGCAAGGCTGTCCCCAGACCGTGGAATGCAGCAAACCTTAAGGTCTTTTACTTTTGAAATGTAATTTGTTTATGTTGCTTATCTTTTTTTTTAGATCTCTAGCCCTTTGGCATGTGATGTAAGAGATGGTAATGTTTTTGTAATGAAAATTAGTCTCTTTCTGTTTGGTATTACATTTGTCCAATGAAATCACAAGACACAAAAGGCAATCATGAATGCCAGGGGCAAGAACCGACCTGAAGGTGACCGGGCTGTTTCCCTCGGAATGGGGGCAGACCGCACAAGCAGTTGCGTATGGAACAATGAGCATTAGGGCCGAGCTGGTTTTGCTCGCCCGGTGGGAATGTTGGCGGTATGACCAACCTAGCTAAAACATTGGTGTTTTGCCCAATGTAGGAGCCGAACTGATTTTGCTCGGCCCATCCAGCATATTGGTGGATTGTCCAATATGGGAAACGAGCTGCTTTTGCTCGGTGTAATTGACAATGTTGGTGAATTGTCCAGCAATTATACGGCCGAGCTGAATTTGCTCGGCCTGAAGGAGGTATTGGCATATTAAACAACTTCAAAAATGGCGGGCTAGTTCTTGTTCGGCCGACTAAGTGTTGCCAACCGAACAGAACCGAGCGGATTTTGCTCGGCCGAGTACAACATATCATTTTATTTGGAAATCGAGGAATTGCAAGGTTACATGAAGGAGGACTGTTTGTGCGGTCTCGCCGACCTGCCAGTCGATTAAAGTGTGAGCGAGAAATTCAAACATACACAAGCCGAACAGAAACAACAGATGTACGAGCAAAAAGTTGCATTTCATTGATAGAAAAGTTCGGTACAAAAGGGGGCGTAGCCCGGTTACATTGCAAAACAAAAAGAAGAATACAAAAAACAGGCAAATGAAAAAGGTCTTCAATCTAACACAAGGTGTTGTTCGGTCCCCTCCGACTCGACGCTCGGTAATGTTTGCTCGGGCAGGCCCTCCTCGGCATCATTTTCAGCCCCTTCCACCGTGACCACATCCCGACCAGTTGCTTCATCTTCAGCGTTTGGGGACGCTTCGGATGGAGTTTGTTCGGCTTGTTTCTCGGCGGCGGCTTCTTCTTCTACCTCCTTCCTTGCCTCCGCAATAAGGCGATTTTGTTCGGCCTTAGAATATGCCAGCATATAGACCGGGATATAGGCAGGGGGAGGGTTGATGAACATGTCAGAATCCTGACCAAGGCCAACTTTCTCCACGGCGGCCTTCCAGCCACATTGGAAAAAGATGTCCTTGGCCGACCGGACTTGACGTTCGTAGGTTTTCTCCCCCTGCTGGTATCCCCGGTCCTCTGCGTCGTCTACCGCCTTGTCCATGGCCGCCTTGTTAGCATCCCGCAGCTTTCTGAGCTCGGCGAGATACCGAGCTTTGGCCTTCTTCACGGCCTCATGCTTGTCCGCGTCAGCCCGATCGACCTTCATCTGTAGCGCATCCCGCTCGGCCGCAATCACTTCTTGCTCGGCCCGAAGTCTCTCTATCTCGGCTTTCTGGGTCTTGTTCTCCGTGATAGCATCGCGCAGATTTTGGCGCAGCTTGATCATGCGATCGTGGGCGAGATAATTCTTCTGCGCGGCCTGCGAACAAATGAAAGATTGTTAGCGTTCTGAAACCGTGCAAAAAATCGAACAAAAACTTGAAGCTAAGAGTGTTCTACTTACCAGCACTATTGACTCTGCTGCCGAGCGAAGGACCTTGAGGTCAGATAGCTCATCGTGCCTTTTCATGTCCTCGGGCAAGGCCAACCCCTTGGTCAAGTTAAAACCAAGCGAGTGATCCTTGTCCTCCTGGACCGAGTCTCCGGCTGAAACTGCTCGGCCTTGATATGTGAACTCTGGCGCCCAGACCGGCGGGGTGGCAGGGCCCTTGCCCTTGGATTTGCGGGCGAGTGGCTGCTCGGTCTGGTCTGCCAGTTTAGTCGATCCAACCCCGGTTGAGTCTTCGTCAACGAGGCTCTGCCCGGCCTTATCTTTCCTCGGCCTTTTCTTTGACCGGCCAGCTTGTTGTTCGCTGGCCAGGGCGAGCACTGCTCCTTCTGTTTGTCCGGCGGGGGCGGAGGAAGTTCCCTCGGCTGCCTCTGGAGGCTGGGACTCCCCTTCCTCCCCGGTGATCATGGACTTGATCGCCCTGATTTTTGCCATCTCCTGCTCGGCGGTGAGAGGGACGAGTCTGATCGGTGGCAAGTTGGGATCTGGTTTAGGGGATGGCGCACGCAGGAAGTCGGTTACTCTACTTTTGCGCGGCGCCTGATAGTTGTAGGTTTGCTCGAAACCGAGAAGTTTTGACGCCAACCTTTCCTCCTCGGGGTAATGCAGCACAGCTCGAATGGCCTCTGGGTCGGCCCGATAGTAGTCCGCTGCCAAGTGTTTATCTGCAATAAGAAGACAAGTGTTAGACCGGCAAAAGATGACAAAAAGGAATGCAGCAAGATTATAGTACGGTCAGCCGGGCTACTTACCAGCTCGGCCCAAATCTTTCCTAATGTACCAGCCCGGTATGGGCGCCTCGGTGTCCTCGTAATTACCGGACACCCAAAGAAAATCGTCGTCATTGGTTTCTTTGTCGGGGTTGCCCTCAATGAGTTTTGCTCGGCCCTTCCTGACTTTGAGGTACCAGCAAAGCCCACTCTTATTTCTACTTAGACTGTATTGGTGGAAAATTTCCGCAAGGCCGAGATTGAGACCGAGCCTTCGGTTCAGCTCGGCGACGCCGTTTATTATCTTGTATGTGTTATTCGACACTTGGCTCGGGCAAAGCCTTGTCTGCCTCAAAAACTCGCAGATCAAAGGCTGCACGGGGAAGCGGAGCCTTCCTTCGACAATGGAAACGACCATGAAGGGGCACCGGTCTAAGTCGCCCCATGGTGTGTCTCCTTTTTTGGCGAGTTCTAAGATGACGTCGTCAGGAATCTTGTACTCCCTTCTAAATTCGGCCATCGCGCCAGGCGAGCTTACCATAAATCGGTACTTCCCCATTATCTCGGTCTTATTTGGTTTGGTGTGTAACTCGGTCAAAAATGTAGTGTGTTTGCTCGGTCCTTGAGCTCCACCACTTATAATGCTGGACTGGCTTGGTCGGTCCTATTGTTCTGCATGTTGAAAAATAAGGCCAAGGGTTAGCACGGCATATATTGCGCGGCCTCTATTGGAAATAGCTCAGAAAGGTTCTAGGTGTTTGGCCGGCCTTCCACCTACCTCGGCCCATCAGGATGGCTGACTTAGCCTTCTCCTTTTTTGGTGCTGGTTTTTACTCGATCTAGGAGTTTTTGATCGGTTCGGCTCTAATGGAGGTTTTAGCTCGGTCAAGCCCGGATCAAGGTATTGACTTATGATTTCAGGCCTTTAGCCCGGTTAAACCTATCTGCCGATCTAAGGTGTATATAGCTCGGTTGTGACTCATACAAAGCCACAAACAGTTTTTGCTCGGTGTAAATCCTTCCATCGGATCTAAATAAGCTTTTTGCTCGGTCTAACCCAGTATTCATCTCATTCATCCAGTTCTTCCTAGTTCTTGGTTCGTTCGTTCTACCTAAGGAAAGGCAGGGGCACGAAGGCCCCCTCTTCTCTACCGTTTCCATTTTCCTAGGGTGTGCAAGACCTAGGCAAGGAAAAACAATCCCAATGGTCCCAAACAAGAAAGAACGAAGAACAGTGGCAAAAAAAAAAAAAAAAAACGCAGAAACTCGAGGAACTTCAAAATGGAAACAAGAAGCAGTGAGGGGTTGTAGAAACTTACCAAAGACGAGGGAGGGCCTCGAGAGCTTGAACACAGCGTCAAAAATGGCAAGAACAAGCGAGTGAGAAAGCGACAGAGAGGGATGCAGAAGCTCTTGGAAGCTAGGGTTTGGAGTTCTGGAAGAAGATGGAGAGAATGAAAGGTGAAGGGACTAAGACCCTTCGTTGAGATATAAAAAGGGGGGGAAAAGAAGCCCAAACGGCTGCGCCGTTTGAATTCGGCGCGTGCAGAACAGCTGGCTGCACGGTCCAATGGCGTGATGCCACGTGGCGCTGCAACGCGGCTGCCAGTACGGAAGTACGACGCTCGACAAGACAACCGAGGGAATAGACGCCGACCTAATGGAATAGCACGGCACCAGATATGTTCCCACTTGTGCGCGGCTTGGAAACGGTTTGACTTGGAACGATAGCTCGGTCGTGAAGATAAACCCAATCATGATGGCTCGGATGGGTTTAAGGGGCAATTGAGAGGGGAGATTCGCACCGAGTAGTACGGCCGAGCTAAATTGACGGATTGCGCGGCGTTGGGATGACTTGACTTTCGACACGGGCAGCAGAATGAGCTGCACGATCGAAAAAGTTGGCCGGCCGTGCATGAGCTGACCCGGCCGAGCTGCGACTTGCATTCATCAGAAGAAGCTCAGGTAGCCCGAGCTAAGACGTGACCGAGATTGGGGAAGCACGGTTGGAGGCCGCCATGCCTCGCAACCGATTGCTCAGGACAAACCGATCAATAATGGTTCGGTCCCAGTAGTCAAGCTCTCACCTAATCCCAAGTCACAGGTCGGTGGCGCATAGCATGGTTAAGTGAATGTGATGGCAATTTTCCACAAGTGTTAGGCCGGTCGTGGTACTCCGGTTAAGAGTGCCACCTGGGCCAATGGCGTGGATGAGAGGACATCTGCTCCACCCACGCCTCAATACCGTTGGGCAGTTCTGCATGTACTGGTTGGAGGACAAAACCTTTACACGCGTAAGGTGGTGAGAGGCGCGCACTGCCACCTGTCCAGGGAAGGACAACAGAGGTAGTGCGCGCACAACCTTGAGGCTGCATGGCCAGCCTAAAAATGGAGGGAGAGACGAACGTTGGAGGTATGCGAACTCACTCTCACAAGCACTCTCTCTTTCTTCTCATTGTCTTCTTCCTCAGTGAACTGACTTGAGCGTCGGAGGGTTTTTCCGGCACACCACCGCCGGGCAGCTCACCGTTTTCATGTTGCAGAGACAGACGCCGTTACCAGAAGCTTGACGTTCAGGACGTACGGAGAGCAAAGGATATTTCACCCCCGTACAATGGCAGTGGCAAATGTTGGGATGACCTAGAAAAGTTTGGGTAGAGTCAGATCTAAGCTTTGGCTAGGTAAACATTCGGTAGTAATAGGAATAAGGAATCTATTGATTTTCTTCCAATTAGTTGGACTGTAGGTGCGATAGTTTACTTCACGGACTGGATTTTTTAGAACCATAAGAATCCTTAGTTAGAATAGCATTCCAACTCAACACTCCTTCAATGAGATTTTGAGAATAATTGCTATTTGGAGAGCACAATACAATGAAAGTTGTAAGTTGGGGAGAGTTATTGAATTCAGAATTAAAAACACTTTTTATTATTTGCATAATACTTTTCATCGGACACGTGGATAGATAAACAAATAAATAGAAGTAATATTATTTTTCAAATTATTTTTGTCTTTATAATTTCAATAGAATCGAATTTGAAACTATTGCCTCCAAAATTTTAAAATTGAACCTTTGGCCGAATGCCCAAATAACTACCATTTTCTTTGGTGAATAAAATAACTACCATATTTACTAATTTTTGCTCCTTCTTTTTTTATAAAATTATTCGGTATTTCACCAGAGTAGTTATTATGTACCCAGATTGGTAATTAACTAATATTTTGATTTTCTAACATGTTTATGCATCGGAGATTCTATTTGCACTAATAAAATTATTCAATACGCTCAATTTTTTAGTATTTTTTATTAAATTATTTAGACTCATAATTTGCTCTCAATACACCTTATTTTTTTCACAAATTATCCTTTAAGTTAAAATCATAATTTGTGGTATATCCAAATAATAAATAAATCAATTAAAAAAAAGGTTCCCTCCTTCTCTTCTCAACCACGATATTCCCTCTCTCTTCCTCTCTTCTCAGCCATGATACTCCCTCATTCTTATCATTGGCAAATGCTGAAGAACAAGAAGAAGGACATTGTTTCATTCCCATAAGTATGTAAATTCCTCATGCTTTTTCGTTATTTTTTTTTCATTGTTTGGGATAGTGGTTGTAGACTTTTTAGAATCGTAATGATTGATTTCAATTTCTGATCTTAGCTGAAGCCATTCGTCCTTGGTATGCCAAGCATATATTGCCTTTATTCAGCCTTATAGAGCTGAACAATGTTAACATAAAACAAGCAAAATATGTGTTTTTATGTAAAAAAAACATAGAAATCAAGAATTCTACTTCGATATTTATGTGAATAATAACCTCATATTTGATGAATTATTTAAAAAAACTATTTTGATTATTATTCTTATCCATTAGTTAATTTTGTTCAAATTTTCTTCTATTTACAAGTAACAACACAATAAGAAATAATAAACTCTAGGCGAGTATTGGTAGTGAGGAAGAAGATGATGAGAAAATAATTAAAAGAGACTTAAATATGAAGAATACGTATAAGTGATTAGGATATACTATGAAAAAATATATATATTTTATTGAAAAAATTACCAGTAAATCCTATATGGTAGAAAGTTAAACCATTTAGTCCTACAAGTTTTCTTATGCACCATTTAGTCCCACTATCTACATCAGCAACATCATTAACATCATCAACGCCCATGGAGAATCGTTTCACGGGGGGCTCTCTGGCTATTAATTTGACCCTTCTGGGATCATTTCCCACGCTAAGGAGAACTTCGGCGGCGACGATTTGAGATTCCGGCGAAGCCCGTTCTTTCAACAACTTGAGTAACGGCGGAACTCCACCTGCTTCGACGATCATCTTCTTCTTCAAATCGTTGTCTCGGGCAAGGGAAGCGAGGTTCGGAGGGATCCTTTTTATTGACTAAAAGTGTTTTCTCCATTTTTGCGATCTCCCAGGAAAACGGTTACTGATGTTCTTAGTGTTTGACATTTTCTTTAGTTGTTATGTATTTGATTAGCATTGTTTTCTGATTCATTATCGTTGTGTTTTTTGTTTTCAATTCGTTCCTTAAACGACTGTTTTTTTTTTCAATTCGTTCTGGTAATGTAAACAGTTTCGGAGGGATGATTTTTATTGATTAACAGTGTTTTTCCATTTTTGCGATCTCCCAGAAAAGGGGTACTGATGTTCTTAGTGTGTTTTTTTTTTCAATTCGTTCTGGTAATGTAAACGGTTTCGAAGGGATGATTTTTATTGATTAACAGTGTTTTCTCCTTTTTTGCGATCTCCCAGAAAAGGGGTACTGATGTTCTTAGTGTTTGTCATTTTCTTTCATTGTTATGTCTTTGGTTAGCATTGTTTTCTGATTCGTTATCGTTGTTGTCCACCATTTCGAATTGATTTCCATTGTTTTGATGATGATGTTTGTGATGTTTGATGTTGTTTTGATAATGATGTTTGATGTTAATGATGATATTGTGATGTTTGATGTTGTTTTGACGATGATGATGTTGTTTTGACGAAGATGATGCTTGATGTTTAATGGTCATTAACATTGGGATAGGACCTAACGGTTCATAAGAAAATTCATAGGACCAAATGGGTTACAAGATACAAATTTGAGATTTATTAGTACATCTCCTATTTTATTTGAAGATTTAATATGTATTATCTTTATTAATAAATTTACATTAGGATTTTAGTTGACCATACTAAGTTATTTGAATGCAAATAAAATCACCCCCATATCATCCAAACAAGAAGGGCCGGCCCATTTTAAAAGTTGATTTTGAGGCCAAGAGTGTTTGAGACTATAATGGGTCTCTTTCTCTCATAAAATATTTTTAAAAGGTTTATTTCTCCATAATGGTATACTTATCTCAAATTTATCCTTTTTATTTAATATGAATATTAATTTTATAAATAATTTTAACTTAATTAAAATTAAAAAATTCATTAATATTGTATTACAAAAATCATAAATAACAATTGGATGGAAACAACTATAATTAAAAAGTATCATTTTTTATTATTTCAAATTATGATTTTTTTAGCGCAAACAATCTAAAAGGGCTAAAATCAATTAAAGTTGTAAAGAGTTATGAAAATAATATTATGACAAATTTATATATTAATGTATGAAATAGTTGATAAATTTTAAACTCATGCTTTTGTTTAGCAAAAATCTTTTAATTCAACAATTAAAATATTTTTTTATAAAATTTTATATAAAATAAGTTATTTATGAATTTTTTGTTCGTATTTTAATGAAAAAATAAAATAAAATAAAATATACCATTATGAATAATTCAACTTTTTTTTTCTTATAACAATTTATAAAATAAAAAAGAAAATAAGACTTATTTATTAATATAGAAATTTGATATAAATCAATAGTAATTTTAAAAATAAAAAAAAATAACTTATTGGTAATTTTTTTCATTGTGATTTATGATTTTTTTTATACAATATTATAATTTTTACAATTAAAAAAATATATTTTTACTTAGAATACAAATATTTATAAAATTGTTGTTCATATTAAATGAGGGATAAATTTGAGATAAGATATATCATTATGGAGGAATAAGCTTTTGGAAACATTTTATGATAAATGTGACTTAGTTCTCTATGTTGAAATTTAATAGGACTCAATAGTAATCTTAAGAACAAAATAGGATTTATTAATAATTTTTTTAGTTTACTTTTTATAAATAATTTATACATTATAATCTAAAACATAAACAATTTAAATTATCGAGACTGACTGGCGACCTCAAATAGTACGGTCCAATTTATTTTGTGATGGGAGACAATCTGCAATCTTTTAATACATATACGCATTGATTAAAAATGGTTATTTCATTTTCATACACAAAGTTGTGATCATGTGACAATATAATTACAATAGACTTTAGAAAAATTTACCCATAAGTCCTAATTTTTGAAACGTTGAACTATTTAGTCTTAAAAGTTTTCTTATGCTCCATTTAGTCCCATTTTTACATCAGCATGATGTAAATGATGTAAATGATCTGATGTTTCATTCTATAATTTCAAAATTTATTGAAATCTGATGAACATTAGATGTTTTTCATCCTGTATTTTCAAACATTATTGAAATTTGATGAACATTAAATGTTTGAAATCTAATGTTTGTAACATGACTCTGATGTTATTAACATTGTATCTGATGTTATTAACATTGTAATGGGACCTTTCAGTCTATAAGAAAATTTGTAGGACTAAACAGTGCATAAGTTATTAATTTGGGATTTATTGGTGCATCCCCCTAGACTTTACCAAAAGTTATAGTAATTATATTAGCATGCATAAGATAAGACAAGTAAAAAACTCTTGGAATGCATAAGACAAGCAAAAAAAAAAAATCTAAACACACAAAAGCAAAATATAGGATATGATCACAAATGCTACCAATTGGGACCAATGAAAGTTACAAAAAATGGAACTTCCATTTGGACATTACCTTTTTGGCTAATGGGTTGCCATATGTGAGAAGTTTTTGCTTGAAACTTATCTGTTCAGGATTTTCTCATCTTAAATTTTTATGTTGTCTATTATAATTTCTTGAAATTATCGTTATCATGAAATTCACGCGATCTAATAATTATAGTTATAAGTAAATTAAAAGAAAAATGTTTGGTGGCTACAATTTCTGTGGCTCGAATGGCCCAAAACTGCCAAAACAACGTCGTTTTGGCAGTTTCGGGCCATTCGAGCCACAGAATTTGTGGTCACCTAGCATTGCTGAAATTAAAATAAGGATTGCAATTTTTTTAAGATATAAAATCTTTGACTGAACTTTTCAGAACAAAACAAATGATTTTAAAGTATTATCATTTAACCTATTTTTTTTCCAGAAAAACGAAACTAGTAATATACTCGTAATATGCAAGGAATAAATACACATATATATATATATATATATATATATTAAAAATTATAATAAAAAATATTATTTTAACTTACATATTTTTATATAAACTATTACAATTCATACAAAGTATTTTTATTTTTATAATTTAGTGAATTCATGACAAAGTATATTTTATATAAACTTAATGACAAATATAGTACAATAATTCTTCATAGTTTCATTTTTAAATTTGTATTTATATTTGAGATTAACAAAATTTAGACCTAAACATGAACATAAACAACAATAAATATTTTTAAATTTATTTTCCCCCAAAAAAAGAGAAAATAATATAAAAATGATAAGTGTTTTTTTTTTTTTTTCATCAAACTAATTTTTAGTTGAAAAACAAAAAATAAAAAAATTCAAATAAATTTTTTAAAAAAATTTTTGAAAAAAAACAAAACAACCCCAGCTGATGGTAATGCATGCCGTTGGAATCTCTTATATCTTGTTGTCGTGGACACAGGGGATAGTGTGTGTGAACTTTTGAAACAAATAATACAATTTGTATACAAAATAAATAAATTGTATAGAAATTTTAACATGATATATCTCACTTATATATTTATTAGAAGTCAACATGCATATTACTTCTTTCCTTAAAATAAAAAAAATAAAAAAAGCATGCATATTACTTTGATTCATAATTATAAAAATGTCAATATAACATTATTCTCGTCTTAATTTTGTATAAGTATGACTTTTATTATTTCACATATTACGACCATGAAATCTTTTTTGGATAAATTACAGGTTAGTCTTATGTGTTAAACTTAAATATTTATAAGTGTTGTAAATTTTTTTAGTGCACCAACTCAATGAGATTGGCCCGTAAATCCCTTTTTAGGTTTGATAAACTCCTTCAACCTTAAGGCAATGATACTAACTAAAAAAAACCACCAAATTATAAAGAAAAAAATGGGTATCCCATTATTAATTATTATTATTATTATTAATAAAATTTGTTCGTTAATAAAATTCAAGTGTTCAATTTGATTATAGATTTTCTTCCAAAAAAAAAAAAAAAAGATAAAATTTAACCAATACTAACACTACAGGAAAAATGGCCTACAGCAACGTTTTTTTTATGGCGTTTAGGGAAACGCCACTATAAATTAACGAAACACAACGTTTTCAAAAAACGTTGTGTCTAATCTCAGTGAAACGGCGCCGTATTGGGTCAATGTATCGACCGTCAAAACCTCCGTCTCTTTGAACTCAGTCTCTCTTTCTCAGTCTCTACTACAACTCAGTCTCCCTCTCTTCCAAAACCCTCGATTTGAAGCTCTCACTCTCTCTCGCTCAGTTTCAAACACACACACTCTCGCTCGTTCGCTCAATTTCTCATTCTCAACCCTCGATTTGCTCGATTGCAGATCCAAAACCCTCGATGGTTTGCGCTTCATCGATCTCTGTCGCTCGCAATTGAACTCTCTAGCTATTCTTCATCGATCTCTGTCGCTCGAGGGCTTTGCTCTAGCTATTCTTCATCGAACTCGAACTCGATCTGTTCTTCATCAAATCGCAGATCCAAAATCCAAAATCGATCTGTTCTAGCTGAACTCTCTTGCTCTTATATCAGGTACATTTTTCATTCTCTACTTTTTCATTGTCAAATCTGCTGATCTGTTCTACTTTCTCTGTAATTTTTTCGTTCTCTAGTTTAAAAAAAAAATAAATTAGTTTATATAATTGTTTATGGTCTCTAATTGGCTTTTGTATATCACTTGTTTGACAAACTATGCTGTTTTGATAGCCGGGAAATACACTAGTAAACTATGGTGTGGTTAAATTGTTGGCAATTTGTTGTCTGTTTTTAGATTTTAATATTTGCACTTCAAATATTAAAAGGTCAACTAGTTCAGTCTTCCAACAATTAGAATTTGCAAGTCCATACCAGGTGAAATTGATAAGCCAAGCTTGAATGACAGATACCTGAAAGATGTATAGTTCAGATTTGTTTCAGCTACAAAGTATAGCGTAATATTGTCAAATATAAAAACTACACATTCGAAGTGGCTGTTTCTGTTGTTTCTGATCAATTGATATATATATATATATTGCTGCTATATATGTTTATTTGGATGCTTTAGTTGGAGTCATCCAGTGGTTCTGTGCAAAAGATCTCTTTGGACTCAATGATCTAGTTTGGTTTATACTTGTGTTTAGAAAATGTTTTGGAATTACTTGCCAAAATAACGGTGTTTAAATTATATATTGTGTTGATTTTGTTTTTTTATGTATAGCTTGCTTATGTTGACTTTATTTTTATTTTTTTTGTTTGGGGGGGAGGGGGGTGGGGGGTTCTCATGCTGTGTTCTTAGTATTTTGACGTATTTTGTTTGATGACAGGTATCAGATCATGAGATTTAGGATTCTCCATGTACGAAAAAGATGGTAAGCTACTCTGACATTAGTTTGCCTCTTATTCTTTATGGATTTCTTTTCAATTTCGTAATAAAATATAGAAATTCATGTTTAATACAAGTTATGTTTAATTATCTGGGATAGCTTGCTTCAAGTTCATATCAAAATTTCTAATTGGGTGAAAACCAAGAAACTTCCACGTTGTAACTTTTAAGTTTCAACCATGTAGGTTTAATTGCCAGAAATTATAAATCGATATATAGTGGCTCATAACGTATCACCACTATTGTTGTCGTCAAAACATTAGAGCAATGTCAATGGTGGCGTCATTTTTGCTTTGTAAATCTTACCGTTACATGAAAGTGGTTGTCAAGTTAACAGTTGTCATATAATTATCTCAAGAAACCATGCGAAAGACCAAAATTTAAAGGGGGCAGAGACAGATATACAGTCACATAGTATAAAAAATTTCTTGAACATTTTAGCAGATTTGTTCTTAAGGATTGAATCACTTTGAAGTAGTAAAGCAAATGAGAATTGTTGAAATGGTAGTTCTTTTATTATTATTATTTTTGAAATGGTGGTTGTCATTAATTTTCTTCCTTTAATCTGATAGTTCTTCCTTCTTTACAGTGAGAATGTGGGCCGGCTTCCCTGTCTTCTCATCTAGAGGAGTCAACAACTGAGGGAACTTGTCCTAGTACAAGTATAGTGTTTGATTTTGACAGAAATTCATTTCCTTGTCTTGTGAAGGTGAATATGATCCTTTTCCTTTGTTTTAATTTACAGATATAAAAAATATCATCCCTATAAAGCATTCTTTAGCAATATTGCTTCATCTTTGTATTTCCAATGATTTATGCAGGTATATGACTCTCTAGAAGCTGACTTGAAGCTGAATGATGTTTTTGAGTTTGTGGGTGTCCTCACTTTTGATCTGGAGCCTAGTGTAGACAAAGATGATTCTGATGAATTCACAAGTACTTTATGTGAAGATGAATTGTCTCATTCGCCTCCTAGCAAGGTTTTGAATATATCTTTTGTTTGCAGATATTTTGTCCAGGATACAAGGCTTGTCCTCATAGTCATAGTTCTTTAATTTTATATAACGTGTTCTATGAAGCCCATACATCAGATATTATACCTTTTCATAGTTCCATCAGAGCATTTCTTATTCCAAAACATTTGATCTCAAATTTGTTGTGCTGGATTTATTGCCTTTGCACATTTTTTGACACTAGTAACAAGTTTCTTTATAACAGGTGCTTGGTGTTGTTTTGCCATGATATACCTCTGTTAAGGTTTGGTTTGATAGCCCCTTGCATGCTCCATGCACTTGTAGTGCAATTCCATGAACTAGCCTAATGTGTATCATGCTTTAGACTGTCATTCTAGCATAATTTTGCTTAACTCTAAGAAGCTTTTGTCCATATTTTAGCATGCTTCAGCTCTGATTTGTGTTGTTTTGGTCATGCATGCCATGCTTTGTATAGCTATAATGCATTCTAGCTTGTTAGCTTTGTGTATCAAGTTCACTAGCATGTATTACTTGACCTATTTGAATGATTTGGCATCATTTAAAATGTTATTTTAGTCCATATAGTGTGGTCATACACTTGCATCTTTCATTTATTTCAATGCGTTGGAGGGTTTCCCCTTTATGCCTTGAACATGAATCATTGTGTATGCCTTCATGCCTAAGCTAGCGAGCTATCATTTCAATGTGTTTTTGGGGTTATTTTGTCATGATATAACTCTGATTTTTGTTGGTTAAATCATCTCATGCTTGGTCTTGGTAGGTGTAGTGTAACCCTCCCTTTTGGCCTTGCATGATCCATGCCTTATGCCCTCCATGCTAGCTTATTTTGGCTTCCTTCTATACATGTTTTAGTATCATTTTGATATGTTCTATGACTGTTTTCGGTTGCCTTGATCATATGCTTCATGTTTTGCATAGTTGTAGTACAAGTGCCTATGCTAGTTTCAAGCTTTGGGTACCATAGCATGCTTCATTTGTGTTGTGTACATGATTTAGCATCACTTAACATGATATTTCAGAGCATGTAGCATTTCCATGTTCCCACTCCATTCACTCTTTAACTGCCTTTGAGTGTTATGCATTGTTGCCTTGTTTGTGGCCTAGCATGTATGCCATCTTGCCTAAGTCCTTGAGCCCCCATCTTAGCATGTTTTGGTCTTTGTTTTGACCTATTTAAGCTCTGTCCATGGTTGGTTCATGCATTTGTGCAATGTATTGCATGCCCCCTTTGTAGCCCTCTTTGCTAGCCTTATGCTTTAAGGACTCTAGTATGCTATACTTGTATTGTTTGAGTGATTTGGCATCATTTCATACCTTATTTTAGTGCACTTAGTGTTGTTACACATCCACATTTATCACTCTTTGAGCACTCTTAAGAGTTGTGCTCTTATGCCTCTTTGATGGGCCATTGCATTGAGCATGTTTGTCTTGAGCTTTTGTGCCTTCATTTCTTAGCATTATGGCCACTGATTTGGGCATGACTGAAGTCTGTCCATTTTGGTTTAAGTCCATCGAGCATGTTATGTGAATGTTGTTACATTGCCTCATGTTGTTATATGCTTATGTTGCCTTGCATTGTGTATGCATGCATTAGCCTTGACAGCATGCTCATGTTCTTAGCATTGTGTATGCCACATTCATTGCATTGAGTATGCCATGTTGTTACATTGCATTGAGTATGCCATGTTGTTACATTGCATTGTGTATGCTACGTTGTTATATGCATTGTGTATGCCATGTTACATTGCATTGAGTATGCCATGTTGTTGCTTGCGTTTTGTTTGGATTAGGTGTTAGTCCAAACACAAGAAACGAGAGACGTTTCATACTTGAAGTGATGAAACGTGCCTCAATTCTCGGTCGCCGACACTCTTGATCACATATGATAGAGTTTAAGGCATTTATGTGTTTATTTGTGCATTCATTTTACATTGAATTGTGCAATTTGGCTTCTCGGCCATCATGCATCGAGATGCGTGATTGGTGGCCCGAGGGTCGAGAACCACACTCCCTTGAGCTTATGAAATGATAGGGAGAGTGGTTGTGCACACATATCTTGCAAATACATTGCCATGCCCTTTCTTGCTCTCTGTTGCAGCAAAACTGGTCGGCCGACCAGTCAAAGTGGCTGACCGACCACTTTTTCTGGTCTGCAGCAAAGAAAAGTGGTCGGCAGGTGGTCTCCCCCATCAACAAATGGTCGGCCATGTTCCTACAGGTTCCCATGGTGGAGTTGAAGCTTTGTGGAGCTTTGTGCAAGGTTCTGAGAACAGTTGCAAACAGAGGCAAGTTGGGGCATCACGACGGATTTCTGAACGAGGTGACCGAGCATGCATGCACCCCTCATCCCGAGGACCTATCTTTACTGCTTTCCTTAGCTAGTTTATGCTTTGGTTCTGTATTTAAGTAGTTAATGTATTTAGCTGCTTATCTGTGTTGTAATAGCTTAATTAGTTAGCTTGTTAGTTAATTAGTTTTGTGATGTAATAACTAGTTTAATTAGCTTAGATTAGCTAGTTAGCTTCTTATTCGGACCCTCCGTCGAGAGGGTCACCTGTTGTAATAAGCGTGCGTGTGTGTGATGCATGTCTTCCAACCCCCATTTCTTTCTCCCTTTTACTTAACCGCTTACGATGGTTAGTTTTAGGGCATATTTCGATTAGCATCCTTATGTTTGCATGCGTGCATCATTCATCTGTATTGCATGCACCGGGCTCGGCGCATCATACTAACTGCATTGTATTTCAATTCCAATTTGAATACATGTATCAAGTTGCATTTCACATGACATCTTAGAATAGCTGAGCCTATCTGAGTTACATTTTTGCATGTGTTGCATTAGCCATCTTAACATGAACTGGGATCATGCATGATTTCTAACTAGTTCTCTGTTTTGGCTCGGAGTACACTGTGAGTGTTTACGCTTTAGCATCCCTGCATACGTGTAAATGTTGCCATGTATAACATGCTTGCCATGAGGCTAACTGCTTAACTGATTAACTGCCTGAATCCCTGTGGGTGAAGGTTGGATTGCTTGAATTGGAACAATTCATTGAAATCCGCGACTTAGCCTACTTGCGAGTAGCAAACTTCAAACTGTTTTCAAACAAACGAACATGCAATGTTTTGTTCCAACTTAGGCGATCTAGTCTATACTTGTATGTTGTGCGCATCACATAGTAATTCTAGGTTAATAACCGGAATAAGAACACATGTGTTTTCAAAAACAAAATATCATGCTTAGTACAGGCCGATCTTTGATCGGGCGAGCGAGGGTGCTCATTGCATGACCTTCCCCTCTCGTACCCAAGTTCCCGAGCTGAGGCAACTTTGATGATGACGGACATGTGGCCTTAGGCACGAGTCAGGGTTTCCTAAATTTTCCCAAAATAAAATATTTAGGTGGTGACTCTGTATCTGGCAAAGCAGTCCATGTTTTGTACTTCTTTATAAAAATCAGTTTTCCAAAACGATTTGCCGGATTTGGACTCTTTGGTGATTTATCGGTTTCACATTGCACTTTGTGAGATTAGATTCAGAACCCTGACATGAGTCCGAACTGTAGTAACCTAAAGAACAAAACGAATTCGCGGCCTCGCAGCGCGGAGAGCCAGGAGTTCTCCGGGCGGTCTACAGGTTGATATTAAAGGAGTCGCTCCCATCAGGCAGATTACCGATTGGCCAGAGATTCCCACTATGTTTACATATTGGCGGCCAACCGGGACAGCATATCAGATTCCGATCGAGCCGGTAAAGGCAGGGCATGGGTATGTTAGAGCTAGAGGCGCACCTCAGGTATGGACCACACTTTACAATTTGCACTCCACACTTCCCATTTTAGATGTTGATCATTCAAATGCACTTGCAGGTACCTGCTGGGTATATAGAGGGCCTCTTCGAGCTAGTCGCTTCCCTGATCGGCATGGTACAGAGGAGAGAGACGCTGCTCGATCTTCATAGTATTCAGTTATTTTCTCTATTTCAGCATGTATTTCACTAATACATTGGCATTTCCACTATAGTATTCATACTATCCCACATACTGATACACTGCATTGGCACACCGTACTCATACTGTATCTATTTTCTACATAACGCTCATTCTGCAATGCTATATCTTGTAACTATACACACTGTATCTGATATGACGACACCTGTGTTTTTTAGATCCCAGCTGTACCGAGGGCACCAGTGGCAATGGCAGCACCAGCAGCACCTCCTCCAACAGTAGGAAGGCGAGAGAGACAGGCCCCAGCACGCAACTGAGATGAGCATTGCGATCGAGGCAGGAAGAAGGGTGCCCGAGGCCAGAGCAATCCTTCGGAGCCCTGTTTTGAGTGGCGATAATGATGACGAGACCAACACCTCCGAGGAGATAGTAAGTCGACATTCTGAGTCTGAGAGCGGGGACGATGATGCCGACTCAAGATCGAGGAGTGGAGATGATGCCGAGGCCAACTCTGAGGTAGGGAGTGGAGAGTCAGAGTCTGGTTTTGACAGCGGTGCCGACAGAGACAGTGCCTCTAAGTCCTCTCCGAGAAAGAGGATGAAGAGGGCCTCTCAAGCTTAAGATGATTGTTTTGCTTAGTTTCTTTTAGTTTGGTAGTTCAGCACATGTATACCTTTAAATAGGTTTTACTTTTGCTTTTGACACTTTTACTTGTTTTGTAAAAATCATGATCAAAATAAAACCCTCGCAGTTTTTATGAAAAGAGTTTTGGTTCTACAACATGAGCACTGCACCACAAGTAACATACTTGCATGAAAAAAAACATGAAGTTGATTTGAAACCGAACATGCTTGCATTAGAATAATGTTCTTAATCGGATAATAAGCCGACCAACGACAAAAATACAAAATACAACTCAATAAATAAAGCAAAAACGACTCAAACACAGACCAAAAACAGTTATACACACTTGCAAAAACCAAAAGACTCAAAGCAAGACTGAACAACACAAAGACCAAGACAAAACCAGGCTATCAAAACTGTCCAGCAAACAGGTGGACGGTCGGCCAAAAGAGTTGGACAGCCGGCCACCATTAGTGGCCTGCCGGCCACAAATGTGAGGGCCACCAGAATGCTAATAGCTGGCCTCCACTCACAGCCTTATCTTCTACAAAAGGTCCTCCTTCGTGATTTCTTCTCCAAAACTTCATTTCAGCTGTTGTTTCTTTCACAAATGGAGCCATTTCTTGCCTAGAAACTCACGAATTGGATAGCCACTTTAGACGGCACGGAAAAGGTAAATTTTTAGGGTTTCGGCATAAACGTGCTTTTTTTGTTGAGCCATACTCCACTTTGTTTTCCGTTCCTCTATGTCACGGTCTGATGTTGGGACCCGATTACGCATGTCTTTCACTTCGGAATACAAGAAATATGCCCGAGGCACTAATGGAATCCCAACACGATGAGGAAATCATACTTCAGCCGCATTTTGGCCATGCCTTAGCCTTGGGACGGATGCGTGGGCTTACTTTGCACGAAGCTCGATCCTTGGCCCACGACAGAGAGCTAGATATACCTAGCTTGATTCATCAATTTTCTGACATCGGTGACCGAGGCGACCTCCTCTGGCGAGGCTTTCAGCAACACGCCCTCTGCTTGTGTATGCTTGCACACTATCTTCTTGCCCCTAGTTTCGGCAGAGCCAATATCAAGTTGATTGAGGTAGCCCAACGCCTAAAAGAAGGTAAGAGTTGCATCGGTTTGGCCTTGGCCGAGACCCTGATGGGTTTGGACGCTTTTCACCGGTGAGAGACCACTAGGTTTGCGGGGAGTCCACTATTGCTCCAGGTATTGTTTCCCACCCTATCTTATATATATTTCTCACATCACTCGACATTCACACTTTATTTTCTCTCAAAGCCCTTTCCTTATTTTTCTCTCAACATACATCTCTCTATTCTTTAATCTCTCTTATTTTTCATCCCTTCTCAGATTTGGCTGATGGACAAGCTAAAGGTGGTGAACCCTTGCCCAGTTTACTCAGCTCAAGTGTACTTTTTTCGCCAACGCCTAGTGGACTTCCCTAATGAGGGATAGTGGTGCAACTGGATATGCCACATGTCTGCGGCCGACATAGCTTGGCGTTGCCCTTAGCTTGACTTAGCCGAGATAAGCTACAGCATGACCTGACAGCCGGGTGTTCAGTTGATTAGCCTCACACACTGTGTGTTCTATTTTCCCTTCCAATTTAGATGTCAATTTGGGCATGATCAGACACGTCCAGATGAGAGGGTGGAATACCCGGCTCCATTCCCAATACGTGCTTCGAACTTGACTCGGTACCTCACTGCCTAGAGGACGAGAGAGCTCTTGGCCCCTGCTCCTTGTTTTAGTTATGCCCTTTTTGGCGAATGATTGGCTTGGCTTGAGGACGAGGCACAAGCTGGACCAACTTTAGCTGCAGGGACTTCTGCTAGTACGAGCAGAGGGCGCAGGAACACCTGACTCATGTGCTCCTAGTTTTATTGCTTTGATCTTTCTTTTCAAGTTTTATGATGTAAAAGCAACTTCAATCTGTAGCAAAGAGTTTGAGAATGTACTTAATGTTGAAATCAATGGAATTAAAGTTGTGAGCACTAAAAATTTTCCTTTTGGTCCCAAAATGGTCTAAGTTATAAAAAGTAAAATTTTGAGAAAAATCAACTTTTATTATAACTTTTCAAAACTATTTTCGAAAACGATCACCACCTGACACACGCTGAATCGATCCTCAAGATGTATAACCCCAAAATCGGAAGATCATAGCTACCCCCTGCTTGCATACCACCACTGCTATACATTGTACAACGAGTCTTCTTCCCAAAACGAAGATCACAACCAAGCTACGAAGATCACAACCAAGCTTATAAATAACGAACAAAGATGACCTAATCAAACAAATGGATAGGATAGTTGAGTTGGAAATGATACAGTCGAACTTCAGGATGAAGTTGCCTACGTATCCCAAAGATGGGAATCAGACCTTACGTAGTTTGGTTTAGGTTCGCTCGAGTTTTAACTCTCTCCTTCTATGCTCTAACTTTTGCCAAAGTCGCCCTTTAGGGTTTTCAACCTTGTAAGCTCAGTTTTTCTTTATTTTTAATTTTTCATACTCTTACTTTTACCTAGGTCCCCCTTTCCATTTTTTAGCCTAGCGAGCCTCTCAGGGGTAATATTTCTTCAACTTGTCCATGTTTATCGGCTATGAAAACTCCAAGCCATCTAGGTCCATGAGAATAATCGCCCCTCCTGACCAGATTGACCTGATGATGTAAGGACCAGTCCAACTAGGTCTGAACTTGCCCCTAGGGTCATGGATGGGAGCTCGGTTATCTTTGAACACCATGTCTCCTTCCTTGAGATTTCTGAACTTCACTTTCTTATTAAAAGCCCTAGCAATTCTACACGGGTAGCCCTGGACATGATACAATGCCCTTAGTCTTCTCTCATCAAACAACATTAACTCCTCAAACCTACTTTGCTGCCAATCTGCCTCTGCTATCTAACACTCGGCCATAACCCGCAATGACGGCACTTCAATTTTAATTGGCAAAATAGCCTCCATCCCATAAATGAGAGAATAGGGGGTTGCCCCTGTAGATGTTCGAATTGAGGTTCTGTAGCCCCAGAGTGTGAATGGCAGTTTATCCGACCACTCCCTGTAAGTCTCTACCATCTTCTATAGAATTCTTTTGATGTTTTTGTTCGCAGCCTCGGCAGCTCCATTAGTTTGTGGCCTGTAGGTCAATGACTTATGGAAAACCACGTTATATTTCTCAAGCAAGTCTATCACTTCTTTCTTGAAGTGCGACCCGTTATCGAAGATAATCTCATTAGACACCCCATACCTACAGATGATGTTGTTCTTGATAAACTTAGCCACATGTAACGCTTTTAGCACAGAGTAGGACTAGGCCTCTACCCATTTCGTGAAGTAGTCGATTGCTACCAAGATGAATTCATTCCCATTTGACCTCTTTGGCGTGACTGCACCGATAACGTTGATTCCCTAGATTGAAAAAGGCCATGGTGAAGTCATATTGTAGAGTTTATACGGTGGTATGTTCATGCGATTGGCATGAATCTGGCACTTGTGGCATCGCCGAACAAAACCAATACAATCCTTTTCCATGGTTGACCAGTAGTAGCCTTGTCTAAGGATTTCAAGCAAGCATCACACCATTCATGTGGGCTCCGCACTCTCTTCCGTGAATGGCCTCCATAAGGCACTTTGATTCTTCTTCCTCAACACATAGTTTATGCATTCCTAGATGGCCTCTTTTGTGCAACTTGTCCCCACAGATGATAAATTAAATGGCCAAACGCCGTATTCCCCTTTTGTCCTTGGCATTTGCTCCTGGTGAATACGCCTCCTTTTCTAGGAAATTCCAGATATCGTAGTACCAAGGGTTCTTGTCTGAAGCATCATCTATCGCGGCAATGGTTTCATAGGCCGGCGTGTACTTCTGTTCAATAATAATCAGACGCATCCTGACTCCCAATGGAATGTCTACCATAAAAGATAGAGTTGCTAGTGCATGAGCGAATCGGTTGTTCTCTCTTATCAGATGGGTAAACGTTAGCTTTTCAAACCTCAGAATTAGCATGTCCAAGACCTGATGGTAAACCTTCATTTGCTCCTCTTTAACCTGCCAATCTCTATTGGCTTAAGACACAACCAAGTTCGAATCCCCGATGACGTCCAACCTTTTCATCCCTAGTTCCAGGGCGGCTTCTAAACCAGCAATACACGCCTCATATTCTGCTTTGTTGTTGGATACTATGAACTGGAGTTTGAAGGCTAAGGGTATATGGGAGTCATCAGGCGCTATCAGTAACACACCGATCCCATAACCATATTGATTGGCTGCTCCGTCAAAGTACATCGTCCACGTTTTCACCTCTATTGGCAGAATATCTTCATTTGGGAAAAAGTACTCCACCGCTTCATCCCCCTCTACTGGGTGATCTGCCAGGAATTCCACTACAGCTCTCCCTTTAACCAACTTGCATGTAATATATGTAAGATCAAATTCGGAGAGAAGAAGCAACCAACGAGCTAGCCTACCCGTAAGCACTGGTTTCTCAAAGAGATATTTGATGGGATCTAATCTCGAAACCAGGATTACAGAGTAAGCTAACAGGTAGTGCCTCAACTTCTAGGTAGCCCATACTAAGGCTAGACAAGATTTCTCAAGAGAAGTATAACGGGTCTCATAATCCAGCATTTTCTTGCTCAAGTAGTAAATGGCTTTCTCCACCTTGGCCTCCGACCCCTGAGCCAACATGCACCCCATGGTTGAGTTCGTCACTGACAGGTACAAAATCAGTATTTTCCCGGTTCTGGCGGTGATAACACAGATGGATTCTACAAGTACTGTTTAACCTGTTCAAAAATGAACTAATAGCGATCGTCCCAAAGACAACGTGGACCCGATCTGGACCAAGCATGGATCCTTCTCAGTACCCATATTAATAGCAATGATTTCATCTATACGGGGCTTAACATGCCTCTCCTCCTCAAAATCAACCAAGTTTTTCAAAGCCCGAGGAATTTCTTCCTCTTCGTTTAAGTCAAAATTTTGGAAATCAAGATCAGTACAACAAACTAAAGGCACAGAGTAATAAGCAAAGTCCACATCATTCCCATTCAAAAGATCTAACTTCTCAGTTACAATGGACTCAAAAGAAAAAGAAAAAGAAGATCGGGACAGGACTTTAGCATTCGGGTTACCAGTCCCGGAGATGCTAGACTCTGAAGAACTCGAATCTAATTCCGACTCCACAGACTTAGTGGAATCAGACTCCGACTCACTATCCGATTCAGAACTGCCGATAGTGCCCTTCTTAAACTTCCAGATCAGGCGCGGAGTCTCAGATGCATCCACGATAAGACTAGTAAAATCCTCTGGTAGTTTATCCCCGATCATTGAGATAGTAAAACTATCCCCCAAGTTGGCGGACTCAGCTCCAGTAGTAGAACCTGCCAGTAAGTCAGCCAGTGCCTTTCCCAGCAACTCCTCCTCTTCAATAACTAGGCTCGCAGCCCTTCATTGATCAGTACAAATGCTTAGGTCTACTTGTTCATCCTCCTCTTCCAGTAACTAGTGCCCTGTAGACACCCCATTTTTTACCGCCCTTAAGACTTAGACATTACTGATGGTTTACTTGGTGTTGAAAGTTGTGTAGTGCAAAGGTTCGGTTTCTTCAGCGAGAGGAGAGTCAAATCCCAACCTTATACTCATTTTGGACCAAAGCTATTTTGAATGGTTTTTAGACCTTAAAACCCTCTCTTTCAAAATATTTTTGAAACAAAGTTCCTACGATGCTCCGAGGCTCACATTTCGTTAAATGTTGCGCTTTTCGGTAAACCGAGCAAGGACAAAGTGGAAATGAATGAAAGAGAGATAAAATCTCTGAAAAATCTTTCAAAACACCTTGTTTAGGGGTTTGGAGTTGAAGAAAATGAGAAAGGAGAGAAGAAAACTAGTTTGGGAGAAGTTCGGCATCAATCCGGGTAGGATCGAAACTGCGCGGCTTCACCAAAACAGGCATAACTTTTTGCACAGTTGGAATTTTGATGCAAGGCTGGCGCCATTGGAAAGCTAACTTCTAGGGCTTCAATTTGAACATCTGGCCGACCACTTTTGGCCTTGCCAGCCATTGGCCGACCACTTTTCTTTCCGGGAGACCAGTTTTTGTCTTGAAAAATCAAAAAAAGTAGCTGGCCGACCACTTCAACTGGTCGGCCACTTTTATCACCTTTTTGGAGATATTTTCTTCCAGCTGGCACAGCTGAAAGGCACCAGAACCATCCTCCATACACGTGTATGGAGGGATGGCCTTGGAACCTTAGCTTCCTCAAGAAGCTTTGCTTTTGTTCTCTATAAGAGAGAACCCCCTCCTCCCTCCTCTAGGTTCAGAAAATTAGCTTGAGAGTTATACATATAGCTTTGTCTCTATATTGCTCTTCTTCTTCATTTTTGTGCCTTAAAATGTCATTTTGTCTTACTTTAACATACAAACACACACTCAAACACCATCCTTTTGTTGCTGAGGCTTCTTGAGGTTTGTTTTGGAGTTCTTGGACTGGTTTAAGCTTGAAAAACCTGCTGGAGTTGCAGCTTTGAAGGTGGTCATCAAGGGTGAGTTTTTAACCCTTAAAACCCCCATTTTTGCTTAAGCTTTTAGCCTTATTTGCATGCTGTTTTAAGCTTAACTCTTAACTACAAAAAGTTCTGAATTTTGGTGTTTAAGATCTTTGTTTAAGGTCACTTTTGTATTTGGGGTTGTTTACCCCCTCTTAGGCCTTGTTAGGCCTTGTTTTGAGCCATCCCTCTAGGCTCTTGTTGTAGCCTTTGCATGACCTTTCTACCACTGAAATCTAGAGGATTTTTAGTGGTGGAAAGGTGGTTTTGAGGTCCCAAAAAGGAGAGGGTCATCCCCTCTCCTTGTGTCTTCAATACTTGCTTTGAATGCCTCATGTTTGAGCATGTTTATTAAGTTTATGTTGGCCATATCTTAGCTTGTATTTGGGCTTATTTTGCTGAGGCATGCCACTATTTATACTTGGTTTGGTCACTCCATGCATGGTTTATACACTTGTAGTGTAAATCACACAAACTAGTCTTGTATGCTTCATGAAGCAGCATGTCATTCTAGCTTGTTTTGTGTCCATTTCAGCATGTTTTTGGTGATGTCTTGCCATGTCATACCTCTATTAAGGTTTGGTTTGGTTGGCCTTTGCATACTCCATGCACTTGTAGTGCATTTCCATGATTTAGCCTAACATGCATCATACTTTAACATGTCATTCTAGCATGCTTTTGGCTTAACTTCAAGAAGCTTTTGTCCATGTTTTAGCATGCTCTAGCTCTGATTTTGGTTATTGTGGTCATGCATGCCATGCTTTGTATAGCTATAATGCATTTTAGCTTGTTAGCTTTGTGTGTTAAGTCCACTAGCATGCATTACTTGGCCTATTTGAATGATTTGGCATCATTTATTATGTGATTTCAGTCCATGTTTCATGCTCATGCACTTGCATCTTTCACTTATTCAATGCGTTGGAGGGTTTGCCCCTTTATGCCTTAACATGAATCATTGCGTATGCCTTCATGCCTTAGCTTGCGAGCCATCATTTCAATGTGTTTTTAGAGTTATCTTGCCATGATATAACTCTGATTTTTGTTGATTAAGTCATCCCATGCTTGGTCTTAATAGGTGTAGTGTAATCCACCTTATTTGCCTTGTATGCATCATGCCTTATGCCCTTCATGTTAGCTTGTTTTGGCTTCCTTCCATGCATGTTTTAGTATCATTTTGATATGTTCTAGGACTATTTTAGGTTGCCTTTGCTATATCTTTCATGCTTTGTATAGCTGTAGTGCAATTGGTCTTGCTAGCTTTGTGTTTTGTTGACTCATGCATGCTATCTTTGAGCTATTTAGATGATTTGGCATCATTTAATAGTTCATTTCAGAGCTTATAGCATTGCCATGTTCCCACTTCTTTCATGCTTTGAATGCCTTTAAGTGTTGTGCATTGTTGCCTTACTTATGGCCTAGCATGTATGCCATCTTGCCTAGGCCTTTGAGCCCCTAACTTAGCATGTTTTGGTCCATGTTTAGACCTACTTGAGCTCTGTTTGTGGTTGGTTCATGCATATTTGCCATGTATTGCATACCTCCTTTGTAGTCCTCTTTATTAGCCTTCATGCTTTAGGACCTTTGCATGCCATGCTTGCTTTGTTTGAATGATTTGGCATCATTTCTTACTTAATTTCAGTGCATTTAGTGTTGTTACACTTCTGCATTTGTCACTCCTCGAGCCTTCTTGAGGGTTGTGCTCTTAGGCCTACTTGATGGGCCATTGCATTGTGCATGCTTGCCTTCCCTTTTTGTGCCTTAGTTTCATCCTTATGGCCACTGATTTGGGCATGACTGAGGTCTACCCCTTTTGGTTTAAGTCCATTTAGCATGTTTATTTGCATATTGTTTAGCATGCTTAGGTTACTTTGCATTGAGTATGCATGTCCCTAACATTGATAAGTTGCCCTTGTCGCATTGCATTGTGCATGCATGCATTAGCGTTGTTCGCATGTCATTAGCATTGTTAAGTTGATCATGTTACATTGCATTGAGAATGTTATCTTACATTACATTGTGCATGCCATGTAGTTCATAGCATTAAGTATGCCATGTTGTTTGCGTGTTGATTCATTGCATTGTGCATGCTAATTGACATTTGCATTGTGTATGCTAGTTGTTGCATGCATTAGCATTGTGCATGCCATTAGCCTTGTTAGGTTGTTCATATTACATTGCATGTTTGCATGCTTAAGTTGTATTGCATACTTGCATGCTTGAGTCGCATTGTGTATGCCATGTTATTTGTTGCATTGTGTTTGGAATAGGTGTTAGTCTAAACACGAGAAACGAGGGACGTTTCATACTTGAAGTGATGAAACGTGCCTCAATTCTCGGTCGCCGACGCTCTTGATCATACATGATAGAGTTCTAGGCCTTATGTGTTTACTTGTGCATTCATTTTATATTGAATTGTGCAACTTCGCCTCTCGGCCATCATGCATTGAAATGCACGATTGGTGGCCTGAGGGTCTAGAACCACACTCCCTTGAGCTCATGAAATGATAGGGAGGGTGGTTGTGCACACATATCTTGCAAATACATTGCCATGCCCTTTCTTGCTCTCTGTTGCAAAAAATTGGAGTTTGGCAGCAATAACTGGTCGGCCAACCAGAAAAACTAGCTGGCCGACCACTTTTTCTGGTTTTCAACACAGAAAGTGGTCAGCCAGTGGCTGGTGACATCCCTAGGTGGTCGGCCACCCTCCCACAGGTTGTTTCAGCTTTCTGGAGCTTTGTGCAGTGTTCTGAGAACAATTGCAAACAGAGGCAAGTTGGGGCATCGCGTTGGATTTCTGAACGAGGCGACCGGGCATGCATGCATTCTTCTCCTTCTGAGGCTCCTGATTTACTGCTTTACTTAGCTAATTTGCTTAGCTAGTTTACGCTTTGGTTTGTACTTAATTAGTTAATGCGTTAACTATTCAATTTGTGTTGTAATAATTAGTTAGCTTGTTAGTTAATTAGTTGGTTTGTAATAATTAGTTTAATTAGCTTAGATTAGCTAGTTAGCTTCTCATTCGGTCTTTCCCTCGAGAGGGCCAATTGTTGTAATAAGCGTGCATGTGTGTGATGCATGTCTTCCAACCCCCATTTCTTTCTCCCTTTTACTTAACCGCTTACGATGATTAGTTTTAGGGCATATTTCGATTAGCATACCTTATGCTTGCATGCGTGCATCCATTCATCTGTTTTGCATGCACCGGGCTCGGCGTATCATACTAACTACATTGTATTTCAATTCCAAGTTGAATACATGTACCAAATTGCATTTCACATGCCATTCTTAGAATAGCCGAGCCTATCTAAGCTGCATTTTTGCATGTGTTGCATTAGCCATCTTAACATGAACTAGGATCACGCATGATTTCTAACTAGTTCTCTGTTTTGGCTTGGAGTACACTGTGAGTGTTTACGCTTTAGCATACTGCATGTGTGTTATTGATTGCCATGAAAGCATGCTTGCTATGAGGCTAACTGCTTACTTGATATAACTGCCTGAATGCCTGTGGGTGAAGGTTGGATTACTTGAATTGGAACAATTCATTGAATCCCGAATTTAGCCTACTTACGAGTAGCAAACTTCAAACCATTTTCACAAACAAACATGCAATGTTTTGTTCCAAATTAGGCGATCTAGTCTATACTTGTATGTTGTGCGCATCACGTAGTAAGATTAGCTAATTAACTGGAATAAGAGCATATATGTTTTCAAAAACAAAATATCATGCTTAGTACAGGCCGATCTTTGATTGGGCGAGCTAGGGTGCTCATTGCATGACCTTCCCCTCTCGTACCCAAGTTCCCGAGCCGAGGCAACTTTGGTGATGACGGACACGTGGCCTTCGGCACGAGTCAGGGTTTCCAAAATTCCCTCAAAATAAAATATTTAGGTGGCGACTCTGTATCTGGCAAAGCAGTCCATGTTTGGCATTTCTTTATTAAAATCAGTTTTCCAAAACGATTTGTCGGATTTGGACTCTTTGGTGATTTATCAATCTTACATCGCACATTGTGAGATTAGATTCAGAACCGTGACATGAGCCCGAACTTGTAGTAGCTAGAGAACAAAATGAATTTCGCGCCTTCGCAGGTGTGGAGCTCGGGAGTCCTCGAGGCGCATCAACAGTTTCTCGAAGAAGATTTCGAACCCAGGATACCTAGTCTTCGTCTCCCAGTCATACCAAGGCTCCAGGAATCCACAGAAGGGGAAATTTTCCCCTTGGCAGACAAAGCGTCTGTTCAGGGTTCCCCATATAGGTTTGTGGACTAACTCATATTGCTTCCCAGTCCTCTTTGCTTTGATTCTTCCTCTTAACTCCTCTCTCTTTCTTTGCCAGTCTGCCATGGTAGGTTTGTATCCCAATCCAAAAGCATGGGGATTATGACTCATCTCCTTGGCAACGGTACGCCCCTTGCCTTTTGCTTCTACCTAGTCTTGATCCCAAAAGATGCCCCTATTTATTCATCATGTAGATTGATTGAGCACTCACATAATTCCACTCATCTTCCGCCATGATGTTCTGCACCAGCCAAGCTTCTGGCAGAGAGAAGTTGGAGAGAAATACATCTTCTTCTCCGTGTATGATTCCCAACACTAGTGTGGTAGTTCCTTAGAGAGGGTGAATTGCAGAATTGCCATACACAGTAGCAATCCCACCTTGAAAGGAGTACTTTACTAACTGATGGATTGTTGATGACATAGCCCTCATCTGATGTAGCCAAGGCCTTCTCAATAATAGATTAAAAGTAGCCGGAATGTCTATGACATGGAATTCCACCTCATGTTCGGACGGGCCGATTAAGATATGGCTTTTGAACTTTCCCATAATATCTCGGCTTGTATTGTCATAAGCCTAGATAGCTTGGGTCGTAGGTGTAAAGTCAATCGACCTCAAACCGATGGCATAGGCAATTCTCACTGCACATACATTGATCGCCGATCCGATATCTACTAACACCACCGGAATCCATTTTTTCTGACTTTCCAGGGTTACATATAAGGGACGGTTGTGGTTGGCACCCTCAGGTGGTAACTCCTTATCTATAAAAGATATCACTAGCGCAACGTCCCCAAATGTAACCAACGATGCCAATTGGTCCGCAGTGGTATCGACAAGCAGTTTAGTCTGGTTCATTGCCTCTAGCAGAGCCTTTCTATGCTCCCAAGATGCCATTATCAGCCCCCAGATTGATATATCAGCATGAATCTTCTTGAGCTGTTTCAAGACCAGGTTTTCTTCAACATCTTTCTCTTTTGATTTCTCAGCCTTCTTTCCAAAGGTCTCTGGCTAGTCTAATGCTGCAGGTTTGAAGTACGGACTACACAGGGTCATATGATTGATCTCATTAGTATACTAGGCGTCATCCGGGGTATCAACTTTCCAACCTTCGTCAGTGTATGCATGACTTAGGTCGCTGTCTTCCCACCACTCTCCCACAATCATGGCTGGGCTGGCATCAGGTTCCATCTAGAGCATGTTAAAATCACGCACCCCGTCATCATACCATTCTTTCTCCACCACAATCTTGGTTTCTAAATCCCGATATTTTCTGAGCTTCCTCAACATCCTTTTCCAATCGCTGGGCTCCCATTCAACCTTGTTAGCAATTTGGACATCACCCTCTGTTGTCTTGGGTTCTTCTTTCTCTTTTCGTTTTCCTTGCTCCAGAGCTATCTTTGCCTGGATCTCCTCTATCCTTTCCCTTTGAAATTGTTCCAGTGCCTGTTCTTTCTTAGTCAGGGGTTCAGCTTTAGCTTTGCCACTAACAATGATTTCCTCTTCTGTCCCAGTCTCTCCTATATGTTCCTTCATATCAGACTTTTCCTCACTCAACCATCTATTGCTTATTTCTGGCTGGCTCGGGTTCCACCATCCCACCTAGACACTGCTTGTATCCTCCTCTTCGAAGAAGTACAAATCCTCCAGATCCTCCTCCAGATCAACCAAATCTTCTTCTAAGTTAGCCAAGTCATCTAGGCCTTGTTCGGGTCGATTATTCTGATGTTGCTCTAACTGGCCTTCCTCGATAGCATTAATGCTGAGAAAGTCCGACAGCATAACTACTGGCTTTGGCTGATCGATGGCCATAATGTATAAACTGGGATCATACTCCTCTGCGAGCGAGAACCCCTTCTCTATGACACGGGTATCAGACGACCCTGTCTTCAGTGCGTTCTTCCCTTTCTCCGTTTCTACTGCCACGGGCTTGGATTGGGTTTGTGGTGTTAGATCCATAATGCACATGTTTGTGCCTTCTAGAATAACTAACTCCAGTTTTGTTAGGTGGGATGAGGTAATGTATATGCTAGGTTTGAAGGTGGGCGGTAGTGTATGGATATGGTTAATGTTTTTGGGTGGGGGGACTTAGTTGTGTGCAGGAAGTGGGTTGGTTGTTATATTGGGTTTGGAAGGTGGGGCGATGACTTTGTTGTCAATGAGATCTTGGATCTCATGACATAGACGGTAGCACATGTCCGTGAGGTGGAAGATACAATACTGGGTAGGGTCATGTTTAGGTGGCAATGGGTCTAGAAGTGGATGATGATCGAGAGGCTTGAGATGCCCCTTTTGCATTAATAGCTTGTGGGCGTGGGTTGGGCTCATATGAAAAGAAGTAAAAACTCTTTGATTTTTGGGTGGACCGGTACTTTGTGAAGGTTGTGAGGTTGTGGCAGTAGAAAGGGATCAGCCATCTTGGCCGTTAAAACAACAGTACTGACATCCGCAGGCCGTGGAATAATGCTATTGGCTAGCATTGGTATTCTGAGAGAATGGCCTTCTTGCGGGTTCACTTGTTCTGTGAATGATACCCTTTTTGAATGCGCTCTCAATCTGGACCCCCAACTCATGTAAAGAAGCAAATGTGGACAATGATGCCACTATCATTCTCTGCAACATGTCTGGCTCAAGGTTCTAGACCACTAGCCAAACTTGTTCTCTTTCGACAGGTCTATTTGTCATTCGGGCTGCCTTGGCTCTCCACCGCGCAACAAAATCAATGAATGATTCTTTGGGGTTTTGGGTAGTAGCCTCCAGCTCACTAATGGTTACTTCTATTTGGGTGTTATTTGAATACTGATTGACAAAAGCCTCAGATAGCTCCTCCTAATTCCGCTTTGTTGAGTCTTCCAATTTAGCGTACCAAATGGTCGATACATCAAACAGGGTTCTCCCAAACAAGGAAAGCTTCTGTGCCCTGGACAAACCCATGGGCCTCAATACATCTGAGAATAACCGGACATGCACAATTGGATCCCCACTCTCATCGAATCTGTCGATGTGGGGCATCTTAAATTTCTCCAGTAATCTGATCGAAGCCTGAGTGTACCCACCTTCGATATCTGGAATGGAGTTGAAGCCCTGGGATTTCTTCAATGCTTTCTCCAATCTAGCAATCTTGATTAAGACCGAATCAATTTCATTGATATCGAAAGGAAAAATTCCTGCGGGGGGTTGAACCAGAGGCCTATAAGCTGGAGCCAGGGAAAACATTTAGAACTGGCACATTTTCAACCGGTAGGGGCAGATTAGGATATGGCTGAGCAACCGGGATCGGATGCACGGTTGATACTGATGTCCCAGATGTACGTCGTAGATCGGCAATGATTTCTTCTTGTGCAGCTATCCTTTGGTTTACAGTGTCCATGGTTCTTTAGAAAGCTGTCATCATGGCAGCGAATTCCTCCACGTTCTGTGCTATGTTCTGTGCCATTACCGATCGGGGTGAACTAGATGTTGGTGAACTAATTGAGTGAGAACGGATAAGTGTTTGCATTTGTACTGATGCTACTGACTGTCTGTTCCTTCTTCGTCGGGTGACTGGCGAAAGTGAGACTAACACTGGCTAGCCACCAACAAGTTCTTGTGCTTTGCAAAGCCTACCAAAAGGAGTCCACACAACTTGGGAAATATTGGGTCCTTCTGAAGCTATGATGGTAAACTACCTAGCAAAAAGAAAGAAAGAAAAACATTATCAAAACTCGAACAGCACTTCGCCCCAATTCACAACAGTCATAACACATAGCTGAATTGTAATCCCTACTAAACTTTGTTCTCAAACTCATACTGATATGGACCATCCTGTACAGTTTCACTGAAAAGGCACATATCAAGAAAAAATAGCCAATACACCCCTATGAAGGGATAGGGTTGCCCTGTCTTAGTTTTGTTATGAATAAGGGTTTTACTATTTTAAACAAAGGGTTTTACGCAATCCTGCATGGGTGAGCATCATGTCCTAGTTTGGAACAGTCACTATGATTTTACTACATACAGCTAGACCAAACAGTTAAAGAGGGTACCTCAGCAAGACTACCTAATATACCTCTCACACCTAACACCGAGAGGTGAAAAGAGGATCAAACGATACAGCTGTAGTCCAGATCCAAGGGTTGTGTTCTCAACATGGCAGAGCCCACGACCAGTCAGCCTTTTAGCAGCAAGCTTTTTAGGCAAGTCTCCGACAAACCATCCAGGAATAACAGTCGACAAACACAGTGACTTAAGCGCACCAATGCAAATGCAATGCAAAAAATATATATGTAGATAAAAGTTCACATCATGAAGTTCAAGCCAAGTTCTCTAAGTCCCCAACAGAGTCGCCAGAAACTGTAGCTCGACTTTTCGCGCTCCTTTCGGAAGACGAGAAGCCCTACAGTTCGGACTCTACCTATAGTTCTGAATCTGATTTCACAAGTGCAATGTGAACCATTGAAAACACAAAAAGAGTCCAAATCCAGCAATTCTTTTTGGAAAATCGATGTTTTGAATAAAATGCCAAAAATGGAATGCTTTGCCAGATTTCAGAGTCACCACCTAAATATTTTTGAAAAATTTAGGAAACCCAACACTCGTGCCAGAGGCCATTAGTCCGTCATCACCAAAGTTGTCGTGTCTTAGGAACTTAGGTACGAGAGGGGAAGGTCATGAATTGAGCACCTCCGCTCACCCGATCAAAGATCGGCCTCTACTAATCATGATGTGATTATTACTCGAATATGTACCACTTGAAAAAGTGATCGCATATGAACATTACTCAAATTATTCCAATTCAAGCAATTAGTCTTCATCCACAGGCATTCAAACATTATATCAATTAAGCATTTAGCCTCATGGCTAGCATGCTAGACATGGCAACACTAACATACAATGCAATATGCTAAAACAAACAAAAGCTCACCTAGTACTCCAAGCCAAAAAAGATGACAGAGTTAGAATAATGCATGATCCTAACTATGCAATATGACTAATGCAACACATGCAATATGCAATTACTAGGCTCGGTTACTAATATGGCATATGAAGCAATTTGATAGCATGCGGTCTAAGCATGTATTCAAAGAATGTTTAACTAACGATGCAAGTTAGAATAATGTGCCGAGCTCAATGCATGCAAGACAATGGATGCAAGGCATAAGACATGCTAAACGAAACATGATGCCCTAAACTAACCATCATAAGCAGGTAAATAAAAGGAAGAAAGACGTGGGATTGGAAGACATACACATTATTATAACTGTGCCCTCGCGCAGGAGGGTCCGAATAAACTAACTAGCTAAGCTAATTACTACGAATTACAAACCGAATGAAATAATCAACTAAACTAGCTAATTAATTATTACAACAAATTAATTAACTAATTGAACTAATTAATTAATTACAAATCAAAACGAACTAATTAATTACATGAATACAACATGAAAGAAGTGCTAAGCTAGTTATTCTAATTACTCCGCCTCAGGAAACAAGGAATGCTCATGCATGCACGGAATTCCACCCGAAAAAGGCCATTGTCCTGCTATTAGATGCCTCTGTTGCACAGTAGAACATTTTCAATGTTTTTTTTTCATCTCAGAATCAGCTCTGTTTTGCTTGAAAAGTACACTGCTTGCTTTTGCAAAGGTGGCCGGCCGGCCACAAAGGTGGCCTGCCGTCTACAAAAAAATGGCCTGCCAGCTAGAAAAAGTTGCCGACCGACCAATGGAGTCTAGCCCTTCCTACTGTAATAAAGGACAAACAGAGCAAAAACAAGATATTCTCAAGCAATATTTGTACACTTTATCTCTCCTTATCATCAGACAGCTCAAAGAAGTAGTAAACTCGATTCACAAGCCTTCAATCCAAGCAATTTCATTGTATGATGGCCTATGAACCAAAGGGTACACTTTTAATAAGTGCTCAAATAAAAACTCTCAAACCTCCTCCCTATCATGAATGATCAAGGGAAATGGTTGACGATGACTCTTGAACCGTTTTCATCACTGATGAGTATGAAACGACTCAAGACTTAGGGGTTCAATTAATGTCCGATTGAACCCAAACCAAGTTATTATCTTGCATCATTTTAGTCCAAGTTTTGTTATTCTATTTTAATTACCTTTCCATTCTTTAATTCATTAGGTCCAAAGCTAAAGATTAAGTCCTCTAAAGGAGGGAAGTGTCAAACCAAGGGTTAGTTTAAGGCATGAGAGAGATGTCATGCCATTGATAATGAACCCCTATGAGGGATTAAACCATTAAGTACAACAACCTTTATCTCAAGCTTACAAGAACAATCGGTTTGAAACAACTCTCAAAGAAAATAAAAGCCAATAAATAAGGGAGATTGCAGAGATGATTAGAAGTGATCACAAGTAAGAAAAGCAAGAAATAAATGTTATCAACTCAAATAGGTTGGTGGCTAAGGCCTAAAACACCAAACCTATGAGGATAACTAAACTACAAGCATGCAAAACAAAGTATAAATGCAATGAACACCTAAAATAGTCCTAAAACAGTCTTAAAACATGCAAAAGAAATGCTAGAATTAAGACAAAAATAGCTAAAATAGTAAGCTACAACATGGAGCTACGTAAGCTAGTGAACAAGACACAAAGAGGGGAGGCTAACCCCTCCAATTTTGGACTTCAAAACATGTTTTTAGCCACTGAAATAACTCTGAAATTCAATATTTAAAAGCTCAAAAAAAGATATTGTAAATGTGGGAAACACAAGGGTAAAGGCTAGAGAAGCAAGGTGGAAAGAAGAGTGAACCACCCCTTCACCCTTTAAGGCCTTACACCACAAGTTTCAGCCCAAAAAAATAGAGTTTATACAGCCCAAAAAAAAGTAGAAAAATAGTAGGAAAAGAAGCAACCAAAGCAATGAAACAAGCTAAGCCTTATACCTCTTGAAGAAAAGAACACTTTTAAGCAACAATTCAACACATACACACCCTCAAGAGCTCAAAGTAGGCTCAAAAGTACCTCAGCTCAAAGATGGCAAGGTTTGGTTAAAAGTGTATAGGCAAAAGCTCAAGAAATTTCAAGAGAGAGAGTGAGAGAAAATTAATTTTGCTCTAATTTTTCTAACTTTCAAAAATGGAAGGGGAGGTCCTCTATTTATAGAAAAATATTACACTCCCTCAGAAACATCCATCCATACATGTGTACATAGATGCAAACATCTGTACAAACAGCTGGCACAGTTGAGAGAAAACATCTGCAAAACACACTTATGGACGGCAAGCCATAAATTGTGAGTGGCAGGCCACACACTTGGCTGGCAAGGCACAAGGGTGGTCGGTAGCCAAAAGGGATGGCCGGCAGCCTACAAAAATGGGCCTGCAGGTCTCAGGTTTTTCAGGTTTGAAAGGCTGGGGTTTTGGTTCAAAAACAAGGCACAAGGTTTGCAAGTTTTGGCATTCCGCTAAGGACTTTCGAGCACTTGACAAGCATATGCATTCATCATTTGGTGTGCAAGTGATGGTGCCCAAGTCGTAAGGGCAGTCAAAAATGGGGTGTCTACACATACTGTTCTAGAATTTAAACAACCATAAAAAAACTAGTTCCACCATAAATATTTATTTAGATCATTACAAATTAAAACTAAAAACCAACAAACAAAAGAAATAAAAGAAGATACTACACGAGTTTAGGTTTTATATGAAATAAGAGAAGATACTATGTGAGAGGGTGTATAATATAAATATAGGCTATTTGTATACAGTCCGGATCGGTTCCAATCCGGAACCGTGGGGTTCAATCCGACTGTGGACTATGGATTTTTAATTTTTCAATCCAGAACCAAACCACGGATTCAAAAAACCAATCCAAACCTACCGGATTGGACTGGACTGGATCGGATTATGGATTTAACAAATTCCTTGCTCAGCCGTAGGTTTGAGCCAATGCTCACTTTATCCATAACTCCTCCCTTCTATAAACTTGAGGTGCCCCCTGGGACCCAACCCAAGTTTGTCCACCTAGAGCTTATATACATACACAAACTCTCTTAAAGTTTCAATGTGGGACAAGCCTTACAAAGAAA
This sequence comes from Camellia japonica, assembly GCA_030407325.1. Lineage (NCBI taxonomy): Eukaryota > Viridiplantae > Streptophyta > Magnoliopsida > Ericales > Theaceae > Camellia > Camellia japonica. The sequence continues at coordinate 82,705,443 of JAPPVO010000019.1, read as the reverse complement.
CCCACGTTTTATTCTTTAATTATCCATTCCACGAATCCGAAAACGATGTTAATTTCACATTCACTCATAAATGGTTTTGATGAACCGTTTGCACCATGTGACTTACCATGCGGTAAGGAACACGTCACATCTTTAGACCCACTCCAAAAGACGTGTAGACCCTACTCAAATTTGGGCTCAAAATTAGCCTAAATTAAACCTATAAAAACCATTATTTCTAACCAAAAAAATATATATAATAAAAAAAACAAAATAAAATCATTGAAAAATTCTTATTGTCATTTTTTTAAACGTAATTTATTCATTTACTATTACCCAACTCATCACAGGGGCAAAATGGTAAATAAAAATTGTACGTCGAAGGATAATGAATTATTTTGAAAAGATGGTTAAAAATAATTTTTCAACTTTTACCTATTTTAAATCATATTATCTCTTACATTTTTTATATATATTTTTAAAAAAAATCAAAAAATCAAAAAATTAACTTTTAATCATTTTCTCAAAACAATCCAACAATGTAGAAGTCAACTGTTTTAGTGGCCTTTGTTGCATTGAAAATTACCTTGACCAAAACAATCTCCTTTAAATTAATCTTTGTTGAATTATAGCAAAGTTATTAATTATGATGATGTCACAAAACTTTGTAAAATATATATATTTTAAAGAAATTTACGAATGTGCTACCTTAAAACACGAGTTAAAAATTTTAAATAGATTAAAAATTTTAAAAAGATGTATAATTTTTTAAACATTCTCCACCTATGTGTCTTAAGGACACTCATTTTTAAATTAAATTTTATTAATGAGTATTCTAAAATATTTATTAAATAATGTAAAATAATTATACATATATTTTATATATATATATATATAATCGTGTTATCAAGTGTTATTAAAATATTAGATAATAAAAATTTCAATAATTAGACATTATTTAATGGAAGAGGTTATTATTATGGCCTATTTTGAAAAAATGGTTAAAAGTTATTTTTGACTTTTTTGAATTTTTTTTTTTTTTGTGAAAAAACATGTAAAAAATGTGAGAGATGATGTGATTCAAAATGAATTAAAAGTTGACTTTTGATTTTTTTCTTTCTTCCCAAGAGAGCCCTATGTGTATTCTTGAAATCGTGCATATAGCATGTTCTTAAAAATTCGGAACATAGTATAGGATTAATTACATTAAAATCTCTTACTTATTTGTGAATATCATTGATGATTTCGTGTATTTTGATCTCACTATTTATAAAAATATATTATTTTTACCACTCTTACTCCTCTTAGAATAGAATTTTTGTACCATATTTACAATTGATATATTCAAAGTGTACAAATTCATAAATAAAGTAGAAAAACAATATTTATTAATGGTTAAGGTGCTTTGACATGATTGTTTTAGACACAAACACATCCAACACATTTCATTAATGTGTTGGAGAGAGTTTGTGTGTTGAATGATTGTTTTATGGATAAATTACACCAATGTCACTCGAGATTTTTTTTAAAAAATACAATAAGTCTCAAAATTTTGATATAATTATATTAAACTCTTTAAATTTTTAATTAATGTAATACTTACTCATATTTTTATTAGTAATTCGTCAATAAAAATAATGATATCTTTTTCTTTTATACAAAAATACATATTTTACGTTACTTATTTTTATATTTTTACACTATTTACATTAGTAAGGTATCGATTTAATTACATTAGGGGTGGCCACTGGCTGGTTAGTCCGCCCAACATGCCGAGTTATATTTTTAGGATTTGAAAAAATATTTTGCCCATAAAATCGAATTGCACAAAATTCTTAAACTCAATTAATTTTTGAACTGGACTTAAGATGATTAGATTAAACCAAATATCAAATTAAACCAAGATGAAAATAAGGCCAAATTATCTGGAAATTCTATTTAAAAGGGGAGAAGTATATTTAGTCCCACAACCTTTTAAATACTCTCAAAAGTCTACTACCTATTTTTCTTCTTCATTCTTCCTATGTATTCGTTCTTCTCTCTCTCTTTCTCTTCCTGATTTCCAATGACCGGCGACCATTCCTTATTTTTTCTTTTTTTCTTTCTAACATATAGTCACTAACGACCACCATTGCTTGAAGGTTCACCAGCAACCATCGATCATTGACTCCTAACTTCACCATCATCGACGACGAAAGAGACGAGTTTCTGGAAATCTATATCAGATCTAAGTAGATCTAAACCAAAAATAGTTGCCGGAGTACAATATTCTCTCTATATCTGTTTCTTTCCTTCAATTTCTCAATTTTTCTATCTTTCCTCTATTGCACACTTCTATTTTCCTGTTTTAATGGAGAAAATTTTTAAATTCTAAACAAATTGTTTTTAAGTTTTAGTTATAGGCGATGAAAACTACAGCGATCTCGGTTTTCGCTTCCTTATTTACTGTAATCCGGACTCGTTTCCGTTGAGGATTGTTGTCGTCTGTATTTCATTTCTGTCCTTTAATACTTTGGATTTGAGTTTAGAATTGTCTTGAGCGTGTTTCAAACAGGTTGGTTGAGCTTTTGTCCCAACTCTTGTTACCCAGATTTTTAATGATTCGCTTGAGTGGGTCTTTTTGCGCTCGAACGGAGTTTGCACACCTTCAATAATTTGTTCGTCTGCAAAAATACTGCAGATGTGTTTTTCACGCTTGAGCGGATTTCCTTACGCTCGAGCAGGTCACGCTCGAGCAGGTATTCTTGAGCTCGAGCGGGTGTTCGATGTCTGTAAAAATACTGGAAGAGTGTAATCTGCGCTCGAGCGGGTTTTCCTTTGCGCTCGAGCGGGTGGAGTTTTGCAGTTGTGTCTTGGCGCTCGAGCGGGTCTAGTTTTTGTGTTTGACGCTCGAGCGTCCTATTCTCCGCTCGAGCGAGTCATACGTATATTAGTTGGCAGCTGGGTCATTTTAGATCACTTTTTCAACTCTCACTCTCTCTCTTGCTTTTCAAGATCTATTTTGAGAGCTCCTCTCACTACATTTCACCTTCTTTTTAAGGTTTGATCTAGTTCTAGTGTGTTTCTAGCCTTGTCCCTTTGTAAAAAGTGTGGGGTTTGGCTTACTCTTTATTTTGATCTGAAAATCTTGAAGTTTGGAGCATTTTGGAAATTCTCCATCATCACTTTTGGTCTCATCTTTTGAGGTAGGGATAACTACTCACATTTATGGTTTTTGACATAAACTTATTGTCATTTTGATGTAATGTTGAAGTTAGGTAATTGTGGGTGTTAGGGTTTCAAACATGAAAAGAGGGGTTTTGGTTCTTTTGGCCAATACATGTGTATTTGGGCCCTAAAATGAGATTGTGGATGTTTAATGATAATATTGGGACCTTTGGGTCAATGTTGGAAAAATGGGAAAAATACCATATTTGGGTTTTATTGGGTCATTAGTGTAATTAATGACTTTTATTGTGAAATAGTGAAATTGGGAAGTTATGAGAAAGAATGGTGGAGTTGGATTGATTAATCACTCACTTTTGAAAATATTGATAATTTATCTGTTGATGCATTTATTATCTGTTTAGAAATAATTGCTTTGGGCTATCGGTGGAGGATAGTCGTGATTGTTGTAGACACTGTATGTTGATTAGGGAAAACTGAAACTAATTACGTTGAATATGTCATTGAATATGACGGTTGGAATAATACATCGAATCTGTGTATTGATTGATTGTGTATATGATAATTGTTTATATACATTGTTTTGTGTGGGAGGAGATAGGGGATGTACTCCATGGTTTAGGGGAAGATAGGGGATGGACTCCAAAATCGGATGTTATTTGGGAGGAGATAGGGGATGGACTCCATTGATACAGCAAATCTGTGTATCATTTATGAAGTATAGAAGTGTTTTGATATGATATTGATACAGCAAATATGTGTATCTACTATGAAGTATGGAAGTGTTTTGATATGAGTGTTATCTCATTTGAAATAGAAGTATTGTTGATATGAGTTGTGATCTCATTTAAATTGTTGACCAGGTTCTGAGCCATGTTTATAAATTGAAAACTTGTTAAGTAAAGGGAAGTAAAATGAACATGGACATATGTGTCATGGAACTGAAGTGTGTTATGAGTTGATTTATATGAGTTAAACATTTATCGAATGCTCATGTTTTAGTCATTACTCATATTATGTTTAGCATATCTCTACTGGGCGTTGGCTCACCCTATATGGGACATCATTTTCAGGTGCAGGTGATATGCCGCCTCCAAGGACTTAGCTTGGAAGGTTTTAGAAGCTGAAGGCTTACTTTTGTAATTATTTTGTGTATTACATGTAATTCAAGCCAAGGGCTTATTTTGTGTTTTGAGTTAGTACTCTCCTTCTTTGTAACCAAGTGTTGACTTGGAAAGTTGTAAGCCCGTAGGGCATTTACTTTTGTTGTCAACATGTAATACTTTTGGATTAAATACTCTGATGAATGGAAATATGTTTATTTCTCTTATGTTTATGGATGTCACAAATGTATGATTTTTGGTTTATTTTGAGGGCGTTACAACTTGGTATCAGAGCGTACCGGGTTCGAATACTTTGGGTACGCGGGAAGTGGTTAGTGCCACAATGGGTTTGTCTCGCTTGTAAGAGACTTAAGTGTAATGTTATATGCTTATGTGATAACATGTTTATGTAACTATATGGGTATGAGATTTAGTTTCTAGGATGTTGATTGGATCCTTGGGTTTCTGTGAGTCTTGTTGGAAAAGCACTTGATCAATGCTGTTTCTAATCGGAACTCTAGTAACGCCTCGGGACTATCATTATCCGGAAATGAAATTCGTAAGTGCTTATGTGATTATGTGCTTACGTGGAATGAATTACAGTTGTCCATGTATTTGGACGTGAGTGTTATAGCTTCGACACATTTGTGAATGTGCTAATGTTCTTCGTTACCTTTATTAGGATGTTAGGACGAGGACGTGGTGGTAGGCGAGGTAGGCCTAGGAGGCAAGAGATGCCTATACCGGATGAGATTCCGGCACAGCAGAAGGGTGTTGGTCAGGCCAATGTGGCCGAACCAGTAGGTCAGCAGGCCATGGGCGCCTTAGCCCGCGAGATGGCAGGAGCTTTGAGGGAATCTATGGGCATTCTCAGGGCTGAGAATCAAGCCCAGGCCCATGCAGTTGAGGCAGGGCCTTCCTTTCTGAAGAAGAAGTTCTTCCGGTCTAATCCGGACGAGTTTGTTGGCGATCTCAAAGAGCCACTGAAGGCTGATGAGTGGCTTGAGCAGATGACGAAACGTTTAAGATGCTTGGCATCGAAGACGGGGCTTTGAAGGTGACCTTGGCGTTTTTCCAGTTGAAGAGAGATGCGGGTCAGTGGTGGAAGTTCATGAGGGGTCGTGTTGGTGATACATGGGAGGCCTTTGTAGATGCTTTCCAGGAGAAGTTTTTGTCTCCAGCTGTTAGGGAGAAGTTGAGGGACCAGTTCTGTCAGCTCAAGCAGCTGAGTATGCCAGTGGCCGAGTTTAAGGCCGCATTTACCAGTTTATCTAGGTTCACACCTGAGCTAGTGGCGTCTGAGGAATGCCGTTGCATTGAGTTTGAGAGGAAGTTGAGACATGGGCTCAAGACCAGAGTTGGGGGATCCATGTCCCGGGAGTATGGGCGCCTTGTGGATGCCGCGGCCCATATGGAGATTATGATGCAGGAGGAGGAGGAGAGGCAGAGGGGCTCCAAGAGGAGTCAGGATGGTCAGGGGGACGGTAGGAGGCAGAGGGGTTCTAACCCTCAGTAGTCCCAGGGTGCATTTGCTAGATCAACCTTTCCAGTGCCGAGTGCAGGCTCTGGGAGAGGCAGTCAGGGAGACGTTACTTGTTACAAATGTGGTCAGCTGGGCCACAAGTCTCCAGCTTGCCCGCAGATGGGAGGAGGGCAGAGAGCAGCTTCATCTTCGACTCGACCTCAGAGCCAGAGTCAGGGCAGAGGCCAGCCGCTCTCTTGTTACCAGTGTGGTCAGGCGAGGCACCTGAAGAGGTATTGCCCGCAGTTGAGTGGCACATCGAATGCGTCTGATTTGAGGCAGACGTAGAGTTTTCAGCCAGCACAGTCAGTTCAGGCCTCGAGAGCCAATCAGGGGGCTTCATCGTCTCAGTCTGTGTAGCAGTCTTTTGCTCTGAGAGGTGAGCAGGTAGACCAGAGACCTTCAGGGCGTGTGTATGCTGTTACCGCACAGGATCTTGTACCGGCTCCATCTGTTGTGAGAGGTACCTTTTTGTTTTGCAACTCGATTGCCAATGTGTTGATTGATACGGGTGCATCCCATTCCTTTATATCTACTGCATTTGCATCTATTTTGGGGTTGGAGTTGGCACAGTTAGCATCTCTATTTGTGTTGCATCACCTGTTGGAGGTGAATTGATTTTGAAGCAGGGGTGTAGAGGCTGTGATATAGAGGTCGCCGACCGCCGGCTTCCATTTTCTTTCGTAGTTATGGCTATGTCGGGTTTTGATGTTATTTTGGGTATGGACTGGTTATCGTCATACCGGGCTGTTATTGATTGTTACCGCCAGAGGGTCACTGTATGTACCTTGAGCGAGGATTGTTTCCATTTCTTGGGGGATCGGGTTGGTAGAGTGTTGCCACCGGTGTATGATCCGCGAGGGCGGAGTGAGCTTAGTTGTCTTCTCGCTAGCTATATGAGTAGTGAGTGTGATGAGACCCAGACTGTATTGCCGAGAGTGGTTTGTGAGTACTCGAACGTTTTTCCTGAGGATCTTGTTAGTTTGCCACCACATCAAGAGGTGGAGTTTTCCATTGATTTAGTGCCCGGCACGACGCCGATTTCCATGGCACCTTACCGTTTTTGCCCCAGCCGAGTTGAGTGAGCTGAAGATTCAGCTCCAGGAATTGCTAGATAAGGGCTTTATTCGCCCTAATACTTCGCCGTGGGGAGCACCGGCCCTCTTTGCTAAAAAGAAAGATGGTGCCTTGAGACTTTGTATCGATTACCAAAAATTGAATCGGGCTACGGTTAAGAATAAGTACCTTATGCCCCGTATAGATGATCTGTTTGACCAGTTGAAGAGGTCCCGTTGTTTCTCTAAGATAGACTTGAGATTGGGTTACCACCAGTTGAGGGTCAGGGAGGAGGATATCCCGAAGACGGCATTCCGTACACGGTATGGCCACTATGAGTTTCTGGTGATGCCTTTCGGGCTCACCAATGCACCGGCAGTGTTTATGGATTTAATGAACCGGATCTTCCGGGAATTCTTAGATCGTTTTGTAGTCGTTTTCGTAGACGACATCTTGATTTATTCACCTTCGGAGGAAAAGCACGAAGAACACTTGAGAGTGGTGCTTGAGTTGCTCAGAGCCCATAAGTTGTATGCCAAGTTTGGGAAGTGTGAGTTCTGGCTAAGAGAGTTAAATTCTTAGGCCATATGGTCTCCGGGGAATGGGTGTTTGTTGATACATCCAAGATTGAGGCAGTACAAGATTGGGCACAGTCTAAGAGTGTTTTTGAGATCCGCAATTTTCTGGGATTGGCTGGGTATTACCGCCGGTTTGTGAAGGATTTCTCCAGGCTAGCTTCACCGTTGACTAGATTGACGCGAAAAGGGGTCAAGTTTGTATGGAATGAGACTTGTGAAAAGTCGTTCCAAGAGTTGAAGGTTAGACTTACCACTACTCCAGTTTTGATTATTCCGGAGAGAGGTGTGGGTTATGCGATTTATTGTGATGCCTCACGAGAGGGTTTGGGTTGTGTGTTGATGCAAGAAGGAAAAGTGGTAGCCTATGGCTCGCGGCAGTTGAAAATACAAGAGAGGAATTACCCTACACATGACCTAGAGTTAGCAGCTGTAATTTTTGCCTTGAAGATTTGGAGGCACTACCTTTATGGTGAGAGATTCGAGGTGTTCTCGGATCATAAGAGTTTGAAGTATCTGTTTACCCAGAGAGACTTGAACTTGCGGCAGAGGAGGTGGATGGAGTTTATTGAGGATTACGACTTCAAGTTGCACTATCATCCGGGAAAGGCCAATGTTGTGGCCGATGCCCTTAGCAGGAAATCCATTAGTGATGTAGCTTGTATAGCCATCCGGGAGTGGGATATGTTGGGTGCACTTGGCGAGTTTGATTTGCTTTTGGGCGAATCCGTTGAGGCTGCGGCCTTGTTTTCTGTTGTTGCGCAGCCTACACTTGTGACTCGAGTGTTAGAGGCACAGAGAGGTGACCTTGAGATAGAATCCCTCCGAGAGAAGATCTCCAGTGGGAAGGTTGAGAACGGTTTGACTGTGTATCCCGACCTGAGTGTGAGATACCGAGACCATTTGTTCATGCTGGAGTCTTGCCGAGAGGAGGTACTCCGAGAGTTTCACCATTCACGCCTTGCGGTGCATCCGGGAGGCACTAAGATGTATCGTGATTTGGGTCGCCAATTTTGGTGGCGGGGAATGAAGAAAGATGTGGCGGTTTTTATGTCTAAATGCCTTACTTGTCAGCAAGTGAAGGCCAAACATCAGAGGCCAGCGGGTTTGTTACAACCCTTGCCTATTGCCGAGTGGAAGTGGGAGCATGTCACTATGGACTTCGTTGTAGGTCTTCCGAGGACTCAGCGAGGTAGTGATGCTATTTGGGTGGTTGTAGACCGGTTGACTAAGTCGGCGCACTTTATCCCTATGCGCGTAAGAGATTCGGTAGATCATCTTGCCGACTTGTATGTTCGGGACATAGTGAGGTTGCACGGGGTCCCAATGTCGATCGTCTCGGACAGAGATCCACGTTTTACTGCTAGGTTGTGGCAGAGTTTGCAGAGTGCCTTGGGCACTCAGTTGACCTTTAGCACAGCTTTTCATCCTCAGACTGACGGGCAGTCCGAGCGTACTATTCAGATCCTTGAGGATATGCTTCGAGGTTGTGTCCTTGACTTTAGTGGGACGTGGGAGAGGCACGTGCCCTTGGTGGAGTTTGCCTACAACAACAGTTTCCAGTCGAGTATCGGCATGGCACCGTTTGAGGCCTTGTATGGCCGACCGTGTAGGTCTCCAGTTTGCTGGGCCGAGGTGGGTGATGCACCTTTGTTGGGCCCGGAGTTGGTGAGGGAAACGACGGAGAAAGTTGAGCTTATCCGTATGAGGCTTGTTACAGCCCAGAGTCGCCAAAAGTGTTATGCCGACCGCAGGAGGAGGCCTTTGGCATTTGAGGCGGGTGATCATGTCTTTCTGAAAATATCACCTAGGCGGGGCTTGATGAGGTTTGGGAAGAGTGGGAAGTTGTCCCCTCGGTTTATTGGTCCCTTTGAGATCCTTGAGAGGATTGGGAGGTCGCATACCGTTTAACTTTACCGCCGCAGTTGTCCGGAGTACATGACGTGTTTCATGTTAGTATGCTTCGGAAGTACGAGCTGGATCCGTCCCATGTGTTGGATTGGACCGACTTGGAGGTAGATGAGGATGCCTCGTATGAGGAGAGACCGGTTCGGGTCTTGGATAGGCGGGATCAAGTCTTGCGAGGCAAGACCATTCCCTTGGTGAAGGTTTTGTGGAAACATCACGGAGTGGAAGAAGCCACTTGGGAACGTGAATTGGAGGTCCGAGAGAAGTATCCGGATCTATTTATGGATGTTTGAGTATATGTTGTATATTTTGCTGTAATTGATGAACTTTAAGAGCATTGAATATGTCTTAAGTTGTAAAACATTGTAAATGTTTCAGTTTATGGAAGTATTATGGAACTTGCCTCGAAATGGAAGTTTATTTTAACATTGTTTATGTTAATTCTGTTTTAGAAATGCAAATATATTATTGGCATTGGATATGTAATTGAATGGTGGAATATGTGTTGAAATTGGTAAATTTCAAGGGAAAGCATGTGATTATGCATATTGAGTAATATACTGTGATTTGCCTCTTGAAAAAAGATGGGATGACCGGTAATGGGTTAGGTTGTTAAGAATTGAGAAAACTTGTTTTTTTTTGAAAACTTGCATCTAATTTCGGGGACGAAATTCCTTGAGGGGGGGAGGTTATAGCGATCCCGATTTTCCCTTCCTTATTTACTGTATTCCGACTCGTTTCCATTGAGGATTGTTGTCGTCTGTATTTCATTTTTGTCCCTTAATACTTTGGATTTGAGTTTAGAATTGTCTTGGGTGTGTTTCGAACAGGCTGGTTGAGCTTTTGTCCCAACTCTTGTTGCCCAGATTTTTAATGATCCGCTCGAGTGGAGTTTGCACACCTTCAGTAATTTGTTCGTCTGCAAAAATACTGCAGATGTGTTTTTCACGCTCGAGCGGATTTCCTTACGCTTGAGCGGGTCGCGCTCGAGCAGGTATCCTTACACTCGAGCGAGTGTTCGATGTCTGTAAAAATACTGGAAGAGTGTAATCTACGCCCGAGCGGGTTTTCCTTTGCGCTCGAGCTGGTGGAGTTTTGCAGTTGTGTCTTGGTGTTCAAGCGGGTATCCTTGCGCTCGAGCGGGTCCAGTTTTTGTGTTTGACGCTCGAGCGTCCTATTCTCCGCTCGAGCAGGTCATACGTATATCAGTTGGCAGTTAGGTCATTTTAGATCACTTTTTCAACTCTCACTCTCTCTCTTGCTTTTCAAGATCTATTTTGAGAGCTCATCTCACTACATTTCACCTTCTCTCTAAGGTTTGATCTAGTTCTAGTGTGTTTCTAGCCTTGTCCCTTTGTAAAAAGTGTGGGGTTTGGCTTACTCTTCATTTTGATCCAAAAATCTTGAAGTTTGGAGCACTTTGGAAATTCTCCATCATCACTTTTGGTCTCATCTTTTGAGGTAGGGATAACTACTCACATTTATGGTTTTTGACATAAACTTATTGGCATTTTGATGTAATGTTGAAGTTAGGTAATTGTGGGTGTTAGGGTTTCAAACATGAAAAGAGGGGTTTTGGTTCTTTTGGCCAATACATGTGTATTTGGGCCCTAAAATGAGATTGTGGATGTTTAATGATAATATTGGAACCTTTAGGTCAATATTGGAAAAAGGGCGAAAATGCCATATTTGGGTTTTATTGGGTCATTAATGTAATTAATGACTTTTATTATGAAATAGTGAAATTGGGAAGTTATGAGAAAGAATGGTGGAGTTGAATTGATTAATCACTCACTTTTGAAAATATTGATAATTTATCTGTTGATGCATTTATTATCTATTTAAAAATAATTGCTTTGGGTTATTGGTGGAGGATAGTCGTGATTGTTGTAGATACTGTATGTTGATTAGGAAAACTGAAACTAATTATGTTGAATATGTCATTGAATATGACGGTTGGAATAATACATCGAATCTGTGTATTGATTGATTGTGTATATGATAATTGTTTATATACATTGTTTTGTGTGGGAGGAGATAGGGGATGTACTCCACTGTTTAGGAGAAGATAGGGGATGGACTCCTAAACCGGATGTTATTTGGAAGGAAATAGGGGATGGACTCCATTGATATAGCAAATCTGTGTATCATTTATGAAATATGGAAGTGTTTTAATATGATATTGATACAGCAAATATGTGTATCTATTATGAAGTATGGAAGTATTTTGATATGAGTGTTATCTCATTTGAAATGGAAGTATTGTTGATATGAGTTGTGATCTCATTTAAATTGTTGGCAGGTTCTGAGCCATGTTTATAAATTGAAAACTTGTTAAGTAAAAGGAAGTAAAATGAACATGGACATATGTGTCATGAAACTGAAGTGTGTTATGAGTTGATTTATATGAGTTAAACATTTATCGAATGCTCATGTTTTAGTCATTACTCATATTATGTTTAGCATATCTCTACTGGGCGTTGGCTCACCCTATATGGGACATCATTTTCAGGTGTAGGTGATATGCCGCCTCTAAGGACTTAGCTTGGGAGGTTTTAGAAGCTGAAGGCTTACTTTTGTAATTATTTTGTGTATTACATGTAATTCAAGCCAAGAGCTTATTTTGTGTTTTGAGTTAGTACTCTCCTTTTTTGTAACCAAGTGTTGGCTTGGAAAGTTGTAAGCCCGTAGGGCATTTACTTTTGTTGTCAACATGTAATACTTTTGGATTAAATATTCCGATGAATGGAAATATGTTTATTTCTCTTATGTTTATGGATGTCACGAATGTATGATTTTTGGGTTTATTTTGAGGGCGTTACAAAAACTGTAAAATTTTACAGTTTTAGTTTTTTTGGTGCTGAAATAAATCATGTTTTAAAACTGTAAAATTTTACAGTTTCATAACATTTTTAGAATTGTAAAATTTTGTAATTAGAACTGTAAAATTTTACAGTTTTATAACATGTTTTCCAATTTGACTAATAAGGATAAATACTTAATAGAATAATGCTTTGAAACTGTAACATTTTATAATTTTAAAGCTTACTTTTCAGTTTGATTAATATTGGAGATTATTTGTTTAAACCCTACAAAAATTAAAAAATAATATATACTTTTTCCCATTGTTGTTTGTTGTTGTTATGTTTTTTTTTTCCCTCTCAGTTTATTAATATTTAACACATTTTGTTATATTTTTTCACTATAATTTCTCTATTTATTCTTTTTTTATTTATAGCAATATTCTAGACATTGCAGTGAGTCTCCAATGATGTTATTGACGTTCAACGAATATTTTGAACATTCTGGCGACTTTCAGTGATGTTTAGAACACTCCGACGATACTCCGACGAACTTTCAGCAATACTCTGACGACTTTCGATAATGTTGAATATTTCGGCGAGCTTTCAATGACCGTCTAACGGAAGCCCGGTGGTAGTAGAATGTAATAGTATTTTTAAAGTTAAAAAAAAAATGGTACAATTAAAAATCTGTAAAAGTAAGACTAAGTAGCATAGATATTTTGGTCATGTTTGTCATAATTTAAAAAAGTCAAAAAGTCACTATTCTATTTAAGTTACGTCATCTTATTTAAGTCATATCATATCTCTACTTCATCATTTCAAACCCAATCTAAATCACTAATTTATTTGAAACTAGATAAATTTTAAATTTTGTACTCCCTCCGTCCCAAAATATTAGTCCCTTATTCCATTTTTCATTGTCCCAAAATATTAGTCCCTCTTCTAAAATCAAGTACAAAAATAATATAAATCTCCTATTTTGCCTTTTTTTTAAATTAATAAACAATATAAAAAGTACAATTATGCATTGATATTCTCAAAAAATGTACTATCAAAAGGGTCATTTTGAAAAATTAATTTTTTTCAAATATAATAATTATACTATCAAAAAGTTAAATTTCTCAAAAGAGACTATTATTTTGAGACGGAGTGAGTATATAAAACTTACTGACGAATGACCCCTAAAATAATGACCCCTAAAATAACACGTACACTCTTATTATATAGTACCCGTCCGAACTGAGCCCGGCAAGGTCGATGTTTGTTGATTCCTAAATATTCCTAAATTACACCACAATCATAATTTTTTCTTAAGTGAGATGTCAATATGATTTACATGACAGAACAATCTTTAAAATTAGTATAAAATTCCTTGGAATTATCCCCCTCTCTCTCTCTCTGATAATCCCATATGTTGGAGGTTGGTCTCTGATTGTTTCTCCGGAGACCCCAAGCCTCCCCTTCCCCTTGTTTCTAGTCAACACGGACTCTCTCTCTCTCTCTCTCTCTCTCTACACCTTCCTAGAAAATTCTTATCTCCTTCAATCTCAATACATATTAATTTATATTAAAATTAGATTTTGTTGATTGTGAAATTGGTATCGGATTCGATTCCATTTGCTGTGAAATTTGAATTTCGTGGTATTTGGATGGCGTCGGAGATCGAGGTCGTTGAGGAGATCGAATCGAGAGATCGGGAATCGGCTGCGGCGGCGGTGGCGGCCGGCGGTGGAGAGGCGGAGATCGGAGGAGGAGGAGGCGGAGGCGGAGGAGAAGACGAGAGCCTGAGGAACGACGTGTATACGGCGGCGGCGTACGGGGATTTGGAGAAGCTTCAGAGATTGGTGGAGTGCGAGGGTTGCTCAGTATCGGAGCCCGATGGTCTCGGCTACTACGCCTTGCAGTGGGCGGCTCTCAACAACCGCACAGCTGCTGCTCAGTATATCATCGAGGTCTTCAAATTCATTCATAGTTCTTTAATCTCCCTGAAATATGTGCTCTTTTTTTGTGGATTAGGTCTCTCAGATCGCTGTTGAGCTTTTGTATTTGATTTGTTGAAATTTATTCCATGGTTTTAGCTATTTTATTTGCATTTCTGCCTCTATTTGCTCATACTTGCATGTAGGTATTTTATTTGGTTATCATTTTAGTAATTTGAGCTAGAGATATGTTCATTTGACATATTTATAAATGTTCTTTCTATGAAAACTCTGTCTTGTTTGTGAATACACACTCAAACTTGAGTCACAAAATATGTGTTTGTAATTGGTAGTGAGTACTTCAGAAAGAAAAAAAAAAGTAAAGAAAGAAGAGTTATTTATTTATTTTATATCATATGTATGAAAAATGCTTAAGACCCCTAAAGTTTCACCCTAGATGTTCCCTAATGATGTGGATTATTGTATGTTTATTATTGATTTGTTTAGGTATCAATCAACTAAGCTAAATACCAAACCCCTTGTCAGGTTAGGATGGGGATGGGTGAAATTAGGCTTCCTGTTTTAGGAGTCGCTAGTATTACTTGTGTATATAAATTATTATCTATTTAGTCATTTGAGCTATAGATATGTCCATTTGACATATAAAATGTACTCTTTAAGGCTATCACTCAAAATTTTACCCAAATTTGAGTGAAAACTTTATTTAGTATGAACCACTCCACTGGACAAACTCGTATTTAAGCATAAATTTGAGACCGAAAATATTTCCATGAAAATTTTGAGTAAAACTCAATTTGTATAAGTTTAGGTCAGTGAGTGGAGGCTGTTTTAAGTGATTTTTATCCAAATTTAAGTTTGATATATAGTATGGAGTCAAGGATTGGAGATACCCCGAGGAAACTGTCTTGTTTGTGAATATTCTCTTATCTCTTTCAAACTTAAGTCTCAAATATATGTGTATGTAATTGGTAGTAAGTACTTCAGAAAGAAGAAAAAAATGGTATTTTTATATATTATATTATAACATATATATAAATTCATTTATTGTACATTGAAAATAAAATGGAGTGATCTCTTCTTGCTCCCTTCTACCCTATATCTCTGCTTGTTTGGTTTTGATATGAAATGAAAGTACATGGTAAATAGAGGAACATTACTCTTACTGTTATCTGATCATCATTGGATCATATGCATTTGGTAGCATGGCGGAGATGTGAATGCTTCAGATCTTACTGGGCAAACGGCACTACACTGGAGTGCAGTCCGGGGTGCAATCCAGGTCGCAGAACTTTTATTGCAAGAAGGTGCTCGGGTTCGTGCAGCCGATATGTATGGGTATCAGGTTAGTGTTCCTTCCTTTGATCATCATTTATTGGTTATGGATGAAATTACTAGGAATATTCAAGAGTATATCACCCTTGTTATATATTTTTTTTCCCGGACGTCAGACGATATAGTTTTATTTGATGAAACAAGGTCAGTAAACTTCAAGGTATAATTGTGGAGAGATACTTTAGAATCTAAAAGATTTAAGTTAAGTAGGACTAAGAAAAAATATACAGAGTACAAATTTAGTCAAACTAGAAATAAGATGAAGATGGAGTAAAACTTGATGGATAAAAGATACCTAAGTGTGACTATTTTTGTATCTTGGGTCAATAATTCGTAAAGAATGAGAGATAGAGGAGGATGTAACCCATAAAATTAGAAAGGATGGATGAAATGAAGAGTGCATCAGGCATATTGTGTGATCATAGAATTGCTATTAAGTCAAAAGAAAATTTTTTGTAGGACTGTTACAAGAACTTCTATGTTGTATATGTAGGTTTTCTGAATGTTTTCTGTATATTCAAACTTGTATGTGTACATAGAGTGCATCAGTTATGTAGCCCTAATGTATGACAAAAAAAGGAAATACAAAGAAACGGAAATTGTCTAATTCGTAATATACACAAGCTAGGAAATTGCCTAATTCCTAATATACCATATATACAATATATATTCTCACACCCCTGCTCAAACTCAAGATGTTTTAGCAGAAAACATTGAGAGTTTGCTAAGAAGAAACTGAAACCGAGCGGTAGTGTGAGTCTTGGTGAAGAAGTCCGCAAGTTGCAAAGTCGAGGAGACAAAAGGAAGCAAGATAGAGCCAGACTGCAGATGCTGTCAGACAAAGTGACAATCAATCTCAATGTGTTTCGTTCGTTCATGGAAGACAGTATTGTGGGCAATCTGAATAGCACTACGGTTGTCACAATAGAGGGAGGTTGGAAAAGACTGAGGTACACCCAAATCAGAGAGAAGACAACGAAGCCAAACAAGCTCAGCAATAGCATGAGCCATAGCATGGTACTCAGCTTCGATAGTAGAGCGAGCAACAACACTTTGTTTCTTGCTTTTTCAAGAGATCAAGGAATCGCCAAGGAACATACAGAAACTAGAGGTGGACTTGCGATCAATAACATCACCAGCCTAATCAGAGTTAGCATAGCCACCAAGTCTAAAGAAGAAGTAGATGACAACAGCAAGCCCTGAAAGATGGTATCCAAGAGATAGCGAAGAATGCGAACCAAAACAGCCCAATAGGTAGCAGAAACGAACTGACTAACCACATGAACAGCATAAGCATGATCAGGGCGAGTGACAGTCAAATAAACTAAACAACCCACTAGCTCGCGATAGATCGTGGGATCATCCAGAGGGACACCATCTATAGAGTTGAGCTTCACATTAAGCTCAATAGGTGTATCAGAAACCTTAGTATCAGTAAGACCGGTACGGTGAATAACCTCATTAGCATACTTGGCTTGAGACAGAAAGTAGCCCTTTGGAGAAGAGGCAACCTCAATATCAAGAAAATACCGCAATGGATCCAGATCCTTCATTTTGAAAGTGCGGAAGAGATGTTGCTTGACCTCAGAAATAGCAGAGGAGTCAGAGCCAGTGATGATCATATCATCCACATAGAGTAGGAGAGCAACAAAACCAGCCGAAGTATATCTCAGAAACAAAGCAGAGTCGGAAGCAGAAGGATGAACCCAAGCTCGGTAACGACAGTCTAAAAACGATCATACTAAGCACGAAGAGACTACTTCAAACCATACAGAGCACACCGAAGACGACAAACCTGCCCAGAGGAGTGGAGAAGACCAGGGGAGGACGCATGTAGACCTCCTCAGTGAAATGACCGTTAAGAAAAACATTCTTAACGTCCATCTGATAGAGAGGCCAAGAACGAACAACAGCGACAGAGATTAAAGTACGGACAATATCCATCTTGGCAATAGGAGCAAAGGTCTCCTCATAAACAATACCATACTCCTGTGAGAAACCTTTGGCAGCCAGACGAGATTTGTAGCGCTCAAGAGAACTAGCAGAATGAGTCTTAACTTTGTAGACCCATTTGCAACTAACCAAATTCTTACCAGGAGGCAAAGGAACCAACTCCAAATACGAGTTTTTTTGTAAAGCAGACAACTCATCCTCCATAGCTTGAACCCAATGAGGATCCTGACAGGCCTCCTTGTAAGATTGAGGTTCTGAAAAAGAGTGAATAGCAGACAAAAAAGTACGATAGGAAACAGAAAAACATGTATTAGGCCAACCCAATCTGTTTAGAGGATGTCGCGCTCGAGTAGGATATCGGTGTGCAGCAGGATCAGAGTCATCAGAAGCAGGGGGATCAGCAGTAGGGGTAGAGACAACCAGTGGAGGAGGAGCCTTGCAACGAGAATAAACTAACAACGGAGGAGGAGGAGGAGAAGAAGCAGCTAGAGGTGAAGCAGAAGGAGAAGATGAAACAAGCTCAAGGGGAACTGTGGAGATGTACTCATCAAACGGGACCTCAAAAGGAAAGGGATCACTATGAACCAAATCCTCTTTGGAAACTGAGGCGGTGAGAGGAGGAAGCTAAAAGTAAGATAGACGTTCGAGAAAGGCAACATGGCGGGAGACATAAAGGCGACGGGAAATAGGTTCATAACAGCGATAACCTTTCTGAGTAAGACTATAACCAAAAAAGATACATAAGACAGACCGAGCACTAAGTTTGGTCCTATCTTTATGGGGTAAAAGGACAAAAAAAGCAGACCCAAACACATGAAGGAGGGAGTAATTGGGAAGCTGAGAAAATAGAGCCTCATAAGGAGACCGACCAGAAAGAAAATGGTAGGCATACGGTTGAGAAGAAAAGCAACAGTAAGAACTGCCTCACCCCAAAACGGAGCCGGAACGGAGGCAGAGAGAAGAGAGACCTAGCTGTCTCAAGGAGATGACGGTGTTTACGCTCAGCTCGACCATTTTGGGCAGGTGTATCATTGCAAGAAGTTTGGTGAATAGTACCCAATTTGGCCAAATATTCACAAAATTCAGTTTTAAAGTATTCCCTGCCCAAGTCAGATCGTAACAATTTAATAGTAGACCCAAACTGTGTAGTGACCATAGACTAGAAAGTACGGTATATCTGGTAGAAGTCAGACTTATGAGTCGTAAGATAAACCCAAGTGTAACGAGTGCAGTCATCAACAAATGACACATAATAGGCAGAACCCCCTTTGGTGAGAATAGGAGAAGGGTCCCAAACATCAGTATGAACTAAAGAAAATGGTGTATCAGATATAGAAGTACTTTTATGAAAATGTAAGGCTATCATTTTGGCAAATTTACACCCCCAACATTTAGTAAGTTTACTAGAAAAAATTTTACCCAATATACCAAACTGAGCTAAAGACCATAAGCGATCAGCAGACCAATGCCATAATCTAGAATGCCACAAGTAGAAAGGACTAAACAAAGAATCTAACTGAAAAGCGGAAAGGGCAGTCAAGGAGGTTGCCATAGGCAAATGGAAGCTCTCTACCACGTAGAGGTCTCCAACTCTACGACTGGTCTCAATCTGCTGTTTAAACATCCGATCTTGCACAGAACAGATAGAAAAAGAAAAGATAACATCAAAACCAGAGGCATTAAGCTGACTGATAGATAATGAACTGGCAGATAACTGAGGAACATAAATGACAGATGGAATAGAGACGGCAAACATAGCAGACGGTAAGACAGATCCAATAGATACAACAAACTCATTAGCAGCATTAACAGTAATAAGAAAGGGGAGAGGAGTACAATTTTGAAGTAAAGAGAGATGGGGAGTCATATGATGAGGCACCAGAGTCAAAAATCCAGACAGACGAAAAAATACCTGAAGAAGACCTAAGCAAACCTGAATGAAGAGAAGAAACAATGGAGGCAGACGGGGATGGCTGGGAAGTAGACAATATATGCTGAAGTTGACTAATCTGAGCAGTCAAGGAAGCCAAGTCAGGATCAGGAGCCGGAGCAGATGCAGTATACGCAGCAGGAGGAGCTGTAATGGGTTATGATATTGCTGAAAAGATGAGGCAGGCAGACGTCTCTTCTTGGGACAGTGGTACTTCCAATGGCCCCTCTAATGGTAGAAGGCACACTCATTAAAAGCCAGAGACATCTTAATACTCAGAAGATTGAGGGGTTCCAATACAATCAAACAAAATAGCCAAACCAGGGGTTTAAGTGTAATAATCAAAATCTGAGGGGTCAAACTATAATAATAACTTAACAAGTTAGCCAATAGGTATAAATGTAATTCTTGTCAAAATATAATAAGGGTTCAACAGTATTGATAGTCACAATGACAGAGACAGAGAGAACTAGGATCCGAGAGTCGTAATGATCAGATGAGGCCGACGAGCACTGAGAGAGACACGATCACGATGAACCGAGAGAGAGCCACAGAGAGAGAGAACAACAGTCGAAGAAGATCAGAGGAAGCTTCGAAGCTCACGGTGTCGTGACTCCAGAACCAGAGAGAGACAATCGGAGCAAGATCGCGACGTCGGGGAGTGAGAAGGGTCGCGACCACGACTGAGATTTCAGAAGGAGGGACGATTAATGGCCACGAACCAGAGACTGAACTGACCACGGTTGCGATAGAGGAAGGTACGATCGACGGCCACGAACTAGAGGACTAGAGTTTCGAATGTGGCTCTGATATTATGTAAGTTTTCTGAATGTTTTCTGTATATTCAAACTTGTATGTTTACAAAGAGTGCATTAGTTATATAGCCCTAATCTATGACAAAAAAAAAAGGAAATACAAAGAAAAAGAAATTGCCTAATTGGTAATATACATAAGCAAGGAAATTGCCTAATTCCTAATATACCATATATACAATATATATTCTCACAGTATAGTCCGATTGTTGGGTGATTTAGAAAAAAAACATGTTCAAGTGTAGCTAAAATGAGAATGTTGGGATAGATAAGTGGTGTTACCAAAAAAGATAAATTAAGAAATGAATTAGGAAGAAGTAAGAAGTAAGAAGTGACACCATTTGAAAATAAAACCGGGGAAAGTTATTTGAGATGGCATAATCATATCATATGCACCTTTGGTCAATTAACACGTTTGTAAGGAGTGATTGGATCTACATGGAAGATTGATTTCTAGAGGTTTGAAAGCTGTGTGTGATATGTAATTTTTCAGTTTTTATTTTCCTTTTATGTTGTTCGTGGTGGACTCTTCTTGTTTGCCTTGCTATCTCTTATACTTATTTTACCATTCAATAAGGGGAAAAAAATAGAAATAAATTCCTAAATAAATCTTGTTTTTCCTAAACTTCTGTTGGTTATTCATTTGATGTCTTCTTATTCCCAATTACTATATCCATATTTACATGTATCAAGAGTGGGGAAAAAAAATCAGATCACTTCATGAAGAATTACATATAAATGGAAAAGAAAATTGTGATAGGGTTTGGACCTTTGAGTCAAGCTCTAATGGGGAAGATGGAAGATGAAGAAGACAAGTAGAAAGGAAAAAATTGTACCTGGGCCTGGACCTGGACCTGGACCTGAAAGATACATGCTAGGCTTTGAGGTAGTTGCTAGGGGTGCTACTTGGCTTTGGACCCAGAAGGGTAAACACTACTGTTTTGAGGCAGTTTCTAGGCTCTGGCTTTTTGTTCTGAATAAAAATGGGACTGTGAACACATTTTTCTATTCTATGTTGTAATCATAAAACTACTTCATGTATTTCATGTTTGGTAATGTTGGAAAATATGTTAATGTTATCATAGTTTTTAGGTTTCGGTTGGACTGCCTCATCTCAAGCTCAATTTGAGCTATCAAACTATTGGCCCATACCTTGATAAAACAGGATGAGGGTGTAGCTAGGTTGTGTGATTGCTGATTGTTGTTCCCTTGTTAGTTCAATAGTTGGCCTGTGTTTGGAATTGTGTGCTAGTGATGCACCAAAGAATCTTTGGATTTGATTTGAAGGGTTGAAGTTGTGTGGTCATGCTTTTTAAGCGGGTTAGTTCATACTGTTTCCTTTTGGTCGATTTTGAACCTTTCTCCTCCCTTATCCTTTTTCAAAATAATTTACTTCTGACTTGATAGAATTATTGCCAGCCAAATCCTTGAAGGATTGACTATTAGTTGTATAATTAAATTTGATTTGGTTGCAGACAACACATGTTGCAGCACAATATGGTCAAACAGCTTTCCTTTATCACATTGTCACAAAATGGAATGCTGATCCTGATGTTCCTGATAATGATGGAAGAAGCCCTTTGCACTGGTATTGCAGAATCTAACTCTACAATTTTAGTCTTTAATGATTAGTAAAAATTATAGTTTACTTCAGTCTATTATCTATTTATTTAATGACATTCGTATTATATGTTTCTTATCAATTTGTATATTTGTTATAACGTATAAGTTCTTGTGACATGGATTGAGAAAACACCAACGTTAACAAAAGTAGAACTTGAAAGTTCTTAGCAATATCTTCCTATGGTGATTTTTCATGTCGTAAAGTGTAAGAATCATGAGGTTTAAGTGACAAAATATTTGGTTAAAAGCCCATTTTTTTCCTAACCTGTTGTTTGAATTAATAATTATTGTTGTACCCTATAGGACATGAAATGTTGAAACCAAAGAGAAGATTAGTATGCTTAATGCTCTTTGGAGGGATCTAAAACATTGCAACATATGTGGTCTCAAAACCTTTGGTTTAATGGAAAGTAAGGAATTTTTGTGTAAATATCATAAATTTTGTCAAAAATTAATGTGGAAGATTTTGTCTAGTAATCCTGTGGAAACATGTAATATATCTACACTTAGGTGGATAGATGGTTTTGTTTCAAAAGCCGTATGTTGTAAAGAAGTTATAATGATTTGTTTGCTGTACATTTCGTTATGTATCACACTATGCAATTTTTTTATTTTTTATTTTTTAATTTGAACTTACTTCCCAACTCTAAACCTAACTGCTAGCCATTTCCAATATGCAATGCAATGCATGGCACAGATGAAAAAATTGCTGCTCCCATCAAAGAAGGAAAGAAAAATAAAAGGGCAAGTTTGGCCTGTATGTATAAAAGAAATTAGCTTCCAGTAAAATTTTTAAGTCTGAACCAGTGATACCTTCGTCTGATATGCTTACATGTTGTCTTTGTTACGGAACACATTCTTGGAGTTTCATTGTGCTATCGTCTTGGTCCTGTCATCAAAATTTTATTGTGTACACATGTGGAACTTGGAAGAGTTAGATTGTTGACCACAACTATTGTAAACAATTACTCTCAAAAAAATTAATTTTCTAATTTGTAGCCTTATCTTGTAGTTGAAGTAATGATACTTATCTTTGGAGAACTGTAGGGCTGCATATAAGGGTTTTGCTGATTGTATACGGCTTCTGTTATTTCTGGATGCATATAGGGGACGCCAGGACAAAGAGGGTAACTTCTCTTGCTTGAATTTTACATTACTGCAGTTATGAAAGAGCTACGTACACTGATGTAAAGTATTGACTTGCCTAATAAAATTAGTGTTTCTTACACTTGCCACCTCATAATTTTAGGTTGTACCCCTCTCCATTGGGCTGCTATTAGGGGCAACTTAGAAGCATGCACAGTGTTGGTGCAGGCTGGGAAGAAGGAGGACTTGATGGTGACTGATAACACTGGTCTTACACCGGCACAGCTTGCGTCTGATAAAAATCACAGACAAGTTGCTTTTTTCCTTGTAGGTATTCTTAAACAGTTGTAAAGTATTTTGTTATTCTTCCTGAGATAAGAGTGTACCTTCTTACGGGAGTTCAGGTTTTCAACAGCATGCCATCTTGTTTTTCACTGATTGGATAATACATAGAATGAGAATTGTTGCAAGTGCACCATATTCATTCTTGCTACATACTGTTTTGTTTCTTCTTCTTCTCTTTTGTTTTCGTGATCATTTACAGAATTTTCATCATTTTGATACCTAACCAAACCAAACTAAGCCTTGTGTCTTAGTCAAACGGGGTCTACATGAATCCTTTATTGCCATTTTGTTCTGTCATTAATCATTTTGATACCCGTGTTTTAATTTTTTCTGTCAATATAGTTGTTTCTTGTATCTCCACTAAAACAAAAAGGATAATAAGGGAAAGAAGAAAATCAGTTGTTTGGGACTTTTAATTCTTGATACTTTTGTTTCCCTTCTGCGTGTCTGATTTATTTATTTATTTTTATATTCAAGTTATCTTAACTGGCCTGTCAGAGTTGTCCTTAGATGTAGCATCTTGGCATTTGAGTATTCTGAAGGTTGTTATAACCCAATATATCAAGTGTTTATTGCACAATGGAGAAAGTTCCCAAGCTAACCTAATCAACAGAGCTATGCCCCAATTTTGATTCCTTAGCTCAGTTCAACAAACTGAATTATTTTGAAATTCTAAAATTTCTGTTTGTCTATTTGTGTATGCATGTCTGCTTGCATAGTCTGATATAATATGCACAAGTTTGTTTTTGTTGACTCATGAAGTTTTTTTAGCATTAGTTTGGGGGTTCTAATAGGATTTTTCAAATAATTTTTGTTACATTTTATCATTCATGTTTCTTAGAGTAGCACACTCTTTTCCATTTTCTTGAGAGTTGTTTTTTTTGTTGGAACTTGGAAGTAATCCAAACTTTTTGCTGAGTGGAAATTTAGAAGTCTGTTTCTGTTATTGTTGATGGAAATCTATAGAAAAGCTTTTGTTTGCAATTTACTTGGATTTGCTACTGATTTTTAAAATTTTAGAGAAAGAAAATTTTTAATTGTTATCTTTACCTCATTAATTATGTATATTTTTCCTTTTAGGTTTGTAAGCATTGGAATATATTTTTTGGGGGGGGTACAGTTTTTCTTAAGAAAATTTTTATGAAAATAAATTTTTGCCCTTGTCTATTGGGATTTGATGTGCGTCAGAGCCAACTTTTAGCACATAAGTTCCTAGTTAGGACTTAATAGTTCTGGCAGCATCTCCTGGTTATTTTCAGATACAATTGCATTTATTTGAAAGATCCATTTAAAACTTGAAGTTACTTTATATCGAGAGATGGCAGGATGTCGATCTTTTCATTGAGTATCCATATTGGAATGAAATATTATTGGATGTTTACAATCATTTTATTGGTATTCATGTTAATTGTATAATTGGTTCTAAAATTTTAAAGCTTATTCTTTTATATAGTGTTCAGTGCTGGCTTGATAGTATGATAAAAGATTCTGGTTTAAGATGGCTTCTTGAGAAACTTTAGTAATGATTGAATTTAGACCTAAGAATCGTTTTTTGGGTATCCATGTTGATTGTTTAAGTTCTTAATTTTTTAAGCATCTTCTTTTGCATAGTGTTCAGTGCTTGTATTGGCATGATATTAGATTATGCTTTGAGATTGCTTTTTGAGAAAATTATGATGTGTGGTAATACAATATATTTTTTTATTTTTTTTTTTCAATTAATCATCTTTGACATC
Source organism: Camellia japonica (assembly GCA_030407325.1). Taxonomy (NCBI): domain Eukaryota; kingdom Viridiplantae; phylum Streptophyta; class Magnoliopsida; order Ericales; family Theaceae; genus Camellia; species Camellia japonica. The sequence goes on along the minus strand of JAPPVO010000019.1, from coordinate 82,680,574 downwards.
TTATGTGCTTTCACAAATTTTATTCTGCAGGGAAATGCTAGGAGGTTGCTTGACAAACGCTGTGATGGGAATAGCCGCCTTGGACGTCTTTCAAAATTAGGACTGGCACCATTTCTTTGGTGTATAATCTTCCTGCTTCTTGTTACCTATATTCATGCGGTCATCATGGGTATCTGCTCTGATCTTTGCATATGTGGTCTTGAATCAGAGTATTCATGTTATATATTATACTTATAATTATATATCCTTCCTTTTGATACAGCTTCAAATTTGCCAAAGTTAACTGCTGGCTTTGCCCTTCTTGCATGGTTGGGTGTGTTACTAGCGACTGCTGGACTGGTTTTGTTTTACAGGTGTAGCAGGTATGCTCTATAGATCTTTTTGCCATTATGGAACTTTATAAAGTAACCTTTCAATAATTAACTCTTTGTTTTCTAAATAGCTTGTGTTTTAAGTGGACATTGGCTTACTTGGCGGGTTTTTGTTGTGTTTCTTTCTTCCTTCCTTCCTTTCCTTTTTAGCATTTTGAACTTGTTCATTCTTTTTTTATGTGTTGGGGAGGTCTGCTAGAGATGGGAGCAGTTTGCCTGTTGGATATTTAGTTTAGTGTACATGAATTGAGAAATCGTTCTGAACAATTGTATTGAGTATTGTCATCATTGTGAACTATAGAAATTTAAAATATGACAATAAAAAAGTCAAAAAGTATATAAACTTGGATTTATAGTTTTTTATTTGCAATTATGGTTTTTACGTTGAGATAGGTATGTTCTAGTAGTTTGTTGTCCATGGCCATTTCTTTGCACTGGAGAACTGTGCAGCTTGTTGAGAGTGGTATTTCTATATATCATGATGTTTTAATTCGTGAATCAATGTAGATTATTATACTAGGACCATGAAAATTGCTTTGCTTGCATAAATATAGTTGCTTAAAGTTGGATGAAGTGTTCCCTGTTTATGAAAATTGGGTTGTTTTCTAAATTTTGTGGTGTATAAAACTCTCTCTGTTTGTTTGAGTTGGTTAGATTTTGGTCCTTTACAAGCAAGGTTTTAAAAAGCGGCCGCAACCGTTACGTAACGGTTTTGGTGGTTACTGCCACCCGTTACGGCCGCTTTTGCAGTGTGATTGAGATTCACAGGTGTGTCGGCTGTAGCAGCTGCCATAGTGGTCGTAACGGTGCTGTAACAGTTGTAACGGCCTGTTACGCACCATTACATAACGGTTCTGAACTGTTTCTTTCAAAAAAACACAAAAAAAAAAAAGCTGAAAATGTGGAAGAGGGATAGAGAGAAGAGGGAAGATAAAGAGAGAAGATGGAGGAGCAAGAGATAGAGAGAGAAAAGGGAAGATGAAGAACATGTTATTAATTTGTTGAAATTGTAAGACTTATGCTATTCTATTCAGCTGCTATCACTCAACCATTTTGTTTGTGTGTGTCTATCTATATATTGTTTGATAATAATAATAATAATAATAATAAATGTGGTCATTATCTATTTGGCTTGGTTAAAATATGTGTATATATATAGATTTAGACTCTTATTTATTTTCTTACTTTTGTCATTGTTTATTTTATATATAATAGTTAGTGATGGATTTTTTGTATAATATAAAGTCATTAATTATTAAAATAAAATGTAAAAAACTCAGTTTATAGTGATTTAAAAATATAAAATATATTGGATAATACTTAAAAATTTACAAAAATTAATCAATATTTATTTTAAACCCAATAAATATGATCATGGAAAAAATATATGCGTATCGGTAAGTTTTTTTTAAATTGTACTAAAAATAAAAAAATTCACGGTTCCGGTTACCGCAATCGTTACGCTATGGCCTTTACACCCCACAACCGCAATCACGCCACCGTCACCGCCACCGTTACGGCGACCGCAACCGCTTTTCAAAACCTTGTTTACAAGATAGTTTGTCTACTTGATTGCATTGGACTTCATTTGTTTCATTAATGGGACATGTTTCCTTGCTCACTGGGTTTCATGCTTTGAAGCATGGGCACGGACACCGACACCGACACCGACACGGGACACGGCAATTTCCAAAAAATGGGGACACAGACACAGTGGTGGACATGGCGAATTTTTTTATTATTATATATTTTTACGTGTTATGTAGATTCATATTACATTCATCCTAAATCAAAATTAGTAAACATTAATTCAATAAATAACCACTACATTTAAATCAATTAATAGATCATTCATTCACAAAAAAGTCATAATAAACAATAACAAGAACTAAGACGAGAAGGGGAAAACATTCAACATCCAACAATATTCTTCACAAAAGCACTAAATAAGATAGGCAAAAGAAGGGAAAAAAAAAAAAAAAGAGAGTCCTGCTGTGTCCTGATATGGACACGCGTGTTCCCGCCGTGTCCCCTACAAAAAAATCATTAAATTACGTGTCCCCAGCGTGTCTCTATGTCGGACACCGCCATGGCACCGATTTTGGAGTGTCCATGCTTCATGGGTTTCATGTAAATGATGACCTCTTGCTATTCTATTTTAGGTTTCTTCATAGTATTCCTATGACCTCTTTTCAAATGAATTTTTTTTTTTATTTGGAACACTGCATTGAATTCTGTTTCGTTAGTGGAACATGATTCCTTGTTCTCATTGATTTCATGTCAATAATGACCTCTTGCTATTTTATTTTAGGTTTCTTCATATTTTTCCTGTGAGCTCTTTTCAAATGTTTTTTTTTCTCGAATAGTGTATTGATATTTTCTTCCTGGGGAATAACACCATGTTCGTCTTTGCTTTCTCTATCATTGTTCTTCTGCCTATATATAACCAAACTCTCTCTCTCTCTCTCTCTCTCTCTCTCTCTCTCTCAATGCTCGCTTGCTGGTCACCGAGGCAGGGTTCTATTTGTGTTCTGTTCTCTGCAATCAATTCTAATGTCATCTTTCATAGTATTGCTCATCAATATGGATGTCAGCCCAAACTTTTATTTTCTGTTCAGCATCTTCCTCCATATGTGCCCTGTATGATTTGACCTCAGTACAAAGAAATTTCACTGTTTGATATTATCATATTACAAGATTGCTACTAATTTTAACATTTCACGTCTATATGTGTTGCTTAGACTGATTGTAGTAGTCATCACATGTCTTGTTAATATTGGTGTAACAACTCTGCGACATCAATGATGGAAGAAACACTTCTTATTTGAATCTATCTCCACATTGTTATATTTCATATTCACATTTATTAAAATGTTCAATTATGCTTATATATATTGTTGTCTAAATTTGATTTTGGTTGATTTTTGTTTGTAGCAAAGATCCAGGTTTCATCAGAATGAATGTTCATGATTCGCAGAGTGTGAAAGATGATGTAAGTTATTTCCATATTCAATTCAATCTCTCGTTTTCTGGATTTCATTGTTCAGATTTCTTTGCTCCTCCAAATTTTCGTACTTCTCTTCGTGCATTTTTTATTTTTATTTATTTTTTACTTCAGATTTATCTTTGATATTAAATGTATGTCTACTTTTATATCGCACTACAAAATGGTTTTAAATCTGTTTATATTCCTATCTTCACTAGGAACCTTTGTTGAAGATTGAGATAAATAATCCTGCTTTGCTGGCTGGCAATTGGTCTCAGCTCTGTGCAACATGCAAGGTGCTGTGAACTTCTGGTGATTCTGTGTCCTACTTGTTACGCATTTGTTTGTTTTGATTGCTGTCTAATGTGATTTTTTTGCCCTATCAGATTGTCAGGCCTCTTCGTGCAAAGCACTGTTCCACCTGTGATCGTTGTGTTGAACAATTTGACCATCATTGCCCTTGGGTGTCCAACTGCATCGGAAAGGTGCTTTTGACTTTGAGAGTGCATCTTGGGACCTTCCATTTGTTACCTGAATTTTTATGTGTAGAGGAAATATTATATTAATGTCCTTTAGGCATCAAGGATTGTGTGGCTGGACTGCCTGATCTTAAACAACCGTTTTAAAAACCTCACCTGCCATTTGGATACAATGTTACACACATGAAGATATGAATACAGACATGCCTACATAACTGCATACACCTTTGTGGCATTGCTGTATATGAAGGCACATGCACGGATACTATCTTGAGGATTTATATCTTAAATTTCATTGGCTCAATATACAAAATCGTACATTTCTGACTTGGGGATTTAATAATTCATCCCTAGCCCAAACTGGTTTTCCCTCCTTTCATGACGTGTATGTGGCTGGAGTTGATAAAATTTCATTACTGTTTATTAAGTTGTTTGGGTAAATTATGTAAATGGTCCTTGTAGTTTACACGATGTGTCAATTTGGTCTATGTTATTTCAATTTGCTTGGTTTTGCTCCTTAATTTAATGGATTGTGTCGTATTAGTCCAATAAATAATGGCTGTTAGGTTTGGTGGACGGAAATTTGGTCATTGTAGTTTACACGATGTGTCAATTTGGTCTCTGTTGTTTTAATTTGCTCGATTTTGACAGGGATCAAATTGATACATCATTTGACTTTCCATCCACCAAACTTAACAGCTGTTATTTATTGGACTAATATGACATAATCCATTAAATTAAGGGGCAAAATCGAAGAAATTGAAATAATAGGGACCAAATTGACACATCCAATTGACACAACCATTTACATAATTTTCTATTCCTTACTTCTGCAAGTGTATTAGTCTTGTTTTTGTAATTATTCCGGCTTATCTTGGTCCGTTTATTTACTTGTGATACAGAAAAACAAATGGGATTTCTTCCTGTTTCTTATTCTAGAAGTTTCTGCAATGCTGATCACTGGTGCAGTCACCCTTACAAGTGAGTGTCTTCTTCTTAGTTGCTGATCTTCAGGCCATTTTTTAAGTCACTCATATAAGGTTTTTTCCATTATCATTTTATGGTCCCTTTTTTTTTGGGTTGCTTTACCTGCTGAAAAAAAGTAAGTTTTTCTTCCTTTTTTTATTATAAATTATTATTCACAATGCAGGAGTTGTGACTGATCCAATGGCTCCATCTTATTTTGGAGCATGGGTGAACCATGCTGGTACTCAGCATATTGGTGCTATTTCATTTCTGATTGTGGATTTTTTCCTCTTCTTTGGTGTGGCAGCCTTAACTGCAATGCAAGCTTCCCAGGTGTGTTTATAATTCTTTCTGTAAGCTTGCACATCTTGTTTGTCTCAACTGCGTGGAGAATTTGCTCTTAATTAAGCCACAATGCCAAGAAATGTGTATTATTATGTAACATTCGAACAATATGGATAGCAATGATACGTGCCTCGTCTTAGACTCTTGATACCCTCTGTACTAGAATGTTGTGGGGAGGTTTGCCATACATTCTACTAATGGTGTCCATCTAAGAAGCACAGAGACGTGACGACATAGACATGTCGACACATAAATTTTCAAAAAATGCAAAACATGACATGTGCGGGACACATATTTATATGTCATGATAAGGAAAAACACTTATTTATATCTCGTATAATACCATTTAATTCGAAGGCAGTAACAAAATGCTATATGTAACACTAATTTTTAAATTCTGAAGGAAGAGAATAGGTCCCCCATCTTATAAAAAAAAAGAGAAGAAAAAAGACAGAGAAGGAGAATAGATATAAATTTATATTATTTTTCTTCTATTATTGGCTTTCAAATTATTTTATTCAAATTTGTTTCATATTTCATGTGTGCCTAAGCAAATTTGCCCATGTTCTCTAAGTGTCTAAAGTGTGTCCAGGTCTAAATTTTTTTAAAAATTAGTGGACATATTTTGAGGTTTGTTTGACAAGGGTTGAGAAGTGTTCCATGAGTGTTGTATTCGTGTTGGACACTACACGCTACCTTTTTAGAAGTGTTCATATTTCTTTGGTGTTCATCCGTGTAGATGTTTCTTTTCAGGCATCTAAATCCATTCCAAGTACCTTCTAAGGGTTGGTTTGGGATGTTCTAAAAAAGTGCACTTTTTAACTTATTAGCTTATATGGGTTGGGTTTGATGTGATGTGTTAGAGAGGTAATGTGATTTAAATAAGATGATGTGACTTAAATAAGATTGTGACTTTTTGACTTTTCGTATTATTTAGTAGATGCCAAACTTGGCCTAAATAATGCTTCTGATTTTTTTAGTGGAATATCCCTCATTTGTTCCAAAATTGGTAGATATTGCTTTACCTTTTATCTAAATGCATTTCATTTTTATTGACCAATTATTTTACTTCTGTGTGCACCAATTAATTCGCAGATATCACGTAATATTACGACAAATGAGATGACAAATGCATTGCGTTATAGCTACCTTAGAGGACCAGGTGGTCGGTTCAGGAACCCATATGATCATGGATGCAAGAAGAACTGTTCAGATTTCTTGATCAACGGCTACAACGAAGACATAGAGCATAATGAAGAATCGGCTGAATCTGAGGGGATCGGAATGGTGCAAATGACTCGGAATTCAACGGTTCAAAACGGGGTCGGCCATTCTCATCATCAAACCAACGGTAATAGCCATGTTATAAATGTGAATAATAACCCGAAAAATCATCAAGGTCACGTTCATTCTTCCCAATGTAGTCATAGTAACCATGGAAAAACCGAACCTGTTCCGTTAGGTTTGGGTCTTGGCCTGGGACGGAACAATGCTCGTTCTGTTGTAGCTTCATAATGAAACACACGGTATTCACTGTAGGTGTTGGAATCTGCCTTGTTTTGTATCTGTAACTGTTCATAACCGTTCACTCCTTTTAGCTTCTGTAATTCAATTGATTAATGCTCTTTTTTGGCTTTGTGATTATGCTCTCTTTCGGTCGATCATATTCCTTGATCAGTTGTGGCGGAAGAGATTTGACGAATTTTGTATCTGACTCTGTATGAAATCTATATGGAATGAGAAGAATTTTCCGTTGTTTGCACTTTAACGCTCTATTCGTTCTCATAGAAAATATTTCTTAGAACTTTTAGTACGGGGCTTTTTTCAAAATAAGTCAAAATATCAAGTTATTTTTCAAATTAGGTTTAGTTTGGACAAAATTCTCAAACTAAGCTAAAGTGTTATTACAAATCACGTTTTTATTGTTTCCAGGCTCCTCCCGCGAAAAATTTGTGAAATAGTAAAAGCGTGGTTACAAATCACACTTTTAATTAAGAAAGTGTGGTTACAAACCACGCTTTCAAGTAAAATTTATTTTTTTTCAAAAAACATAGTTTCGAACCACGCTTTTACTGTTGATCATAGAAAGCATGGCTGATAATCAAACAAAATGTGAAAACGGGGTTACAAACTAAGTTTTCAACCAAAACACAAACCCAGCATCTTCGTTCTTACACACTCACTCACTCTCTCTCTCTCTCTCTCTCTCTCTCTCTCTCTCTCTATGAGACACTCACATCCATATATAATTTTTAATATATATAAATTTTATTTTATAAAATTGAGACCAATATTAAATATATATAATAATAATTTATAATAACAAATAATAATCAACTATATAATTTTATATAATTTTGAAAAAAAAAAAACTTTTATTGAAAAAAAAATTTGTTAGTAAAATTTTTAAATTTTTGTTTAAAAACCAACGTAAACTCATTTTTTGGGCTATGTATGGTTTGATTTTTAAACCAACGTAAGAAATGACTTATCAAAAGATTTTTAGGCTATGTATGGTTTGAAAAAAAATTAATTAAAAAAAATTTTAGGGATAAAAAATTTAATTGAAAAAAAAATATTTGAAAAAAATATATATTTGAAAAAAAAATTAATTGAAAAAAAAATATTTGAAAAAAAATGAAAAAAAAATTAATTAAAAAAATAATTGAAAAAAAAATTATTTGAAAAAAAAAATTATCCCTAAACACTAAAATAAAAATAAAAAAATTATCCCTAAACACTAAAAAAAAATTTATCCCTAAACACTAAAATTATCTGAAAAAATTTTAGGGATAAAAAAAAATTTTAGTATTTAGGGATAAAAAAAATTTTATCCCTAAATTTTTTTTTTAATTAATTTTTTTCAAATCATACATAGCGTAAAAATCTTTTGATAAGTCATTTCTTACGTTGGTTTAAAAATCAAACCATACATAGTCCAAAAAATGAATTTATGTTGGTTTTTAAACAAAAATTTAAAAATTTTACTAACAAATTTTGTTTTCAATTAATTTTATTTGAAAAAAAAAATAATTGAAAAAAAAAGGTTATTTTTTCAATAAAAGTTATTTTTTTTCAAAATTATATAAAAATTATATAGTTGATTATTATTTGCTATTATAAATTATTATTATATATATTTAATATTGATCTTAATTTTATAAAATAAAATTTATATATATTAAAAATTATATATAGATGTGAGTGTGTGATTGTGAGAGAGAGAGAGAGAGAGAGTGTGTGCGCGCGCGCGAAAAAAAATGCTAGGTTTGTGTTTTGGTTGAAAACATGGTTTGTAACCACGTTTTCACATTTTGTGTTATAGGCATGATTATCAGTCACGCTTTCTATGATCAATAGTAAAAGCGTGGTTCGAAACCACGTTTTTTGAAAAAAAATAAATTTTACTTAAAAGCGTGGTTTGTAACCACGCTTTCTCAATTAAAAGCATGGTTTGTAATCACGCTTTTACTATTTCATAAATTTTTTTCGGGAGAGGCCTGGAAACAGTGAAAGCGTGATTTGTAATAGCGTTTTAACTTAGTTTAGGAATTTCGTCCAAACTAGACCTATTTTGAGAAATAACTTGATATTTTGACTTATTTTGGGAAAACCCCCAAACTAATGTGTTGATATTTGTCGTGGAGTTGGTATTGTAGTGGCATTATTAATTTAGTTTGGAAACTGATTTTTATCTTTTTAAAGTGAAAAATATGTTTTGTACGCTGTGTTTGGTTAGGGGATTTGATGAGGGATTTAGAAAATAAAAGGAAAAAGATGTGTGAAATTACGTAAAATGTAAGTATATTTTATTTACATTTCACATACATTTTCCATTTCTTTTTTCCAAATTCCCTTCAAATCTTTCAACTAAACACAACATTAGAGAACTATAAACTTGTTTTTTCATTTTTTATTTTTGATTTTCAATAAATATTTTCTGCTTAAATAACTGGTGTGCGAGTGTGCTAGTATTTTACATTTTTTATTTTTTTAAGGATAAATTATCAATACGTCTTAATAAGTGGATTTAATTCCTATCAAATCTTATTGAAAATAAGCTTTTGTAGAATCGCTATTAAAAATAAATTTTTGTGATAATTTTTTACATGTCGTTAAAAATTGATAATTAATGATTTCTTTTTTTATCACGGTTTTTATAAATTGTCGTTAAAATTTACAATTCGTGACGTTTTTCTATGATGAATTTTTTAAACTGTCGCTGAAAATTAAAAATTAGTGACATTTTTGTCATAATTTTTTTAAACTGTCACTAAAACTTATAATTTTTAGTGACATTTTTTATAACAATTTTGAACTGTTGTTGAAAATTAACAATTATAAAAGTTTTTTTTAATAGTGTATGATGAAAAATGCCATTAATTATTAAAAGATTTATTCAATAATAAATCCACTTAGTAGGATTTAAGTCTCCCTTATTTTTAATGTGCCTAGAAAACCTTATGGTTCTTGAAGGACGGTGATTATTGATGAAATTGAAGACGTTGATTTGCCAAATCAAATTTGTGTCCCAGTCAAGATGAACATGAACCCCTTCATAGGAAAATTTAGCTAAAACCCATTGGATCCTTATTTAGTGAAAATGACAGTTCAATTTATTTTATTTCATAAATTTCCTAAAGAGAAAAACACATAATTAAGGACAAAATCAAATATATATTTTTTTTCTTAGACAATATTGTTAGAGTAACATGTTATTGTGAGATAGAGTAACATGTTACCGTCAAACAAAGTAACTGTCAAACAGAGTAACATATTACTGTGTAGCATATTAATGTTACTGCTTACATTAATTTCGACGGTAATAATATTTTTTTTTTAAAGAATTTCGTAGTGAACATAGATCTTATTTGATAGATCTTGATAGGGGAATTTTAAAAATATAATTTTTTATTAAAAATCGATATCTACATCAAAAGTTATATTATTTTAAAGTTTAATATTTTGATAACAATAGTATGTGTTTGATTTTTCAAGAAAAACTTTTTATACTTATTGTTAATACATTAAAATTTTATTATGATGTGATTTTGACCAAATCTACAATCCTAATATGATGAAAACATTTGATTTATTTTCTAAAAATAATTTCTCGGAGCTAGATGAAATAGACTGTTACTTATGGAGAGCTTTTGTTACCTTTTTTCAGAGGCCTACCTCCCATCCAAACTGTCAATCAAGAATGGTATCTCATTGATATCTGTCAAGGCCTCAAGGGACATAATCTAACCCTAACCAACCATGGCCATTTTTTACTGACTAAAGTTCAAGTTGTATCATAATATACTAGAAAGTCTTGCTATTAAAAATTGCAATTTCATTCAATTGGCCGTCAATTTTTAATTGAAACTGATGTTATGATTTTTCCTAACATGCTCAAGTTCAAAGAGAGAGATCTTCCAAAAGCTCTGCTTCTCAGGGGGGCAAATTGATTTTCTCAATGGAGTTTTGATGATGTCCATATCATATGCAAATCGAATATTCTTCCAGATTTTCTTCCTCCGACGAAAAAATAAATTGATCCCATCATCCAAAAGACAATAATCCAATACAAAATCATTGTATATTACCAAACAAGTTTATAGAAGTTACAAAAAGAGAAAGCTTAACACCATAAAACAAATAACAATCTGGAATATAATATTATGAGGTTCCTAACAATAAGAATGATAAAAATATAATCACCTAAAGGTGTTTAAATTATACCCCCCAAAAAAGAAAAAAATCTCTTTCCCATGCCTCCTGAAACTGATAGAAATGGGGAGGTGATGTGTGTATAAGAGCAGAAACAAAGAACGAAAAGAAAAAAAAAGAGATCAAACTGAAATGGGGAGGTGATGTGTGTATAAGAGGAAATTCCTGCTGCTTCATCGCATCCCCAAAAGATCAAACTGAACTAATAGTAGCTTTGGTTCTTCGATGTAAAAAGTACAAACAACAATTGCAAAACCAGTGAATGGCCTTCTTTGTCTTTACACGCGTCTAAGGCCGAAGCGGAACCTATGAGCTTATGTAGAATGAAAATCTGCAGCAGACAAACCGATGTTTAAAAACTAGCTATAAACACTATTTTAAAATTGAAATTAGTACTTTTATTAGAACGTATCAAAATATCAACAACTGGTAAGAATTCGAGCCCATGATCTCATATAATAAAGTAGAAAGGGATTTGATTCAACAGCCAAATTTAAAAATTAATAAAGAATAATAATAATTCCACGAAGGCACAAGGGCATAGCCATCTATATTAGATTAGATTCATTACTCAAGTAAAAAGTCAGAAGATGAGTTTGAAACATATGAAAGAATGGGGGGGGGAAAAAATTCTAAATTTCAGGACCTCAACATTTGTATTCTTTACATGACAACTAGTCACCTCTACAAATACACTGCTCGAATTAGCTATATCAGAACATCAAAAGGAATATCACCGTCCGAATGTTGGCAAGTATCAAGGTTTTGGACACAGCTAAAACCTTTATTCATAAAGGGTCCTGTTAGCAAGGATACTAAAGTTGCAAGAACAGCCTTCACTTGAATTACAAGGAGAAATTAGAAAGTGCCCCATCAACCATGCAGTGATAATGAACTGATCACGCTTTATTATTTGAAATCCCATTCTCCAATTGAATACATTTTACATTTTATGCCATCATACTAAAACATCAGATCTTCTATTGTTCTCCAAATATTCTCGTGTGAAACTAGTACTCTCCTGCAACTTTGATTCCACATGGAGGATTGAGAATGTAGCCAAGCCTGTCAGAAGTTTAATTCCTTGAGGTTTTCTCTTAATAGACAAGACCTATGATAGCACATATTACTAGAATCACAACGATGGAGCCTATCCCTCAAATCAGACCTATAAGTTGTCATATATCAAAGTAGAATAACTTAAAATCCAGGAAGCATTTTTTTTTTTTTTGATAAATAAAATCCAGGAAGCATTTTGATGAGGAACATAAAAGAATTGGATGAAGATTAGGGATTAGTTTATTGTTATTTTTTATTTATAATTTTGTTTTCTTGTTGGTCTTTAATTATGGTGGTTTTATCTTTGGAAAGTATTAATTAGGGCTTTCTTTGGATGCTTATAAATAGGCTATATGTAATAGGTTTAGGTAGGTAGACTTGAATATTGAATTGAGAATATTGATATTGAGATATAGGGTTTGCTTTCTTTTCTTTGGGTGTGGGGACTTTTCCTTCCTTTTACATTTATTTTTACGGTCTACATCACATTTACTTCCCCCAAATGCTCACAGTACAATCACTGGCTTGTAGTTAACATTTTCAGCTATTTATCAAATTTTCCGTGTTACCACCTATTAGAGCTACTTCTTGCATATGAAGCATTTATTCACCCTTGTTTCTTGGTGGTCTTTTATCATTCATCGTTACTTAAAAGGCATTTCATTCTTCAAGGATTTCAGCTTTATAGTGTGCTTAAGGAAGCTTCTGCAAACAAATATGAAGTTACAGTCGAAAAGGCATCTAATTTAGTGCCCAGACAAATCTAGTTCTACAAACTTCATGTACATCAACTTTATTAGTGCTATATTGTTAACAACCATCTCCTCTAAAATTGCAAGCTGTTAAGAAACAAACATAACCATATGTGTCAAGCCGCCTTAACACGCTTCTCACGTGCGACCCAAAATCTTGAACCAATGACTTCCTGGAACTAGAGCTCTAATACCTTGCTATTGTCAACAACCATTTCATCTAAATCTAAGTTTGAGATAATGGGTGATGTAACATGGCATTTGAGCTTCGGATAATTGTATCTTTAAGAATTACATTATCTCCTCTCCCCCGCCCATCTTGCCAATATTTGCCTCCTAGAAAGCAATCACTTGCACCAAAGCTTGTGCACCAGTTGGCAGTTACAATAAACCAAAAACGATGAAACATTCAAAATGTTTGACTAATCCCAAAACATAGTGTGTGCTAGGTCAATAGTAGTATCACAAGCATGATTGGATATTTCAGCACTCGAACTCATGAATATCATAAATGATTATCAGTAAGGGAAACAAATGTGACATGGTAAAGTAAACAAAGTAAAGAAAGTAACACTAGCCAAGTTACAAAGTAAGGTGCACTTGCGAATTCTAGGGTATGTATCTGATATCTGACAGAAGGGTGTTTTCAAAAATGATGATGAATAGTGTGCAATAATTTCAAAAGGATGACCCAAAACCTCTTCTGTGGTTACAATTTCCAATTTCTTTTTGAGTCCTGCTATGGACACTCCATTTTTTACTCCATTTTACACCACCTACTCACAATGGGAGTGAGCCCCACATCACCACATGGTGCCACTCCCATTGTGAGTTGGCGGTGGTGTATTCTTACACTTTTCTAAATAGCCCAAAGGCCAAAATGATGATGTTTGCAATCAATTGGCATGCTAAAGTCAATGGAGCAATCAATGCCACTAGAAGGTCCACACACGTTTTATCGTCTACAAGGATCCAAGGATCCTAGACTACAATTTATGTTCTCCACCTAAAGTGGCTAGGAGACAAAAATTGTGCCTAAATAGAAAAGGAAAAAAAAATGAAGAAATAAAGATAGATGTTCCACTGGTTTATTTCATAAAGCCTGAATATTCAGAATTCCACAAAACAAGTTCATAGACTACTAACAAATTTTAAGAGTTAGCACTTCACCAAAGAACAAGGACACAAGTCAATAAATCAATGAAACAATTTCAGAGAGAAGATCTGGAATAAGGAAACACGTCCCAAAACACCATGTTCATTAAAAGTGGTTTGTTAAAGAAGTGATTGCAATTAAGAATCTGCTGAATCAAGGTTCCGTATCATTCTAGGATGACATTGCTAAAGTTCTGTCTTAAGAAAAGGAAAGAGGTTTCAATACAGAAAAGTTGATATTGGTAAAGAATTGTAGTAAAGAAAATGAAAACAAAATGTCATTTCTTACCATGTAGGAGTACTGATAGGGGCAATGCAGCAGTAACAGCGAGTCCATTTCTTGTTCATCAGAAATCAGATCAACAACGAGAAACTCACGCGTGCTCCAGGGCATGATAAAGTTTTGAAACTCGTCGTCGAAGTAACGGCTCTAATCGGAAAGAAGGAACACCACTATGCCACCTTTTAGCTTCATACATCTCGTTCCACGCCTGCACTATCTCATCAATGTTGAACCCTAAGCCTACAGTTGTAGTAAGTGATCAGAGATATTCCAAGCAAAAGTGAAAGAGAGAGATGGCGCAAAATTAAGCAATATCATATACTCTACCTTCAAGTGCAGTATCATTGGAACAATGGTTCTTTATCATAACAGCAATATCTGTTGGAGAAGCTCCGGCAAGTTCGAACTTTTCAACCGCAACCTCCAAACATTCTTGCCAGACCGGAAGCCCTAATTTGAATTCCATAATTGACCGTTCATAGAGCATTGTACCCCACAAAAGGTTAATCTGGGACCTCGTGTTTGCAGCCAAATCTGAAGCTTCTTCTGCAGATATATCTTTATATAATGCATCCAAACCAAACTTCTGAATTAGGGTTTTAACTTTATTCGGCTTCGATAGTTCATTCAGACGCTTCTCCTCGGCTTCCTCCCACATCTGCATTCCAGTCTCCATATTGTTCTCGGCATTGTTATAAAGCCAAAGAACATCTGTCGTAGGCCAAGTTTCAAGATCAACATCGGTGCTGATTGCATAACACCAAGAGAGTTTTGCCTGCTCGAACTGTTGTTGCCCAAGCGCTAGAACGCATTCGTAGAAATCTGGCTTAATTCTCAATGCTTCTTCATACCTATTTCCTGCTTTTGAGTATTCCTTTTGAGCCCAATCATACGCGGTTTCAACCATTTCAAGTACTGATTCTCTAGAAGCATCTTCTGTGAAGTACACCCTTTTTCTTGCCCGGGACATGTGAACATTTCCCCAATTGAACAAGGCCAAAGCTGCCATCTCCTGAAACTTGTCCGCTGCTGTGTGAAAGAGCTCTTGGGCTTCTTCACTTGTAACTGTCTCTTCCATTGCCTCGGTGTAGAGCTTCATCCCAAGCTCATGAAGGTCCAAATACGCATCAGAATTAAACCCAACATAGTTATTGAAAATCTGAGCAAACTCAACAATCCAGTCATCAATGCAAGTTGGACCCATTTCAGTTTTCTTACCTTTCCCAATACTTCCATTCTCAGTAATGTTGTTTTGTTTGGTATTAGGCTTGTTCACCTCCTCTTCCCTTTTAACCTTATCATAGAAAGGATCTTTCTCTGGACTGACTTCAACTATATACAGCCTGACAGAATTCGGTTGTTCAGCAGATGCTTCAGCCCACCTCAGCTCTTCGTTAGTGGTGATCGTGACCAAATCACCTTCTTGGTCCCTGTATTTGATAAGTACGGCTTTTGAACTTGGAAAGCGATCACATATAATCTCTCTCAATTTCAAAAGGCTGCAATTGAAAGGCAACTGTGCCCATCTTATATCATCCCCAAATACCAATTTAACAGTTCTTTCAGGCTCTTCTTTCAAAACATTACTCATTTTTTCCTTCACAACCAGTTTATCTTCCGCATTCTTCTCCTCAACTTTGTCCTCACCCTTGTTTTCATCAGTTTTCTGTTCCGCATTCTTCTCCTCAACTTTGTCCTCACCCTTGCTTTCATCGGTTTCCTGTTCCGCATTCTTCTCCTCAACTTTGTCCTCACCCTTCTTTTCATCGGTTTTCTGTTCCTCATTCTGCTCCTCAACTTTGTCCTCACCCATGTTTTCATCAGCTTCCTCTTCTACCTCTTTCTCCTCAACTTCATCCCTGGCCTTCTTTTCATTAGTTTTCTCTTCTACCTTAATCTCCTCAACTTTGTCCTCGGACTTTTTTTCATTACTTTTCTCTTCTGCCTTCATCTCCTCAACTTTGTCCTCAGGATTTTTTTCATTACTTTTCTCTTCTGCCTTCGTCTCCTCAACTTTGTCCTCCGATTTTTTTTCATCAGCTTCCTCATATACCTCCTCCTCGATTTTTTCCTCAACCTTGTCCTCAGTTTTGTCATTGGGCTTCTCCTCAATTTTTTTGTTCTTCTTCTTTCGGGCCTTCTCTTTCACTAAATTTGGCAGATTTGAAGCACAAGGTGGTTCAACATATTCCGGAACTAAATCAACTGCCATATCATTTGTTCTGATGCCTTTTTTCTCAATAGTTGTTTTCACTCGTTCCTCAATCTCCGTTGCCATGATGTTATTCGGTTCCATTTTCAACACTGTACTTACATCTCTCAGTGCAAAATCCAGCCTATTCAAAGCCTCGTAACATCTAGCTCTCTTCAAGAGTGCTTTACTGTACTTGGGCGTGACTTCAAGAGCTAAATTGCACTCGTGGATTGCCCTAGGATATTCACTGAGACCCATCTGCATATAGCAAGCGGCCATGTTACTCCTAAGATAGGATACATCTATGTGGTTTCTCGGAAGCAATTTGATAGCTTTCTCGTATTTTAACATGGCTCCTTCATAGTCCCTCTTCTGAAACAACTTGTTCCCCTCGTCTTTCAATTCCTGGGACATCAAAATGAATACTTCCGTATCTTTATCATACACTTTCAGGTTATTTTCCCCAACTTTACTTTCTTTAACACTCGAATCACCTGATTTTTTTCCCACCTCTTTCTTCTTCTTCTTCCCCATTTGCTTCCCCATCACGAACCCGATATTCCAAATGACAAAAAACTTCAAACCTGGATTTCCTAAACTACAACTTTACTTTGAATCAAAACCCTACTGATCCAATCCAATCAAACATAAAATCACCACATCCCAAAGACCATTGCAGCATAAAAACCTCCAAAAAGGTGTGAATCAATACTTCAAATACATATTTTTCACAAATTTAACTTACATAAAATTGTATAGTATCGTATCTTCCGAATCCAATTAACCACATAAGAAAATGAAGAAAATTTGCATACCCACCATGCCAAACCCTATTACCTAACAACTCATCTAAAACCCAGTAATCAAATCTACATAAAACCTCAAATCAGGTGTAAACTTTGGTGAAAGAAGCTCACAAAACCCTCGTTTAGACACAAACTCAAATGAATTCTGTTCATTATCATATAATATGCATATTCAAAACACCACAGAATTTCCAAAACCACAAAGAAAATAAGGGATTTTCCCTTCCCTCCAAATTAAGATTTTTTTTATGTTAACCCAGAACAAAAAAAAACAAATCCCAATTCAGAGAGAGAGAGAAACTGACCTAATTCAGCTACAAACACCTATTCTTCCATACCCAAATCTTTCTTTTATATAAATACTTGAAAAGGAAACTAATCTGTGAGACAGAGTCCTCCTCATGAACCTTCAAACTTTCCAAGAAATTTTCCGGGAAAAGCAAGATAGAAATTGTGAGAAAAGAAAAGGAAAAAAAATTTGCTTCTGTATGAGAATAGAGATGCATGTATGTATGGTTTTGGTTCTGCAGAAATGGAAGGAAAA
The DNA here is from genome assembly GCA_030407325.1 of Camellia japonica. Taxonomy (NCBI): domain Eukaryota; kingdom Viridiplantae; phylum Streptophyta; class Magnoliopsida; order Ericales; family Theaceae; genus Camellia; species Camellia japonica. Next base: position 82,662,919 of record JAPPVO010000019.1, on the reverse strand, counting down.
CCGACAAAATCTTGTTGGTTATGTGTTGGCTTCTTTATTTATTATAGTCAAAAAGGACTTTCACTGCTTAACGTAAACGCCACCAGAAAAAATTATGCCTTATTATTTTGAGTCAATTATATTATTTTTTTTCCCGATTAAGCCCTAATCTCAATTTTCTTTCAATTTAATCCTTTAAGTTTTCAAATTGGTTCAATGCAGTACTTTTCGACCATTAAATAGAGTGGTCCCGTTTGACCCAACTGTTATAGGGGTTGTTTATATGATTTTTTATTATTTATACATCAATGTTTTGTTCAATTTCTACTTATAGTATACATAAATAGTTTAAATAGGTTTTAAACAAAAAACAAATTATTTGAAAGTTGATAAAATGATTCTTTGGCTTTTGTTTTATTTGTTAATTTATTAATATTAACTTTTATTTTGAGAAAAATTGTACCAAACAATCCTATTTTATGAAACCCAATTGAAGGGATACAAAAATGACCCGCAGTCCGGGATAGACTCAACTTGGCTAGGCCCGGATTGGCTTAGGTTTGAGACTAGCCCGAGACTCTAGACCTGGGCTTGAGCCGTCATTTTGAAACCCGGTTCACCCTGGCTCGTGGCCCGACCCATCTAGTCCGACTTATCGGCCGATTCAAGGCCCACTCAAAATCGGGTCCGTTCGGCCCGTTGAAGGCCCAATGTCATTTTTAATGGAAAAGAATAAAATTTTGATAAAAAAATAGAAAAAAAAATATTTAGGCTCACCTAGGCCCGTCTGGCCCAAAACCAGCCAGCTAGTCCACTTAAGGCCTGAATATCCCCTTGCCTTGGGCTTAATTTACTGGTCCGTGGCCCAGCTCGACCCAAATTTTGGTAAGAACTCATGCAACCCAACATAGGCTGGCTCGAGCCTGGGCCTGGGTGGGCCCAATTTACAACCCTACACATAAGTTGTATAGATGAAAAAATAATATTATATTTATTTTATACTGAAATGTGTATTCTATCTTATTTATCTATCTATGATCACACCATTTATATTATTTTTTTATCATTTTAACATTTATAAAAAAAAATAGTATAATTATGTTAAAATTGTAAAATTTATTATATTTTCATTATATTTTAAGGGTGGTTAGTGTAATTTATCATTTTAGTTATTTTATTATTTTAAATATTGTAATATAGTAATATAATTAGTAAATTATAAATACACTCCTGAGATTTGTTTAAAATACAAATTGCTCTCTATGGTTTAAAAAATTACAAATACTCCATTGTTAGGATTTTTTATTTAACAGAATTAACTAAAAAAATAAAATTCATAATTGCTCTCTAATATAATAATAAAATTACCTAAATTATTAATTGAAACATATTTCTAACATTATTAAAAAAAATTAATTGACTTGATGATTTATTAATAAAAGGGACGATTTGTTATAAAATTATAAATCTCAAGAGTGAAATATAATTTTCAAAACTACAGAAACGATTCGTATTTTAATTAAACTTCAGGAATATATTTGTAATTTATCCTACTATAATAATGAAACAGTGTTACCTAACAATCGTGGGTGGTGGGTCCCGCAAGGACGTGAACTCCAAGTTTGTTGGGGGAACGTTTTTGATACGAAAGCTTAACGGCTAGACCGTCTTTGCTTTTCACTACTTCCACACTTTTTTTTTTGAGAATGACTACTTCCACACTTTATTCCTACTTTGTACACTATTATGAAAATGAATTTTATTTATTAAAAATGAATTTTATTTATTAAAAAAAAAATTTAAATTTTAGTTAATATTTGATTAACGATTACAATTTTATTTAAAAATAAATTTACAGAAAATATATTTAGATTTAATTTTGTTGAAAATAATATACATATTTAGGGGTTGTTTGGGGTGTCCTAAATAAGTGTACTTTTTATCTTTTTGGACTAAAAAATTGAAAAAGAAAATATGGATGTTTGGGTTAACTTTTTGACTTTTTATGAAAAAATGTGTAATAAAAAATTGTAAAAATTGATTTGTAGAGAAAAATTACGATTGAGAGTTGTGCAGCTGTAATTGTTGACTTTTGGTGAATAGTATTAACTTTTTAACTTTTTGAATAACTTTTTAATTTTTTGACTTTTTTACAATATGTCAAACTTGGCCTTAGTATACACATGTTTTTTTTAAAAATTTGTTTGATTGTAATTGAAGAGGGGGTTGCCCAAAGTAATAGTGAGAGGGGGGCTAGGCAAGGGAGAATATAATAAAAAAATTTATTTTCAAAACAAGTAAAAGTAGATTTTTTGTTTTGAAAAATTTGTAAAATTTAAAATTGATTTAGAATTTTTTGAAAACAAAAGTAGTGTCAACTGTACGTTTGTTTACAATCTGCAAGGTTTTTTCTTTTTTTTTTAATAAAAAAAATACTAATAAAAAATAATAAATATAAATGTTGCCAAAAATTAAAAATAATTGATTAAATCTTAATTTCCTTGGAAATAGTGCATTGCACCAACTTCGAGTCATGTTACTGCTCGAGCGAAGGTGTTATTTGGGAGGGTTTAAACTGAAATTTTTTAAGACTTGGATAATTTAGTTTCAAATTTAATCTGGACTAATATTTGTTAATCCAAATTAAATTCGGGCAACGCCTGGCTAAGGATTCTTACAATGCGAATTCTATAGTTATTATATAAATTATATATATAATAAATAATATTATAAATTACATATTATTTTCTCATCATTTAGATTAAATCATTGTAAGGGAAGCTATTTGGGCCCACTAAATTAATTAGGCCCAATATTCCAAGGTTGGTGGGCCCGGATTTATCGCCATAAAACGGGCTGAATTGCTCTAAGCCGCGAAAGGGTTGGATCCACGAACTTAGAGACTTACTCGGGCCCGGACTTGAAAAGGTTTTGAGCAAGTCTAGAAATCCGAGGCACTCGGACTCGAAAAGGTTCGGATCCACGAACCTAGAGATCCGAAGCACTTGGCTTCGAATGGATTCAAATGCAATCTAGAAGTCACTCCGTTAATGAGTCCCAGAACACTTGCGGGCTCAGAACTTTCCGAGATCTACGTACCAGAACCATGGGCGTAATGGAGTCCGAACAAAGGACCCGATCCCGAGGACGGTGAGTGGAGATAAATTCACTCTTCGGTTAAACTAGCCTATAACAAGTGATCCAATGACCTGTGATTCTATATGAAATAACACATGTACATAACGTTAATTTACTCACCCTGTATTACATACATCACAACTTGTACAAAAACATTTATATACATATACACACATAACAAAATCTCAATATCATAATAAAAAACTAGATAACGCTCCTCTGGACCTAGCCTCAACTTGGAGGCACCAAAATCTCAAAAGCTTCAGGCAGTGGCTCGACTAACGCTGTTCATCTAGGCTTGATCTTCATGTCGCCCACCTATATATATATATATACACACAGTGAACTAAAATCCAGTGAATAACATTAAAGTAAAGAGGCTAGTGAACGAATTCCATACATGTCATATACATAAAACACATCATAACAAATCAGTCTCATATCTGAACATAATAATGGTACATCTAATAAAACATATCATATTGTCTTCCGATTAGGGTAATCGGTTCCGGATACCGATTAAACACATCGCCACTGTATTAAGTGACTAACGAGATCTCATAATCACATATATGTTATGAATCCGTATTAACATGCTGTCCCCTATTACTTAAGACCATTCTTTGGATATTGTAATAGATTTGAAAATGGGACATTCATTCACGAACGCAAATATCATTCCAAAACTTTAAATCAACCTTCAAATTCCCATGTAAAAACAAATAAACTCTTGAATTGGAATATAACTTTAGAAACATGAAAGTTTGAACACCAATCTCATGAATTAGGCAAGAAATTACATAAATGAACAAGAATGAAGCCATGTATGACAATAATTTGGGCTAATCCTATCAATTCTTCACTTGTACAATCATTTAGGTTCATATGAGTTCCCAACTTAAACTCTTAAATAACCATGAATTCATCTGATTTCAACTTCATTTCCATGAGTTCATGTATGTTTTAGCTCCATGTCAAGAAATTAGAAGGAAATTCTTACCTTTGAGTGTTGATCTTTGAAGATTGTTTGATTTCCCCCTTTGTTCTTCTTCTTCCTCTTGTTTCCTTCTAAGTCTATAGAGCGCACTCTCTCTCTCTCTCTCTCTATACATTTTTGTGTCTTCAAGAGTGCAGATATTTTGTTGAGTCTATCAACTAAGGCTCACACACACATATGTATATATATAATAATCAATTAAATTCAATTAATTCATTCCAAATCAAATTTTTATTAAACTTCTCATTAAGTCCTAAAAATTATATCGATCCCAAATATGCACTCAGTTTTAGTTTCTGGCACCTCTAAGCCCTTCAATTTTCAGTTTAAAGTTGTAATTGTAACAGATTTTTCTACAATCAATAGATACAAATTCAATTCCTTTTAATTCACATACAATTTCTCATCAACATATAATTAATTAGCACATAACAATGTAATTAAATTAATTAGATGCATGTTACAATATGTCACTCAAATTGAAAAATTAGATTAGACAATTCAGCGACTATGAATTAGCACTTAACAATATATGCATATCTAAAGATTTTGGAAGTAGCACTTATACATATATCAAGATTTTGGAATTAGTACCTACCAGTATATACTATGGTCTCCTCCCTACTACAGTAAATAATGATTTAAACTGAAGACAGGCTGGAAAAGATGCTGTCAAAGCAAGCTTTCTCATGGTGTGTAAATATATATACTAAAAGGAAGGCAAACATATTGTCCCGTGTAAGTGGCAAGAAATTTTTTTTTTATTGTCTGAACTCATTTGGGAACAGGTTAATTTAGTAATGTTTTAATTATTTAGTTAAAATATGAGTTAAAAAGAATAGTATGTTTGGGATGATTTTTTAACTTTTTACAAAAAGATGTGCAAAAAAATAGAGAGAAAAGAAAATTTTTAACTTTTTTGTATGAGTTGTTGGCTTTTGATTTTTTTAATGATTTTTTAACTAAAAAAATCACTTGTCAAACGAGGCCTAGTTTCGAGTCTTAGAATCTACTTGGCATAAAGGTATCAGGATGTGAGAGGGGAGAATGAGACTCAAAACTAATAACTTGCGTCTAAGGCTTCGTTTGGGAAGTCAATCTTGAGGATTTTTTGGCTATTTTAGTTACAAAAAATAAAATAGGCTTTTTAATCCAATAAGATAAAACATCACATCCAACCCATAATCATTACATTCCTTCTCTCACAAAAAAACCAAAAGTCTTTTCCGAACCAAGTTTTTTAGCCCCAGACTAAAATAGCTAAAAAAATCAAAAAACTAAAAAGTCAACTCACTTCCCAAACGAAGCCTATTGCTTGTAATATCTTGCATAAAAAGCCCTTTGGTAAAGAAGTTCCTTACCACTTGTAATATCTTGCATCAAGGGCTCTATGGTAGAAAAGACTTTTATCACTTGAACTACGTACAATATGTGTGTTTTTCTTCTAGTAGTATAAATATATGGATTTAGCTTTTCTTCAATTTAAGATTTGCATGTCTTTAAAAAAAATAAACGATGAGTATGATTTTAAAAATAAATTATTCATTTTTTTTTATAACAAATGTGATAAATTAATTAAATTACAATTATCAGATTAATATAATTTTTTGTGAATTATTATATATACAAAGGATCATACAAAATAAACTATTTAGATTGTTGAAATGAAACTCGTGACGAGCTCCACAGACCAAGACAGGGGAATAATGAATGGTCATTTTATAAGAATTGTCATTTCATATTTACATCATTTTATATCAGTAACCAAACAATGCAATGAGAATAAATAATCCATTTCATTTAGTCTTATATTCATTCTCACTCTTATTCTAATCTCACTTCGTATTCTTACATTACAAATAATCTTCTATTGGTTCAGAAAAAGAGGAAAAAAAAAAAAAAAAACTTCTGTTGTGTTTGAATTATGAATTTAAAGATAAATTTAATATATATATTTAAAAAATTAATTTATATGTTATTTATATTTCTCTAACCTATATTTTGTTATTTTTTAAATTTATATTTAAATCCATAATGCAAATAGCATCAATTACAGTCCCATGGTACACACTTTCTAAGATAAAAGAAATTGGTGAACAACCAACCCTTTTGTGTTTGCCATTAAAAGAAAAATGTTTGGACCCTACGAAAGAGGATCCCACCGACCTCCATTGATATATTGACGATTGATATGTTTGAATTTTTTTTTTCAATTTTTGACAGTGACATAAATGGCCTAGATCATTTTGGAGATTGTGAAAGTTGTGTTTTGTAGGAGTCTCTATCATTACTGGCTATTAAAATGTCTCCTTTCCAAAAAGAAGTCGGGTGCAAACATTGGTATTTTCATCTAATAATTTTTATTATTTACATTGTATATATATATATATATTATTTTGGGTTACAAAATAGATATATAGATAAGTTACATTGCATCTATGTCATGACTAAAGTTAGGGCCCTCTACGTGCTCTGAGTATTAAAAAGTATGTTTAATCACAACAAAGGCTATAGAGACTCGAATTCAAATTTTGTACAAAAAATTTAAAGGCTTTATTATTAGAATAATATTTGAGAGCTCGAAAGTCATCCCCCCTAATCCCCCTAATGCCCAAAACGACGTCGTTTTGGGCATTAGGCTTTTTTTTTTTCTTTTTTTTCTTTTTTTTTCTGCCATTTTCGTTCGACCTGTAGGGGAGGGGGAGGAGAGGGAGAGGGAGAGAAAGAGGGAGAGGGAGAGGGAGAGAAAGAGGTCGCCGTCGCCGTCGTCTCCGATCCGTCGCAAATCCGTCGCCGTCGTCTCCGATCCGTCGCCGATTGCCGCGCCTCCGCCTCCATCGCCGATCGCTATGCCTCTGCTCGTCGCCTCTGCCATCGCCGATCGCCGCGCCCCCCGCCTCCGCCTCCGCCTCCAGCCCATTTTTTAGGTCCCCTTCAGTCCCTCTCCCCCTCCTCCTCCCCCTCCGTCTTCTTCTTCCTTCTGTTGAAAAAAAAAAAAAAAAAAAAGGAATTCGGGCATTCGGGGGAGCCCAGATTCGAGCGACGTAGCATTACCCTTATTATTAAGAGTGCTACTATTAGCACCCTATAAATTATTTTGGACCTTCCAATTTTTAGATTTTTTTATTACAATAATAACTTCAAATAAAATTACTACAAATGATGTTATTAATTTTGGGACACCCTATCTCACAATTAAATTTACCCACCCACTACATCATGAATTAGGGTTTATGAGAGCACCTATCTCCATCATCACCCATCCATCTTTACCAAATCCCACTTTCAAAATCTATCCACTCTTAAAACCTTGAAAACCCTTCCAGCGATAACCTTGGCAACTATTTGATTACCTATACGTCTCTGGCAATGATAATGAATGGAAGTTTTTCTGGCAATCACAACTCCATAAGACGAGAGGAGTATAATAATAAAAATTTAGAGGAGGTTCATAACTTTGATATTGTTTTTAGCTAATAAGAGATTGGCTTTGTAAAGGTAAGTTTCTTAAAAAAAATTGGCAAAAATAATAAAATCTATTCGTTATTTTTTCGGTATTGAACTCCCAAACATATGACCGAAATTAGGGAACACAAGCCCAAACATTGTTTATTTGTTCGGAAATCAGTAACCGAACATTTGTTATTTGTTTGAAAATAGGTAACCAAACATTATTCATAGGTTCAGACTTGTTTTACTGATAAAACTAAACCAATTATTATAATTGTTTTTTGCAAGAGAAGAAATTATTATGAGAAAACTAAGAAATTATGTGTGTATATAGAGAGAGAAAGAGAACATACCAACTGTGAAAATGGTGGATGAGGCAACAGAGACAATATTCACATTGCCTCTTCTTCTTCTTCTTCGTGAACTTTGTTAGGATTTTTTTAAAGTGTAATTTTTTTGGGATGTGAGGGTATGGGAAGTGTGTATTCAATGGATAAAATATTTTCACAAGGATAATTTTAATATTATTTGAGGGAGGAAAATTAATTTTGAAAGTTTCAAAATTTATAAATAGAGATTTAAATAAATAAAAATTTCAAAATAATGTATGAGATGTTAATAGTATCACTCATTATTAAACCAACCCCGGTTGATACGAGATATATAATTACTTGTTAAAAGTAAAATTCATTAAATTTATTATTAATTAATAATGCCACCTTATTGGTATCATTGTGATACTAATTTTACTGGTAATTTCCATACTCAAAGCATCAAAGCATGTGATAAAAATAAAAAGAAAGGGAAACTAGTGGGGTCCCATAATCTATTAGCCCCGAGGAATATTGCACGTTCCCTCCCTCTCATCATTTACAAGGCAACTACTTGTGGTTGTGGCAGGGAAACTTTTTCCACAGAAAGTGTGTTCTTAAATAATAGGCTCTAAAAATTTCACTTGGAGTTGCAGCTGTGCGCTGCTATAAGGATCTGTAGCGGCTTGTCTCTTTGATAATGTAAATTATTTATATTGTAAAGTCGGTGGAAAAAAATAAACGATTAATATAATTTTGATAATTTTTTTTAAAAATAATGAATATCTGATTGTGGAATTACAAATATTTAAGGAAAAATTGTATTTCGGTAGAACAGTGTATAAAAATTTATATTTTTATGATGGTGTAACTCTCCGTGTATGGTGTAAATTCATTTTGTGTTCAGTATAACTCTTTATGTCTGTCAGAGTTGTATCAAAAAAATTCTCATTTGTAGGGTAATTATTTTATAAATATATCATGTATGTGCAATTTCCTCAATATTTAATTAACTTAATTTTTTTTTTATAAATAATATATTCAATGAATCCTGTTATATAAACGATTCAGATCATCAATATAAACTTGGAAAAAACTCCCGATGAGTCTTACAGCAAGGTTGCTATGCCACAAGGCACCACAATATCCCCATATCCAAATTTCACTCACTTCTCTTAAAGTTAAAAAAATATAATTAATTTTATACTTTGGATATAATTATACCGGTCTTCTTTAAAGTTTTAATTTATATAACAATTAAAAATTTTTTTAGTCAATAATTTGTTAGTCATGTGAATAAGAAAATAATATTGTCATATGTTTTATATTAAAATATATATTTATTTTTGTTTTTTTTAATCTTTAAACATTATCAACTCATTAGTTTTATTTAGTTTAATCTTATTAAAAAGAAAGTTAATAGAATTATGTCAAAAACTTGGGGACTTAACTGTATTTTTCAAAAGAAAGTATGTGTAATTTACCCTAAATAATAATTACAGGGTACATCTCATTGACCACTCCTAAACTTTGATGAAATTATAATGAATCTCATATTTTAACATAAATACATTAGTTTTTCTTAATTTTTAAATTACACCATATTTAACCCACTATATTAAAAGACCGTTAATTTTATTTTAACAGTATCACTATTTCATCTAATAATATTTCAATTTTGCTATTTACTAATTATTATTTCAAGTAAATTTAAAGATAAAAAAGCAGGTAAACAAATTAGACACAATTACATGTTTACATATGGCTATTTTTTGAGAAAATTATTGTATTGATTTAGTTAATTTTGAAACAAAATGATATTTGGACAAATAAAAATAAATAGTCAACAAAAATTGTTTAAAAGGGTATTTAGAATGATTTAAATAAATATACTTTTTACTAGGGGTGGGCGCGGGTCAGTTGCGGCCACGGAACCTCCAATCCGTCATCTGTCCGCCAGATTAGTGGATTGAAGAAATCAATCTGCATCCGTCCGCCAATCCGACGGATGTGGATTGAGCGGATTGGCGGTTTGGCGGATGGATGCGAATCGGTTTAGCGGTTTAAAATTTTGTAAATTTTCAACATAATTCAACTTGTGTACTTCCTCAAAAAAAAAAAAAAAGTATTACAGTCAATGACTTAAAAAAATATTACAATCACTGCATGCCTTATCCAAAATAAGAAAGTTTAAAACTTTAGAATATCACAATCACTGCATGTCTTATCCACATACTACAATCACAGCATGCCTCATCCACATAAAGTATTACAATCTGTGGTTCTTAAAATATAAAAACAATTCAAATCACTAAAACCATGAACAGAGCAGTAGTAGAGATTGTATGTCTCTGTATTGTTACATCTATATCTGTTTTTGAAAACAAAAACCAACCAGTATATATCATATTTTCTATTTATCATTTTTAGAGATAGATTTAAAAATCAAAAAATATAGATAAATAATACATTTATTTTTTTCAATTCAAAAAAGATATTCAAGTTGAAAACTTTTTTTCAATAGAATATTTAAATTCTTTTTTAATTAAAAACATAAACAGAATATTTAAACAAACTAAAAATACAAAGTCTTATAAATTATTAGAGGTGCTCGTGATTTGGTGGTTCGGCGGTTCGGTTGCGGCCAAAGGAATCTCAGATCCGCCATTTGTCCGCCAGATTGGCGGATTGGAGAAAATCAATCCGCAACCTTCTACTCGTCATCACGCATCCGTCCAAAATGCGGCGGATCGGTTCGGTTCAGTTCGGTCATTTTTTACGGATCGGTATATCCGCTGCTCACCCCTACTTTTTACAAAAAGATATATAAAAAAGTAAAGAAATGATTTGACCTAAAATAGATAAAAAGATAAAAGAATATACTAATATAAAAGATGTCAAATAATACCTTATCGAACTAAACACCATTCAGCTTGCTTGTTTTCATTTTTCAAAAAACACTTTTTAGAAAAATTTTACATTCTTATTTTCCGTATTTTTTTGTCTTTATTGAATTTTTTTAATATTTTAAACAATTTTTTTACTTTTTAGACACATCTAACATAAATACACCTAACAAGTAAAAAAATTGTAAATTTTTTTTATAAAAATTCACTAAATACCAAAAATACAAGAATTCAGTACATTTTTTGTATTTTTATGTATTTATTAATTTTTTAAAATATTTTTTTCACAAATTTTTTACTTTTTAGATACATCTAACTAAGGTGCATCTAAAAAAGTAAAAGAAATGTTTAAAATTTAAAAAATAGTCACTAAAAACAAAAGAATACAAAAACCAAAAAACTTAATCCAGTAAACTCAAACCAAACACACTGATTAATTTCAGTGGATATAATTATTTCAAATATATCACAGGGCTTATTTGTATTTTTACAAACTTCTGGATATAATTTGTCCTAAATTCTCTCTGAGTCTCTCAAAAAAGGAAAATGTTTGGTAACTCAAAATTTTGTAACTCAAATGACTCAAATCTATCAAAACGACGTCGTTTTACACTCATTTACACTCAAAACGACGTCGTTTTGAGTGTAAATGAATTATTTGAACTACAAAATTTTAAACTACTTAACATTGTTGCTCAAAAAACACCTAATTAAATTGGTTTTACTTCGGAAGTTAGACCCTAATAACCCAAAGTTCCAGAGATCATTCTTCAATGTTACTACACTAGAGCCACTTAATTATGTAACAATAAATCACATATCTTTACATATACAAAAATTTAAACTCATACTCCTGACACGGAATACCATTCATCCAAAGACTATGTTTGGCATAAGTTTTTTTCGATTATTTTAATCACGAAAAGATTAAATATATTAAAAAATTAATAAGATAAAATATCACATCTAAATTATAATTATTTTATTTTTTTCCTCATAAAAATTAAAAATATCAAAAATCTATTCTAAATAAAAAAATTTAATTCTAAATTAAAATAGTCTAAAAGTTAAAAAATTAAATAATCCCAAACGAAGGCTAAAAGTTGTTTCTAAATTTTTTCTCCCTCTCTACAATGAATTCATGGTCAACTTGGCGCACATCACAAGCCAGCCGCCTAATCATATTCAGACTTGACCCCTTGTTGAACATTTCTTGTCAAAAATTTCCGAACAAAGTACTTGAAAAAACAAAAAATGCGTTAAACCTCCAATGGGGTAACCCCACCACCCCCACTGTTTTTTGATTGGTCATTTTTTTCTTTTTTCTTTTTTTATCTTCCACTGGCTGCCCCTTACCTGGAGGTGGAAGTAGAGGTGCTAGGGTCACCCCCACTGTTGGTACTTGAAATAGAGTGTCACACGCCAGCCGCCTAATCATATTCAGACTTGACACCTTGTTGAACATTTCTTGTCAAAAATTCCCGAACAAAGTACTTGAAATGGAGAAATATTATGGTACACATTTTTTAAAAATACATGTTTATTTGATTTTTTATTTTTTTTATATTTTGTATAATTGAGTGTTTGGGTCAGATTATCTTTGTAGTGTCGCTCCTTGATTAATTTTGGAATTCTGAGCTGATCAACCATGCAAAGATGCAGTAGCTTGTCAGTAGTCAGTTGGGGATGTGATTCAAACCTGAGACTTAGAGAAGAGTAAACTTCTAGGCCTCTGGTCGTGTACTCTCAACCAACTGGATAGCACTTATTTGATATGATGAATATAAGTGCATTTATTTTGATAAGTGTACTTGTCACGACCCAAACCCAGCCCTATGGGTTTAGCACCGTAACCGGCTAGTAATCCGTGATTACCGAAGGCCTGCTTAACAGTAATACAGTAAAACAGAGTTCAGGGCCTGGCGGAAGCCAATACAGTAAATAACTAGTGTCCATTGAGCTGTGGAAATCTGTATGCCAAAAACATTTTTCATGCATTCATACAGTTCAAAACAGTACGGTCTGTACAATCATACACAAACGTTCAGTACGGGGACTTAATCCCTCGATAACAGTACAGTAAACATTCAGTCTATACAATCCGTTCGGTCAATACAAAACAGTGAGACAGTACAAAAAAGGGGAAGTACTAAAACACCCCTAAGCCTTAGCATAACAGGCTCGGAACCTCGCAGTGAGGCACACAGGCTGGCTTGACAAAACTGGGGACCAACCCACGCTCCTAGCTCTGGTCTGGCTGCTGAGAACCTACATATATATATAAACAGTGAGCTAAAGCCCAGTGAATAACATAAAGCGTAAAGAGGTTAGAATGAATGTCCTTACAGTAATGAAAACAGTTCATTTCAATCAGTATTACAGTTGTTCGGTACAATAAACAATTATATGTGGTACATCCATTAGCATAACAGTAACAGTAGGTCAAAAGACCGAACAGTAATGATGGCCAGTCATTCAGTAAACAGTATGGTTCCACAAGGGAACCGACAGAGATCTCTGTAACAGTAACAGTCAGTAACAGTAGTGCTAAGGATGCCACAGTACAGTTCAGAAATAAAGGACATACATTCATTCAGTAAATAATTCCAGTTCAGTAAACAGTTCAGTTCAGTATTCAAAAGATAGTCATTTTGAACATATCTTTACACAATTGTTACTCACAGAGATTGGGCTAGTAGCAGCTAGAGCGCGTCCCCGAGAGCCAACCCTAAACAGTTAACAAATAGAACACACACTAAGTTTCACAGTCGGGAAGGGTGATAATTAAATCCCTAAATTTCCTCGGTGTGTTCTACATCTAAATCCTCATTAAGATGTCTTAAACTAGGCCTAAGAATGCCTAGAATGGAATGAGGATGTAAAGATGTGCTTAGAAAACATTTTTAGAAATTCAGTGAAACAGGGTTCCGCTCGAGCGCAGGTTTCCCCGCTCGAGCGGACAAGCAAACAAAGGTCCCCGCTAGGGATGGCAATTTGAAACCGGCCCGACGGGGATCCCCGACTCCGACCCCGATTTTAGTGGTTTTTCCCCGAAAAATACCCCCGACGGGGAGGGGACGGTATTTGAAATTAAATCCCCGATCAGTTTCGGGCCGGGGACGGGGATAGCTGTCACAGCCCCGGACCCGGCCCATCCCCGGCCCCGTCCCCGACCCCGTTTTCCCCGAAATAAAATTACCATAACGCCCCTCCATTAATTCATATATTATATATATATATATATATATATATATATAACCCTCCATTTTTTTGGGTAGCCCTCTGATTTGTGAAACAAAAGTCCCATACATAAACTCAAAAAGGTGTCTCTCTCACTCACTCTCTCTCTGAGACTGAGTCACATAATCCCCGATCATATAGACTCTCTCTCTCTCTCTTCTCTCACTCTCTCTCCTCTCCATAAACAGCGATGGCGTCGTCGTCTCCTCCTCCTCCTCCGTCGCCTCTCGTCGCCGCCTCCTCCTCCGTCGCGTCCTCCTCCAGGCCACCGCCGAACCTGCAGATCTGAGCAGATCTGAGCAGATCGCCTCTCTCGTCGTCGTCTCTGTGTATGTGTGTCTGATTTGTCTGTATTTTTTTTTTTGGTTCATGATGTTGCCAACTTGCCGTTGATGATTTTGTTGTTTTGTTGATGGAAATGATTTTGTTGATGATTTACGGGGATTTTCCAGGGTCGTCGTCTGTGTGTGTGTGTTTGATCTGTCTGTAATTTTTTTTTTTTTTGGTTCATGATGTTGTTTTGTTGATGGAAATGATGTTGTTGATGATTTACGGGGATTGTCCGGGGTCGGGGAAACCCGATCCCCGTTAGGGGACGGGGGCGGGGGGATTGATGGGTTCCCCGTCGGGGATCGGGGCCGGGGACGGGGAATTTGGTATCTTCGGGGATCGGGGACGGGGAGGGTGGTCCCCGGCCCCGCCCCGCCCCGTTGCCATTCCTAGTCCCCGCTCGAGCTCCAACTTCCCCGCTCGAGCGTGGCACACAATCCTCCGCTCGAGCGTACATTTCCCTGCTCGAGCGGTCTGATAAACAATGCAAAGTACTGGATGCATGATTTCTCCGCTCGAGCGCGCATTTCTCCGCTCGAGCGGACTGTAAAACAAGTCGAAGAAAGTGCTGGGAGCATGATTTCCCCGCTCGAGCGGCACTTCCCCCGCTCGAGCGGACTGCAAAAATCTGGAAAATCCGGGTTTGTGTTCCAAGTTCAAAACTCAACTTTGATGCTCCCAATTCGATCCCCTTGGGCCTACTTTCTGGAAAATCCTTGTAAACACATAGAATATCATGTTTTAAAGCTCAATTTGTAAAATCAAAGCCCAAGGATGTTTCAAACAAACTCAATTTCAAACCCATTTCCATGATCAATACTCCAACATGACATGCATGAATTTCAAACCAATTTAGATGCTCAAGTGAACTCAAATCTTTGAAAACTAGATAAAATCATGGTCTTAAACATCAACATGAACATGCATGCATCATTTTGCCAAGAAATCAACCCAAACTCTTCAATATGCACATGCATGCAACAATGGAGTTCTAATTCAACATATATGAGCAAAAATCATGACTTGACTTCTCTATAACCATGATACATGTAAGATGAGACTCAAAGATAGCAAGAAGAAGATGGATTTCCTTACCTAAGTCTTCAATCTCAAGGTTCAAGAGTCCAATTTGACAATCTATGTTACAATCTTCAAGCTCTTCTAGCAATTCTACAAGTTGAACCCAAAGTCTCTCTCAATTCTCTCCTTCTCACTCTAATTTCGGTGAAAGCAAGGAAAATGAAGCTGATGAATGTTTAATTCAATGTGTGCAAGGCTCAAATAATAAAAATAACTAAGGCCCACTCAATGGCAATTCCGCAATTACGGTAAACTCTTTAATTAACTCATTTTAATCTAATTTAATCATTCCTAATCAATTTTCAGATAAAAATACCATAAAATCACAAATATTCTACTGATCCCAAAACTCTAAACGATTCCTAATTCGGCCGCCGATAAGGCCTTCAATTAGCAGTTTAAACACATAAACACAAACAGATAATCGATAAATCAAACAGATGCAATACAACAAATAAACTTATTCAATTTCAGTTTCGATTTCAATTGGTTTATTCAGTACTTCAGTTAATTCAATTATCAGTCATTATCAGTTCAGTTTAGCAGTAATCAGTACGTAATTCAGTGGTTTTATCGGTAATCAGTACGAGGGTTGTTACAGTACTTATTTAAGTTATATCATCTTTTTATTTTTCTATATATCTTTTTGTAAAAAATCAAAAAGTATATTTATTTAGATTATTCTAAATAATTCCTTAAAGAAAAATAATATAATTTTATATTTTTAAAGTTATAATTAAAACAATAAAAATGTCTTAACTAAATATAATATGAGACATAATTAAAGAACTCTTAAGTCATAATAAAAATAATGTTATAACTTAAAAACAAAATTAATGATAATTAAAAAAATAAAATACATTATTTTCAAGGGTGTGTAGGTTAGAATTTCCCCTTAAAATGTTTTAATGTCTTTTTTAAGGAAAACGTTAAAAAATGTGCACCATATATACCTTATAATTAAAAAAAAAAAAAGGGTATAATTTTAACTTTTTAAGTCATAATTAAAAAAAAAATGTCATAATTAAACATAAAATGAGACTTAACCAAAAAATTAATAAATCATAACTAAAACAATGTCATAATCAATCCAAATTCTCTTTTAACTTCATTTTCCTACAAAGATAGTTAATGACTTCATGCTATGTTTGACAATTTCTCATCACAGATATAATTTTCTTATTTAAGAAGCTCACACAACATTCCATATAAAGAAGAAATTTGATTATAACCAAAAAAGAAAATAACATAATTGGAGGTATATATGATATATCATTTTTAAAAGAGTGTATATTAGAATTTTTCTCTTTTGTAAACAATATTAGTTTGAGAATAAATTATTTTAATAATTTTTTTTATTAAACTACGAGGTAAAAATAATTACTAGTATGTTTGGAATATTTTTTTAATTTTTTTACAAAAAAATATATCAAAAAATAAATAAAAATAATAATTTTTGACTTTTTTTTTATATAATTTTTGACTTTTTAATAATTTTTAACTTTTTTAATTATTTCCAAAACAAACATAATACTTATAAATATTGATTATATCAAATTGTAGAACATGTCAAATAAATTATTTATGTTAAAAAAAATTTGATTAGACCTGCACATCACATGTTTGGAAATTAACAAAAAGCTAATTACTCCTATACTTTTACACTAACCTCTATTTTAATAAGATTAAGAGCTCATTTGAGATGTATGTTAGTTTTTTTGGCTTTTTAGTTTGAGTATAACATTTTATCTTATTGAATTAAAAAAATTATTTTATTTTTTTTGTCTATTTTAATCCCAACTCACCCCAACCCATTATACCAAACCAGTGCTAAAGTAGCCGAAACTAATACAGATGGTGAATAAATATTGAAATAAACAAAAATAAATATACATTTTAATAGAAGAGAGATAACAATATTATTTTTTAATTCATACAATAATAAGTTATTGACAAAAAATGATATAACTATTATGTAAATTAAACATTAAAAGAAGCCAATATAATTATGTCAAAAATATAGAACTAATTATATTTTTATCAAATTTGAAAAATATGAATATAATTTAACCTTAAATTGTTGTATGAACTAGAAATAACCCGTGCCTGAAGGCACTGACAACAATTTTTTTGATATCATGTGCTACGAAACTCAGTGGTAACAAATCAATTCAAAATGATAATATTACTCCGATTTAAAACTTCACCTATGATATACAATCCTAAAGGCATTGATAATTCTAAAGCTAATAAATTTAAGAATGTTAATCCTATCTAATTCAGCCTGCCTAAACAAAGAATAACTTAGGATTCGACTCTTTTGTCCCCTACAATATATTGAGAAAGAGTAAAATTATTGAATGGACATCCTATAACTTTTAAATGTACAATAAACTTGTAAGAGAACTGTAGTAACCTGTTTGGTTGTATTTTCATTTTTTTTTTGTTTTCAAAAACAAAAACAATGAAAAGTTGAAAAACATCCATCATTTTCAAATCCTGCAAAAACCAATTCCAAAAATTTGAAAACATATATGGTTGCCTACCCATCAATATGATAACAAAGTATAGGTTTCATTCTAGCACATATTCTCTAACCCCTAAATTGATAATGAACACAATCCCCGTATGCACACTAAAAAAAATGGAATGCGGTCCAGCAAGTTAGCAAGAGGAAGAATGTCATCCCTAGTGTTGTCCTGAACTTCCCAATTCCCATTTTGCAGCCTCCACAATCAACCATTTAATGGGAGGGTTGGTAAAGGGGGCAGTCCCATTCAAAAATCATGTCCCTGCATCATGTTACAACAGCTTTGGGAATTTATTCCTAAGTCTCAAAAATTATTGGCCTATTAAAAGATATAGAAAATTTAAGTCAAGAAAAATAAAAAACCAAAATTAATGTACAATATACAGACAGTGAGAGCGCGAGGGGGGAGGGGGGCAGTGGCGGTGTTGGGGGGTGAAGTCCTTTCGGATATGTAAGTTTACTAACTCTCTGTTTCTGCTTCAGGACATAGCATCCCTCCGTCGATGTCACCATCTTTCTTATCAGAAGCCACCTCAGTCTTCTCCTATTCCACTATGCTCCTCTGCTGCAACTCCTGCTTCGACCTTGTGATCTTATCATCCTTCTCTTCTACACTATCTTGCAAGATAAGCACCTGCAATAGAATAGAACCCATGTTCAAATTGCACATCTCGATCAAGCAATCTCAGCTGCACACAATGTCATCAGTTCTAGTGTATTTGTAAATTCAGCTCGTCTCATTGCGTGTTCAATGTTAGATAAAAAGACACATAATTTCTTGCCAATTTGGACCATCTAAACCATACCAGAGATTCTTTAACAAAAACTGTAACATTTGAAACATTTAAGACTATAGCCATAATTAAATTAAACCATCAATGGCCAATTGAAAGTTGAACATGCAGCTTTTTCATAAAACCAGCAGCAGCATAATCAAACAGAACAGAGCAAAAAAAAACCCAAAAACCAGAGCAAAAACCCCAGCAAAACAGCACACAACATCAGCAAAAATTAGCAGAACTGAGAATGAAGACCCAAGACAACTCCTGAGTTATTAAAAATTGAAAACAACTCCATTAACTGAGAATGAAGCTCCACTGATATGAAGATTTCAGCCAAATTATAAAAGATACATTGTAAATTCTTAAATGAGATCAATAATCTTAACACTATGCATCTGTTGCTAAAGTAGTCCACCCTACGTTTATTTGCAGGGATTGGGAGGACATAGACTGTGCAGACTGGGACAGCCTTCAATAATCCGATGAAACCTCGTATAGGGCAGGAAGCCGACTTGATTCGAGATGATGTCATAGTTTCTGTACATGGGTTTTTACCGAGGAAGCATAAGAAAGAGTGTAGACTTTCATTAGCCCAGAGTAGTTGTCTAAAACTTAAATAGACATTAATGTACATTGTATTTTCTAAAGAAATCATGTATTTTGCAAGGTTCTTTTTTAATTTAAATATATAAGAACCTCAGCAGTGGATGGTCAAATGTAGTATGTAGATCCGTGTTGTAGGTTATATACATACATGCTTTACCTTACTTTACTTTGTATGATTTCTCTGCTTTGCTTTGCTCTAAAATTTAACTCGTGTGGTTAAGATTTATTTGCATAGGCACTTTCAAGTTGTGTTTGGGATCTTGCATTTGTGCAGTGAAAAAATAAGGGAAAGAATTTGTGTGTGTGTGTGTGTGTATTTTTTTTCTTTTTTTTATAAATTTTAAAACCACCCTCTATTTCATTTGCAAGTTCTTTATTGTTTTTTCTTCACAAATCAAATTTCCCAAGTTCTCTGTAAATGTGTAGATCAAATACAAACCCCTTGGGTTTTTGATGGCTGGTTCTTATTCTAAAAGATACAAATTTTATAGAAGGAACTTCCTATTGAAATTTGGTTTGTAAGGGAAGGAGGTCAAGAGCTTTATGAAACTGCCTGAAATGGAAAGAAGTCATCGAACTACCTAAAATTGCAACCACCAAACAATGCTGAAAAACCATGAAAGGGTCTGTCAAATTAGAAACCTGTGACAGAACCAAAAAAATAACCAAAACAGAACCCTAAAATAACAAAACATCTATCAAAAACATCTAAATTTTTAACAAAATAGAACCAACAAAAAAACAAAAAGAATTCTATGAAGCTTTCAATTGGTGGAAATGATTCAGCATGGTCCCCCAGCTTTAATTTGCATGTTTGAGTGAAACAAAAAGAAAAAAAAAATGCTCTAAAGCTTAGAAAGTTTTTTGTAAAAAAAATCTTAGAAAGTTTTTAGAAGGACACAAATCTAAAATGATTTAACAAATCCAAATCAAACTCAATGATTTAACACAAATCAAACTCTAGCATAGAAACAAAACAAATCTGGAATCTATATAAACAAATCCAGCACTCAGTTTTTCTTTTTGTGAGTGAAGCAAAAAGAAAACAAAAAAAAAAAGAAAACAAAAAGAATCACAAAGAAAACTTCTTATTTACTGCAAAGTAAACAAAATCTATTTCAATTAATTTCTAAATCTATTTAATTGATACAAATATATACCCACATTGAAACTTCTCTTCTTCTTTTTTCTTTTTCTTTTCTTTTCTTTTTTTTTTTAAGCAAAGAATACAAAATCATGTTCACTGTTATCTCACATGTGCAGAGAGTTACATATATACACACATGGAACTACTTATTTGATTTCCAACTAAGAAAAAAAGATCCAATTCAATTCATTTTAAATCTGTTTCTGTTTAATTTTTTTTTTTCTTTTTTCTAGCAAAGAATACCAAACCCAGTTTAATTGACGTCCAAATCTCATATGACCAAACAAATACATATTTCATTTGGTTCAGCTTTAATTTCCATGTTTGAGTGAAACAAAAAGAAGAAAAAAAATGTTCTGAACCTTTCATTTGGTTCAGTTTATGTTCTCAGAGAAGATAAAAATGTTCTCAGTTTATCTTCCCAAATTCAGCCTAAAGACCCCAATAAATCCAACAAAAAATTACCGATCATAAAGGAAAAAATAGAAAACCCTTTTCTACAACAGGTAATCTAAGTTATTTTCCAAACACAGGTCGATTCATGAAGTCATGTTTTGAAACAAAATTTCAGGTTTTGAAGTCGTGTTTAAAATACAAAGAAAATTTTGTTTTGAATAGACATGAATTTGACCCAAAAAAATTGCGATACTTTTTAAGACATAAAAAACTCTGGATAAATAGAGTCAAGTGATTACCAAATCATCTTCTTCGGGTCTAATCCCTTTGGCAAATCCATCATGAAGCCTCCGATTCTCCTCCTCAAGAAGAGCACATCGTTCTTGCATAAAACAAAAGTCCGATTTGATCGACTTAAGTTCTCTTGCAAGCGAGGTTGCTTTTGTAGCCATTGAAATCGCAAGCTGGAAAAGATAAACAAATCAAAACCCAATTAACACAACTAAACAAATAACACAATTCTCATCATTTATGCCATAACAGAGAGATCAGACACATATCTTTGGCCTTCTTGAAATTCCCCTCTTCCTTTGGGCTTTTCTCACTCTCTTTTAAATCATCTCCTTGTTGAGCACTTTCTCTTCAATACTCTCTTGCCTTCTTCACTCTCTTCTTCTTCTTCTTTGGCCTCTTTAGCTTCTTCTTCTCTGTTTTTGGCCTTTTCCATTGCACTGTGATATATATCAGTAATTGTGGGTGGTCTGGCCAGATCTCTTGCTCCTTGAAAAAAACAGAGGGGAATACATATTTCATATTTGATTTCCAACTAAGAAAAAAAGATCCAATTCAATTCATTTTAAATATGTTTCTGTTTAATTTTTTTTTTCTTTTTTCTAGCAAAGAATACCAAACCCAGTTTAATTGACGTCCAAATCTCATATGACCAAACAAATACATATTTCATTTGGTTCAGCTTTAATTTCCATGTTTGAGTGAAACAAAAAGAAGAAAAAAAACTTTCTGAACCTTTCATTTGGTTCAGTTTATGTACTCAGAGAAGATAAAAATGTTCTCAGTTTATGTTCCCAAATTCAGCCTAAAGACCCCAATAAATCCAATAAAAAATTACCGATCATAAAGGAAAAAATAGAAAACCCAATACACATAACCAATAAACCCAAAGACATAAATATAGTCCCTACATTCTATTGCTTATACTTATACTTATACTTATAGTCCCTACATTCTACTACTTGTACATTTAGTCCTTCCACTTTTGACTGACTTAAATTTGATCATATCTTTTAACTGACTTAAATTTGATCATATCTTTTATCCGTTAAAAATACATTCATTCCGAAACTTCCAAAGACACTAAAAAATAACAATCAGAATTGAAAACCCATATCCAACCCACCTGATAATGATATTGTTTGTTTTTGTGATATTGTTTGATCAAATTTAGCTTTATTTTTGTGATATTGTTTTTGTGATATTGTTTTTCTACAAAATTGTTTTTGTGATCAATTTAATCAAACTTGATCAAACTTATACAAAACACAAATCATAATCTAAATTGTTAAACTTATAGAATTGTTAAATTTTTTTGTCTCATAATCTAAATTGTTAAAAAAATGGACCAAAGAATAATCTAAGCAATAGAAGTAAGAGAGAAAACTACCTCGTACTAAGATATTTGAGACGTCGTCGAGGCTCACCAATGAACATTTAGCTTTGCCCTCCTCAGCAACCAATCGATAAGGACCCTGAATCAAAATGCAGAATAAGACCACCAAAACTAATATGATACAAATCCCATGAGGAGATATCTGAAAATTTACACACAGCATTTAATATAGTTCATAATAACAAACTCCCCATAAAAGCTTTTCAATATGGTTCATTCTGGTATAAAATAAGTCATCAAGTGGGTAGCAGAATAAACCCCAACACAACTTTTTTCAAGCCACCATGTCACACATAAACAACCAAATACATAATGAACATAATGATTAACTGTTTCTGCCAAAAAGTGGAAAAAGCCTAATTTATTTGCCTTTACTTTGCTGGAAAATATAAGGCTATTAAAGAACATTATAAGAGGTACCGAGCCTCAACAGAATTCATACCCACTCACTGCCAGGGAAAGATTGGAGCATTTTTCTTTTAGATTAAAGCACAAAATGTTGTCCATACCTCAAGGAGGCAAGAAATGAAAGGTGCTTCGTATGGCTCCTCCAAAGAGGAGGGACAATTTTAAATTTTTATCAAACTTATAGAATTGTTAAATTTTTTTTGTCTCATAATCTTAGTACAAAACACAAATCAAAGAGATTAAACAATCTTAAAAAAACATAACAGAATAAAATCTAATTCAGTACCCAATCTAACCCAATGATATACATCGACAGACACATTTCAATACATAGACACATTTCAATGAAATCTAAAACAAAATCTAGTTCATGACAGAATAAAATACATCTATATAACAATGGAAGGTTAATTTTGAATTCAAAATTGAAAATGTATATGTGTCAAAATGTGAATTTGGGAAATGTCAAGACCCATGCCTGACATGGTCCCAAATTCTACTTAATCGAGTGTGCTACTGGATATAGATCTAATGTCAAGACCCATGCCTGACAACACAAAAAAGTAAAACAAATATATATTAGTTTAAGGTTTAGAAACACCAATCCAAATAAATTGAAAGCTACATAAATAAAAAATGAAAAAGAAACATAACAAAGAGAAGATTGTGAAGATCATCAAACCTGCAAGAGCTTCGAAGCAGAATTCAAAAACTCAGAACTAAACCCATTGCTAACTAAAAGAAGTCAGTAATTCCCTCAATTACTCAATTACTCTCCAGAATGTTTAACCAAATATAAAAACCCATCTCACAATTTGAACACACACACATACTCTATACTAACTATTAATAAAAAAAAAATAGCTTATACAAAATATGTTATTAATCAATCAAAGCAAATAATGTAGTACATTACATTATAGCAAAAGGTTAGATAGAGTAGTGTATGGCTGTGATTGGATAAAAGCAAATAATGTAGTACATTATAGCACGTTTGAGAAAATGTGGGTTCATACTCATCATCTGCACTATCCTAAAATAATAATGTGGGTTTCAACAAATGAAATGTGGGCTTCTAAAGCCATTAGCATGCATACAAATACTCAAGAACATATATTTTGATGATATATAAGAACGATAAAAAGTTATCCTCAGGACAAACTACCTGCATGCCAGGAAATTGAGCATTATTGGCCATACCAGGAATGAGGAAACACTCTGAAACAATCACAACCATTAATATATGTTAGCGATCTTCACAAAACCATTGTATTGTAGCATATACAGCAATTACAATACCATGATACCATCAAAACAGAAAGAAAATGGAACATTAGTTAGTTACATAGTGGAAAACTGTGATTGTCAGGACTCGAGCAAATTATTTCATTCTCTGAAGAAAGTATATTATGTCGAATAAAGGTACACATGCTGCTATAGAATTGTATAACAAATAAGGAGATTCTAGCAATAGTTAAAATAACATCAAGCAATAAGATTCTACTGGCATCATTCTAATTTTTACCTTTCCTACGACTCCATTTTAGTTTCCACGAATTATTTTAGGAAGTCAAATAGAAATGTTTGGTATTGTTCTAAAAAATATATATATTTTGGAAACAAAAGCAGCAAAAAGTTTGGTAACACTAACTGTTTTTTGTACGAATCCAGTGTTTGATAATTCATAAAAACAATTTCAAAATATTCCCCAAAATGAAATATCTTCATAAAAAACTCTTCCAAAAACAATTTGCCAATAGAAATTTCCATATCAAAACAACAACAGTATACAAAAACCCAAATGATTCCCTCTTACTAAAACCCAAATGACTGGGTTTATGAAAATAAATTGATTCCCTCTTCTGAATCATTTTAATGACAAAAATTATTTATTCAAAGTAAAAATGAGGGTAACCCACCAAATCGTTTGCTTCCTTCAACCCCAAATCAGTACACGCCCTATCCTTCGCCCCGGCATCATACCCTCCTTCGAGCTTCAAATCAAACGTGGTCTTGCAAGGGTTGGGTCTGACAGCGAATTGAAGAAGAGCAAGGGAATGGGCTCCGATGGAGGTAGAGAGAGAGAGAGAGAGAGAGAGAGGGTGTGGGTTCAAAATTTGAAATCAGAAAGAGAGAGAGAGAGAGAGGAGTAGGTGTGAGAGAGATGCATTTTGAGATATTTTGAGATTTACATTTTGCACCGTTAGATGTTGATGGTAATTGATCTCAACCGTTGAAATGTCTTTGAGAATGAGACATTTTTAGCCCTTGAATTGAAGCAATCTGATAATTCACATTTTGACACATATACATTTTCAATTTTGAATTCAAAATTAACCTTCCATTGTTATATAGATTACTAAGTCAACCGACCCTACAAAATAAATAAATAATTCTAATCCCAAAGATCATCACTCAATCCCAATTGAGCCAAGACATGTCAAAATGTCTTAATGAGGAGGAGCTATGACCCAGAGACAAAAGTTGGGTTGGGTTTTTCAATTGAAGTGGGCTGAACAGTTCTACAGATCCAGCCCATGAGAAAAAGCCCAAATCTAATCAATCTCTCCACGTCAACTAAATCAATCACCCGCTGCCACGTCACAAAAGCAAAAGTCAAAGTCACGCCACGCCCAAGTTTTTCCTTTGCTGACGCGGCTCTTTTTCATTGGCCCAGTCTCGTCATAGCCAATCACTCTTCCAACACCATATAGAATTACATGCCTTATCTACAAGGACAAAAGCTGAGTCAAATAGTCGAGTCAAGACTCGGGACTCGTCGGGAAAAGCTTCTCTGTTTCGCAGACCACCGATCACAGATCGTCTTCTTCTCAGAACAATTAGGGTTTTGTTTCGCAGAAGAGAGAGAAAGGGGTTGGGGAAGATGAGATTGGTGTTGTGGTGTGCCCTACTTTTCTCGATCAATCTTTTGAACAGCCAAGTCTTCGCCGATCAGATATTCTCAGCTGACGCAGGTAACAATTTCGAATCCTCCGTTTGTTTCCCGAGAAAATACTAGGAAAAGAGAAAGAAAGTAACAATTTTTAGTCTATTTAACTAAGTCAATAAAATTTTATTGGACTTCCTGCATTTTCTCAGCTGCCAAACGGAGAATTAATTCGAGTTTATGGATTTATTGGATGTATAGGGTGTATTAGTAATAGTTTTGCTTTCTCGACCTTTGTTTTCAATGGATTATTTTGTAAATCTTCGGCTTTATTTGGATTGAAGGGTTTTTTTTAAAAATTTATTTATTTGTTTTTTTATTGGGTGGTGTGGTGGGACGGTGTAGAAAGTTTAGGAGGTTGTTGATGATAATCACATACTTTCAGGGAGAGGCACAACCAAAAAAAATTTAATTTTTAATTTTATTATGACGACTCGAGGAGGGTATCAAGGCTTTGATTCGAGAAGTCCCCGGCAATGACCTGTTTGGTGCAGTGCAGCTTAGGGTGCAATTGATATATATATATATATATATATATTATTTGAGAAATTTGTGTAAGAATGTTTAGTGCAGTTTCTGTTCATGGGTTATGAAGCAAAATAACTCAAATAAACTGAAAAAAAAAGATTATTGAACGTTGGCCTGGTGATAAGGTCTTATTGTTTTATGCTATGATCCCAAGAATTCGAAAAATGTACCAAAATTGATGAAGCCACAGCTGAAGAAACAATTGCACCTAGACCCAACTGTAGGCTGATTTGTGGAAAGCGGCCATAGAGTGGGAGATGCCAAAGCCTAATTCTGTTTAAATGTGCTTTTCAGTAATGCAGTCATACTGTGATTTGAAAAGATTTGACCCGTTTATATTCATGGTAGGCTGGTAGTTAATTCTCATGGTTTGGAGGGTCGATCATGGGAGTGTATCAGTTAGATTTATCAATTTATTTATTTTGATGCTGGGAAAGCTAGGTTTTAATAGCAAGTCTATAATAAGAAAGCTTTTCTTGTTAGCAATTGATTCTGGATGCTAGAATACTGACATTTGTTTTTCTGTTTATTAACTGTTGATATCAGGTGGGACCTTTAGTCGCAGCTCTCGGGAACCAAAATACACCATTGAATTTCACCAACAAGATGCACCTTTTCATCCTGTAAGGAAGAATAATAAAGTTTCACATCATTGATATTTGGTGTTGGGTGATGCCATGTTAGTTTGGACTCTGCCAACACTGAAAAGATGCATTCCGTAACATCTTTGGATCCTTGTAAAATAAACTTTTTAAGAGTATTTCGCCTAGTATGGCTGGATTATGTGTTTTCATTTTGGCTTTTGGATACCCACTTAATTCTTTAATGTTGTGTTTGGTTGGGGGATTTGGAAAGGGAAAGGAAAAAGGTGTGTGAAACTAGGTGAAATATAGATATGTTTTATTCATATTTCACTTACCTTTTCCCTTTCCCTTTCCAAATCCCTCCCAAATCCCCCAACCAAACACAGCGTAAGTAGTTCATGATCTTCTGAGAATTTCCATTTACTTTCCTGTCTATTGGAGTTTTCTTAGTTGCCCTTTAGAAACATCACTTTGCGAGGAACGGGTTTTTCATTTTTATCTGCAAATTTGGGCTGTTGGTGATGCTATATTATTATTATTTTTTCTTTTATCCCGAATTTTATTACAACTTGTTTTTCTTGTTCTTTTATATAATAATTTTATTTCTGCATTTTAATGAGTTCTCTTGCAAGTACTGCCTCTTCACCATAGAATTACTGTATAGATCTACACAAAAATTAGATAATAAGGTTTGCAACTGGTGCTTCTGATAAATTGTTAGTCCTAATTTATTTTTGATGGAAACTTGCACAATCTGAATGGCAGTTGGGTTTTTAAACATTGCGTTTGTTTTCTTTCTAAGGCAGAGTAGTGGTAGCATTGACTTGAAACTGGGAAAAAAAATGGAGATTTTCTGATGGAAGGCAAAGGTAGATAACATAGCTCAATAAGAGCTGATGAATAGTTAGAAAATCAATAATAAACACTGACACAGTTAAATATCACTTAAAAAAGTTTCCTTATGAAATTGAAAGCTTGCACGTTTCAAATTATAGTATTTTTAAAATCTTCTTCCACAGATTCGAAGGAACCTCCTGAAACCATCAAAGTAACCTTTCTAACATTTGGGCCAAATTTTGATTTTTACAGGATGATGACCAGGAGTCTGTGGTTATGTCCAACAAATTTGGAGAGAAGTTTTTATGTTTCTTACCTAAAGTCAAGAAATTGAAGAGTGAAAGACCAGTTTCTCAACAGAATACAAGCAGCTTGATTGTGGAAACTGAGAAACGGATTAAATTGAAGACACCAGACGAGTTACTTGAAGTGCTAAAGGACCAATGCTTTATCAGAGTTGGGATCTATCACCTAAGACTTCCTTTAACATGTCCCATATCAAAAATTATTTTCATACATTCTTATATTACTGAAAAATCAATTAAATATTCGTTTGCCACGTAAAGTTTGATGGACTTAATTGTTTTAATCTATCAACATCAATTTCTAATATTGTTTTGGTTGTAGTTCAAAATATTTATATATCTAATTATTTTATGCAGCAAGAAGGTTGGTGGACATATGAATTTTGTTACATGAAGAGATTGAGGCAACTTCATTTGGAGGATGATAAGGTAACCCCCTAATGTTTTGTTTGGTTCATTAGAATGAAGTGGGATGGAATGATTATTCCATTAGAATATCCATTCTCACATTTGGTTCACTAAAAAATTGATAAAAATTACATTGCAAATGGAATCATCATTCAACATAGGAAGGGAATGGTCATTTCATAAGGAGGCTAGGGAATGATCATTTCATTCCAATCTTCTCTTGTTCCCATGAACCAAACAGTACCTAAGTGTCTCTTAAGTTGTTTTCAGTCTTCATTAGGCCATCCTTTTGCAAATGGAATTTGATTTTTCCCATTAATGTTTTACTTTTACCAGTTACATTTTGCTTCTGTACTTGAGTTTATACTTGTAAAAAGGGAAGGCATAAGCATGCCATGAATGAATATCATAATTTGCCTTAAATTCTTAAGGATACCTCAATCTGCAGTGTACTATGATAGATATTTATGAGAAAGTTTCTGAGTTCCTAGTTTTTTGTTGTTAGATGTTGTGCCTTACTTTGCAAGCACTGCAAGGTTTGAGCTCCCTCACGTTAGGTTTGGATCTCAAATTTGTTGAGAGAAAGGAAAAGAAAAGGGAAATCAGATTACTTGGGCCTGTTCAGTTTTCTCTGATTAACAAAAAATGAAATTTTCTGATAAATGCCTCTTAGTTTTATTCTCATTAAAATTAAGTAAATTTAGTTTCTCTTATTTCATTTTCATTATCCTTTCTTGTCCTTTCCCTCGAGAAATCAAAGAACCAAATAGAGCATGAATGTGTGATTCACAATTTGAGGCAAGATGCATTCCGAATTGGCCAATCCATGCTCAGTGAGGGTTTTCAAGACCTTCCCCAACAGCAGCTTAACAATGTATTAGCTCACTTGGGTATAACAATGT
Source organism: Camellia japonica (assembly GCA_030407325.1). Lineage (NCBI taxonomy): Eukaryota > Viridiplantae > Streptophyta > Magnoliopsida > Ericales > Theaceae > Camellia > Camellia japonica. Next base: position 82,633,421 of record JAPPVO010000019.1, on the reverse strand, counting down.
ATTAGCCTATGACCTAGAACGTGGAACAGGAATGTGGTAGGTCATGTGCTTTAAAATGTGGCATGATAGGAGCAGACTTATTATAATGTAAAAATGTACCTTTTTTTTGGGTGAATTTAAAAATGTACCTTGTAAGGTACTATTAGAGTTATTTTTGCTTAAGAATTAGACATCCAATAAAATGCAACATTTTTTTTTTCTTTTTTTCTTTCCAAATTAATTAATCATGTATTAACACATCTCTATGAGCATTATGACTAATTTTTAACGTTTTGTCATGTCAAAAACATACTCACTTTTGATTTTAGTTCAATATATTTGATTTTTTTAAATCTACAAAGAAACCTTTAGGAAATATATGGAAATTGTTTTTGGGATTGCTTTAGATGGCTAAATTTTTACCATTTTGGAATGAAATGTAACCATGCTTCAGAACATGCGGTCCAAAACGTAATTTGCTAGGGTATTAGCATTTTCTGGTAACACTGTTATCAGTCTATTAGGTCACTTGGACTGGACTGTAGCATAACAATGTATTCATTTGTTTGCATCTGTTGAGGTGAGTTGTTTGGTTATGACATAGGTTATAAATCATGCCACGGTGGTTCAAGAGTTTGTCTTGGGTGTTTATGATGCTGAGGCTACAGCAGCTTACAACCAGAACCTGTCTGACATTTCAACGGTGAAAGATCCTCGCTCAAATGATGCATCGCAAAGGTATACATTCCTCAATATGTGCAGATAAGGTAAAATTTTAGAAAAAATACTTCAGAGAAAGGTGGAAAAATGAAATCTCGTTATTTCATTGAATGGTTTGTGCAGATATCATGCTCATCAGTATGGAAATGGAACTCGCTGTGATCTAACAAATCAGCCTCGAGAAACTGAGGTATGGGTATTTTAATAGCATTTAGGTTTCCTTTCATTTTATCTCTTATATGTCTGTATTTTTCTTATGTTGATTTTCAGGTGAGATTTGTCTGCTCAGAACCCAGAGCTATGATTAGTTCTATTACAGAGTTATCCACATGCAAGTATGCACTCACAGTTCAATGCCCAATGCTTTGCAAACATCCGTAAGTTTCTCTCTCCTTTCTCTGACGTTTAAATTGATTGAATATCATATAAGTGAGAAATAGCTTCAATCTTACTCTTGATATTATTTTTGTGACTACCAAAAACATAAAAAGCTTATTACTCCTCTCTTACTGGCGTAAAATTAGAACTCACATCTTTAATATGGGGGCTAGCTGTCAATGAATCACTTGAGATTGTTGGCCAACTTACCACTCTGCAAAATGGAAAGATGAAGACAACGCTTTCATATAGAGAAGAACCCTCTATAATAGACCTTATTTCAAGCCTATAGACGAAATAGAAAAGAAAAAGAAAAAGAAAGAAAAAGTAGAGGATGATGATTTGAGCATGGATTTACAAAATTAACCATTAGGCCACTTAGCCTGTTGCCTAAGGCCCAACAAGAAAATCTCAAAAAAATTCTTATTGCCAACGGTCCCAATTTTTTGAAGGCTCAATAAGATGTCTTATTTTGATATTTAGCCCAAGGTCTAAAAAAATGTTGGGCCGTTGCTGAATGTTAGGATCATGTTGCAAACCCATTTTTGTGGCCAGATCTGATTTACTGTTTATGTTACTTCTTGTACGGTAGGAAAGTAGATCTTTTAAATGGTTGTTAGATAAATCTCACTGCAAAATGATGAATGTTTTTAAGGTTGGAACTAGTCAGAAATTGATTTAATGGTACTCCAAAATGAGGGAGATATTGGCTTTATTTTTTTCCGTGGGGTTGATGCATTCTGCAACATGCTGCATATAAATGCCTCCATATATATCGCTAAAACATTTCTATAACATCAGCATATTAACAAGAGTGACGATGCTCGTCAAACATTACTGATGCCACTTCTTTTTTTTGATCAACAACAAAAGCTTTATTGATAAAACTGAAAAAGGAGGGAAGAGGATGAGGCATCCTCTAAATACAAAACAATGAAAAGACAACAGAAAAAGTCCCTAACCGACTAAAAACAAGCAAAAGCTTACAAAGCACACACCGCCAACCAATCTCTAGCTAACAAAAAGAGTGGAACTCCCTTAAATAAAGAGTTCCCCGACGCCCAAAAAGAAGATAAGTGACAAACATGGTCCCATAAACAGTCCACCTCCTGAAACTTATCTTCAAACAACCTCTGATTTCGCTCCCACCATAGCACCCAAAAAGTTGCAAAGACAGCACAAGTCCATAAAATTTTGGCTTTCTTCGATCCTCCAAATGTATGAAAATCAATTAAGAGCATATGCACACTCCTTTCTGGGGCCACCCACATACCATTTCCAACACAAAACAATCTATGCCATAAATTCAAAGCTATTGGCCAATGCAAGAATAAATGATCCACGGATTCTCCGCTCTTACAACACAGAATGCACCACTGAGGATTTAAAAAACGATTGAGTCTCCTTTTCTGCAATGTATCATTTGTCAAAATTCCCCCATGAACTAAGGCCCACATGAACACCTTTACCTTTAAGGGAGCACAAGCCTTCTAAATTTTTTTACAAAAAGGAAATTGAGGGATTTGAGGATTATCGATGATGTAATCAAAAAAAGACTTACAAGAAAATATTCCGGACGAATGAAGTGCCCAAACCCTCCTGTCCTCCAAAAGAGGAGATAAAGAAAAGTGATCAATTTTAGATAATAAAGAAACCAACTGTGAAGCCTCCCTATCATTAAGATTTCTAGAAAAATCAAAATTCCAAGCAATTGGAGCTAAGAGAGAGCAAGCCATGGAAGCAATTGAAGAATTATGAGAACGAGCCACGCGATAAAGATGCGGAAAATCCGCAGCAAAAGAAGATTGACCCATCCAAACATCCTCCCAAAACCGAACAATTTCCCCATTACCCACCCTTACAGAAAGATGTCGAGACCGACACGTGAAAATTTGAGAAATTGACTTCCAAGGAGCACGGCAACTACCCCTTAAAACCACTCGTGAATCCCTACCATTGTCCTGAATCCCGTACTTGCTTCTTATAACCGAATGCCATAGTGAATCAATCTCCAGTGGAAATTTCCATAACCACTTGCCAAGAAGGGCCAAGTTCCTAGCTACAATGTTACCGATAGCCAAACCCCCTTTCTCCTTAGGTAATGACACCACCTCCCAATTCACCAAATGATCCTTTTTCCCCTCATCCTGATGCCACTTCTTTTAGCACTTGGCATATCGTGGTCTCTCACAAAGTGAAGCAATTATTTTAGGGCCTTGACTATACTATCTCAAATACAACATAATAGTTATAGATTCTTATTATGGACCATGATAAGAGCTTGTTTATCATCTGGATGCCCCAAAACATACATGTGGAATTCATCATGTAAGAATTCTTTTCACATGTGTATCTTCTGAAGGTGCAAACCTATCAAAAGAAACTAGGGGCGGCGAAATCACTAAATGCTGTGCCTGGGAAAAAAAATAATATTGGTAATGAAAAATGCTTGATGGCCTGAATTTGTGTGGCCCGAATGGCTCGAATGTCTCAAAACGACGTCGTTTTCGTTTTGAGACATTCGAGCCTTGAAAATTCGGGCCACCTAGCATTGTTGATTAGTAAATAGTATATGTTTTGGATGGCATTTGTTAGTTTTGTAAAATGTTTTGAACAACTCACGCACCACTGGTTACCTCTCAAAAAATATATATATATATATATATATATTTTCACACACTGAAAAAAAAAAAAATGAATACCATGAGCTGTCCTGTTGGTTTGAGCCCACTTCATTTGGTTTCATAACTCTACCAGTGGCTGCAATTTTTTCATTTTCTGCTCTGATGTCTAGTTTTGAATTTGCAGATTGTTTCAAGAAGAGAGACCAGTGTCCCATACCATTGACTGTAACGTGCTCCCAAAATATCACAAAAAACCAAAATCAGAGGAAGACAGTTTCCAAGATGAGAAAATTACGATGGTTACAGACATCGGACATTCATCTGCTTTCGATTTAGAAGAACATGCAACATAAATCTGATGCCATATCTGGCTAGTTTGAGTTAAAATCAGTTATGTAATAATTATATTTTTTTCTACATGTAGAACTCATGATTCTTTATAACTTTTTACGTGTTATGGACCAAAATTTGTATCTAGTAAAGGAGATCCCAAAATTTGTGATATTTCATGTAAGCGAGAAATTATTTTACTGCAGTCACATATTTAAGGGATGCTCATGACCTTCAACAAAATCTATTCTGTGGTATACCTAAATGGATGACTCATACAATTAAGCTATTAGGCCACATTTGATTAACAATTAAGGGGAGAGGGATAAGGCTATTTTAGTTTATCATAGGCCACATTTGATTCACAAATAAGGGGAGAGGGATAAGACTATTTTATTTTATCCCTGATAAAATTATTTTGCAAACGTGGACTTTGATGCATGGGTAAGGTTATTCTATTGTGACTTGAATATTATGGGTTCGAAACATGTAAATAGACACATTACATGTGGAGGTAAAAACTGTGTGTAAATAACGCTTCTAGATTTTGCTGTAGCTGAGTCTTGTGTATTGAGTTACTTTTCTATTGTGACTTGAGTATTGTGGGTTTAAAACACGTAAATAGCCATATTGCATTTGATCTTGTGGATTATGCTATCTTGGTTTGAATTTTTTTGATTTAGGATTACTTACATCATGGGTCTTTTTATGTTACATATGCAAAATATATTGTCCAGGATAATTGATCTTGGATAAAGATTTTCATTACAAAATGATTAAATGTCATTTTTAAGATGACTTATACTATTCCAAATTAAACATGAAAAATGTCATTTATTTTTTTTAAAATTATATTTGGATTATGAATTTTTGTGAGAATTTTTTGAGTGTCCTCTATGGAGATCAATCCAATAGAAATTGGACACACACAAAAAGGGGTTCTTCCCATGGAATTAAATTAGGCTCATTTTTTCTTCATAAGCTATATTTAAATCTTGAATTTATAAAGGAAAAAAAGAGGAAAAAGTAAACAAAGTAGAAGTTCCTTTTTCCTCATTTTTTTTTTTCTCTTTACATATACCCTTGCAAATCTAAGATCCAAACACAATTTTAACAAAGAAGCTCTAAGAACACAAAAACAATCACATGTGAGGTAACTTATGTGATTGTTTATGTGTTAGCACAGATAAAAATAAAATAAAAAACTACACCCACTTTAATCCCCATTATATGGGGGGTCCTAGAAGTAGTTTTAAATTTGATACAGACCTAACCTTTAGCATAAATTGCATGAAGTGACTGCTCAGATTCAAACCAACAAACCTCAAGGTTGATAGCTCAGCTCACTTAGCTAGCACAAAAGTTGCATTGAAAACTCGACTATAACAACTAGGAAAATCTAAGATACCAAATGACCAAATCATCTTCTTCACCATTCTCTGCTTATCCATAAAAAAGTCATTTAACCATCTCTTTACACTGTACAGGTGATTTTGCAATGCAGTTTCATTCATATTAATGTACCCAAACTAAAACACCAATTATACTCCGAAATCAAGTCATTCCCATCCCCTTAACTATCTGATACGAAATACATATCCGCGATAAACTTTATGTACATTCAGAGCTACTTTCACCTCAATGTGAAGAAGATGAAACTTTTTCACCGTTCTCAGAAGAAGCGAGGAGAGCCAAGTACTCAGATATAGCTTCACCTTCTTTTGCAACTTCAATGTCATAGTCCGCGAAAGCATCCGCATTATGTAGGTCCTCTGTAAGTTCAACTTCCATCTCCACATCCCGATCATCGATCTTGTGACTTGGACCTTCAATATCTCCATTGACACTGGATGAACCTTCAACGCCACCCTCGGTGCTCAAAATATCAGTGCCAAGCGTTGAAGCAGAAGAATTTGCATCCCCATCTACTGCAATGGCGGGATTTGAGTCGGATTGTCCGAGTAGATGACTTAATGCTCGATCTTTTGTGCCAAATGCCCGGACCGCTTCAACCACTACAAACCAAAAAATAATAATAAATAAATAAGCAATAACCCCCCCCCCCCCCCCCCCGCGGTCGTTTGGCAGAGCTTTTAAGTTCTATTTATTCCTACCGATATGGTGGGAACTTGGAACATTAGCAGTACAATATTCATTTACTATTTTTTCTGCCATTTACTTAGTTACTTGTTTCTTTGTATCGATATAATGACTGCAACGAGTTCAATACTTGAGAAATTTTTGTCAAACCAAACCAAATCAAAACAAACCAAACCAAGCCTTAAATCCCATTAAATGGGACACAAATTAATAGAAGTATAGGTAAATACTGGAAAATAAGTATTTGGGTAACTAGAAAAACACGACGACGCAATGGTGCCAGAATATTTTCCACAGCACGTGGTCCCTCTTGCTCGGCATGAAAACCATATTTTTTTAAATAAAAATAAAAATGAAGTTATCTGCTGCCTGATGCAGTATTTTCCTTGACAAAAATTATATGTTGAGGTTTCGTTTTGTTTTTTGTTTTTGTTTTGTTTTGTGTGTGTGCATGTGGTACAAGCTGAGCTCATGACATAAGTGTGAGATACACAAGTTTTGGCCACTAGGCTAACCCTAGTGGTTAATAGTTAGTGATGGTAGCTTGGTGTTTTCGGCTCTTAAGAGTAACAAGTCACCATCTCTTCAATAGCAAGGTAGAAATTAACAAAATGAAGGTCAATTTAGTGTAAACAAACCAGGGGTCAATGAAATATAACCCCCCCCCCCCCCCCCCCCCCCCCCCCAAAAAAAAAAAAAAAAACAAAAAAAAAAAACCCCCAGATCAATTTAGTGAGTACTACACACCTGTTGCTCTTGGGAAACCCATGGATATAAGCTCTTCAATGGCAGCATCAGCTGCTCGACGCAGTCTTTTCCTTTTCTTTGATTCAATATCGAGCTGCAAATCAAAAAAGAAACAAGTGATTAGATTCTGAGATTACTGAACGAAAGAAAATATTCAAGTTATGATAACTTACCTGTATGGCAGAATTAGATTCTGGATTTGTCAAATCATCCAAAGCCTTCTGAGTGTCATTCTCATTTCTTCGAAGGGCTTCTGCAGCGAGATCTTTTGCAAACCTGCAAAATTCAATACCTGTCAGCTTGATTAGTGATTACAAGGATGCCCACAGTGACATGTTCGGTAGCCGGTTTGGGCAGTTGGGATTGGATTGCTAATCCGTGGGCCCCACAAAAATTAAGCTTCGCTGTGAAATATGGCATGGGACTATGAATCCACTACAAGGGTGGGGTTAGCATTCCCATGGGGTATTGCTAATCATATCCCATAGGATTAGACGGTAGAAGACTATTTGGCCCCCAATTTACAAAAACAACAAAGCTGACTATTATTTTTTCAATGCACAAAGCTGACTTTTATGTAATGAGAGCTTTTAAATAATTTCATAGATTTAATCTCAACCAACTAAAGCAAAACAAACACGAGCATGTAACTATTTCCCATAGTAAACAAACAAATGCAATTAATCTCACATTTCCAACCTAATACCACCATATTAGTAATCCCATCACTCAATCCCACCGAACTCATAATCATAGTGAACCTAATCCAGATATCAAACACAGCCAAAACGTTATCGATCAATGTATCAGAAATGTAGGACTGTGCCCCAGGAAAGGTGGGACCAAAGTTGAACTGCATTAAGGCATTGGATTCAAGGCAGGTGACAACATTGGTTCACTTTTTATTTAAAATTTCAGGGGGAAAAAAAATTCCAAGAGTCAGAGCAATATGTAATTACATTAATTTCACCATTCTGTCTTCTATATTTTAATATTTATTTTCACTTTTGAAGACCTAAGAATAAATGGCGACATCTAGTGAGAAAATAATACTGATGACAAAAGTTAACAACAAGAATTGACTTCTAAAAAAGGAAGGAAAAAGAAAAAAACAATAATCAGTGATTGGGAAAATAAATACATTATTCTGGTTCCACTTACCCAATTGACACCAATTCATTCAATCTCTGAAGATCCACAGGTTTCTTGAGGGGTGTCATTCCATAACGCTTTTGCTCCCTGCAATCTTTGACACATAAAAAAGCATACCAAAGAGGATAGAAGTTGATTCAATATTAGATTAGAATGAAACTCACATGATATCATTCCTTCGCCGAATGTCCTCCTCCTGTTTTTGTGCCTTTTTTGCCTTCTCCTCGACAAGGAAATCAACAGCACTCTGAACGTCCTGATTGCTCATGCGCAAAGCCCTTTTTGCATGATGTTCTTTATAGCCCATGCTCATAAGTAGTGATAGGGCTTCATCAGGCACCTGAAGCTGAATTTAGAAACAGAAAAGTTTAGTTAAGATTGAAATAAATAAAAAGAATTACTCAGGACGATTAGCTGCTAAAACATAAAAATCATGGGGTGATTTATGAAGCAGGGAAAAAGGTCAGAGAGGTTGCAGATGCAAGGAAAATAAACAAACAAATAATGAAAGCATTGGAAATAGCTGACAGTGTTTGGACCAAAACTGATTTGAATGGCACAGTATGGAAGCAAGATTCAGGTACAGGTATACAGGTGCATATCTAGACGTCGGGACCCAGTAAACCTCAAATTTAAGGGTATGCGGACTTGGCCAAAAAAGATAATTTTTTATATTTTTAATCTATTATATGAAATAAAATAATGTTATATGTAACATAGTGTCAAAAAAATATTTTACTCATTTTATAGCAATTATACAACAATATATACATATACCAATAGCGTTAAACACAAATATATAAGAAGTGTCCAATGGAAAGTATTAGACACATCTCACACTCTTGTCCAAGTGTTAGGTGGATGACACGGGTATTTGATTTATTTTGACGAGTTTATATAACATAGATTTTAATAGAAGAACGTGTGGTGAGAAGAAGACTAATGACCTCAAAATGAAAGGATGCATGCTGAATGTTTGGATCTGATTAATTTTATTCTTGCAGTTCTTACAATTAGCATATCATGTGACGAAAACATAAAGAAAGTCAAACCTGGAAGTATTTAGTTTGTGCAGAGGTCAAGGCCTGCCTGGATTTTTCAAACTGACCACTGTGGTATGCCACTACTCCTTCCAACAGTTCCATCCGCAGGTGCCTATAGACAAATCAATAAAATGATATAACATTGAATAACTAGAACAATATTTTTATTAACTTCCAAATGGTAAGACACATAAATGGAGGCATCAAAGAATTATACAATGCGATCTCTGGATGGCGAGCTCCTTGAAGGAGCCTGAGACGACTAGATTCCTTCCCATGAGCACGTTCAATTCCTTCCTTCGCTTTTGAAAGGCGCATTCCTGCCACTGAGAGCCAACTGATGTCTCGGAGCATGAAGTAGCACCACACCATATCTATTTGTAGTATTGGGACATTATCAATGAGCTGGAAAGCCAAAAAGGAAGCGATGAAATCATTAAGAGTTACATTAACAGAATCATGTCAAATTGCACAATGTCATTATGCTAAGGGTTGCTTCTTATCTTTTTAGCGTACTCTTGATGCAAAGAAAACTTGGCCATCCTCAAGGTTGCACTGAATAGTAAGCTTCTTTTGTTAAAATGAAATTTGCGAAGTCTAAGAGTTGGCTAATTTGACAACCAACCCATTTCATGAAGAAGAAGAAGAAGAAGAAGAAGAAGAAGAAGAAGAAGACGAGGAAGAAGAGGAGGAAGAAGAAGAAGAAGAAGAAGAAGAAGAAGAAGAAGAAGAAGAGGAAGAAAATGATGCCTAAGTTACATTTAGTTGCTTCTTTTGACAAGCCAACAAAACATCAACAACCAATTTCAAGATAGTAACTCTGCCAAGAATGTTCATAGGAGGTTAGCACTACGAAATGCATGTTCCAAGGTAACACCAAAAAGAAGATTTCACCAATTTCAACAAATGACAAGATAGACTATGCATCATGACATGGCTCTATGTAATTATTTCTTAGAAAACTAAAAAACAAAAACTTCTAAAATACAAATCCCTCACCTCAATGACCTTGGAGTCGCAAAGAGAAAACGCCTCCTACAAGAAAAGAATAAGCTAGGTTAATTTCTTCTTGCAATTACACATGCACACACAAAAAAAAAAAAAAAAGTGTATATATATTTTTTTGTATAATAAAAAATTGGTTTGGGTGCATTATCATCCCCTAAACAATAAAAAAAAAAAAAAAATTGCACAGCGGGTGCACACTCAAACACAGATATTAATGCATTTTAAAAATGTTTTGAAGTGAACAAAAAGGACCTGTTATCATTTTTTTTTTGTTTGTAAAAAGAACCTAAAACAATGCATACACACTTATGTATTAATACATATACATTTCCAGGAAGATGAAGAACAAAGGGTGCTCAATCAAGGAAGAGCTACATCAAAAAAATTGATGACCATCAACATCTTATTGCAGGAAAATTTATGAAGAAAAGCAGCTCAGGCTAACACCCTACGTTATCCCTCCTCTAGGCCATCATTTGGAGCAGTTCTTGAATTTGGTATGTAAAACCCAAGCTAAAAATGGAATGCCATAAATTAAATTGAGTATTTATCCACGCACAATTATATCACGCAAACCTACTCTTTTTGTTCTGGCATGTAGTCCACCAGATACTAACCTCTCCCATGGCAAGCACTTCCAATGCATCTTTATACCTTTCCGTTCTAATCAACTGTTTAGCATTTGCATGAAGCATTAAACCCATCATCACAGCCCTGTCAAATTACCATCAAAATTTGTTTCTGTTAGAAAGAACTGTGGTTTAAAGACTTTAGAAAGAGAACTGGTCACATACCTACAAAAGCATTTTAGCAATAAAACATATAAAAGATCCATTTATACACCATACCGCTGATCAGTCTCAGATCCCAATTGTACTGTTTCTCCACTCTGATTTTCCAGTTCTATGTTGTAGTCTTCAATTGGTAATGAACCATCTGCATGTCTCTTGGCCAGTGAATTCACAGCAGCCCTGTAGTTTCATGTTGTTATGAGCAAAGCTTGAGAGGAAATAAAAAGCAGTGAATCTGTTTAAACAAGCTGAACAAAATGGAATAATGATCTTATTGCTATTGATACCTCCTTTCCGCTCCACCTCAAAAAATACTATAACAATATGATAGTCAAAGTCACGACACAACAGTCATCTGTAAGTGCTAAGTTAATACACTAACCCATTTGCAAAAAACAGTTCAGACACCATTGGTTCATGAGAGGTGTGCAATCAAAGATGATTGTAGGGTTTATCCAGTCTAGGAGATGATGAAAGAGAGGACAGAGAATTTTTGTGATAGGCGTAGGCCTAAGGATGTAATTCCAGTTCAAAGGTCTTCAAATGTTGGGTGATCAACCCACAAGAATGAAGTGCGTTTGAAATCCAAGGGTGATACCTGGCTAGCAAAGGTCAATCTCCAATATCCTCACCCATGACAGACAGGGACAGAGACTTGGTAATAAGATATAGCTTGTGTTGTGTGCTGGGACTCTCCCCCAAGCACAGTCCCCCCACACGTGTTGCATAGCTGTTCATAGGCAAGTCACATGGATGTGACCAATTGACATTTGACGCATTCTTGAAAATTTTAAATATGTCGGCAATCAATTATTAATAGTTTCTTCCTTGTGATATGTATGATGGTTAGCATCACTAATCAGAAAGTTATACACACAATCAAATATTTTTCCTTCACCGCTTCAGTAGTGTAGAACTCTTGTGGTTATAGGAATAGTATATGCATTTTAAAATGCCACTAGGTTAGGCAAGAATAAGGTGAGCTTTCGGAATGTTTTGGTTGTCATTAGGATCTTATAAAGCCTATATGAACCTCACTAAAAAATCTGGGTTAGACACAAAATAAAACTGATAAGCCATGCAACCTTGTACACACTGAATACAAAGCAAACTAACAACTACAAAAAAAGACTCCTAAAAATCAATAGGTATATATGACTCCCAAAAAACACTACAAAAAATGGAAAATTTTCTCTTAACCAAAAGAACAATGAAACAACACCATGCCTTTCAAAAAATAGATTGAGCTCTCTTTCCCTTCAAACAATCTACAATTTCTGTCTCTCCAAAAGCACTAGATAACACATAAAAGAGCAATGTCCCAAGCCTTTCTATTACTAGTTCTCAGACAACCTCTAAGCCAAAAGATCCTACACTGACCTCAATATCACCCTTATCATTCAAAAAACTGAGAACAACGAACTCCAAACCTAAGAAGCAGAAAGTGATTCACTGACTTTCCTTCACACTTACACATACACCACCACAATCCTATCGAAAACCTATCCCGTCTTCTCAAATTATCAAACAATAATGATGACCTCCCTAATAGTTGTCTATGCCAATTTCCTACTCCTCACAAAATAAGTATACCCCTAGTGTGCAATTTTCTTAGCTATTCATAGTGTAAAAAATGGCTATAAGGTTGCATGATACTCATCTCCTAATAAAGGCTCAATCCAACACATTGGTTGACCAAATAAAAAGCCTACTTTTCTCTCCCTATCAGACTTAGTGGTAATGCCTGCAATTGAAAAGTAAATACATATGTATAATAGTTCAATATGAAGACAAAAATAAGTAAAACACCAATGCAATAGCATAATTTCGATTCCATGACAATTCAATTGTGTTCCTGTTTAAGTTCTTAATTCTAGCATCTAACTCAAACACAAACCACATGGATACCATGAACCAACCATAAGTCTCACTACTCATAGAATTCAACACCCAAATTCTAGGACCAAGCACCACACCATCAATCTTATTAAGGGTCATCTAACTGGGGAGTTAGTACTGATTCATGAAGAAGGTTTTGACCTGCACATCAATCTTTATAATTTCCCAGGAAATCATTCCACTTTCTATTGGTAACTATCAATTGAAATTTCAAAATTGCAAAATCAATATTGATCATTTGTTCGTACTATAACTTAATTTAAGATATGCACACCCGGATAGTATATATTTATGCATACACATATAACCCCAGATAATCAATATACTAGAATACCAACTTTTGTTTAATTCAACCCAATACATAATTCATCAAATACCCATTGCAATTAACAAAAAAAGAAAAAAAAAAAAAAGAAAAAAAAGGGGACTTCAACAGACATATATATATATATATATATATATGGGGAGAGAGAGAGAGAGAGAGGGGGGGGGGTTCTAGAGAGAGAAAGGGACTGACTTGAGTCTAGAGAGTCGAGTAGAGCGTTCTTCCTCGGCCATCAATTCGTCCTTCAAGGCCTTGCCTTGATCAGCACAGACACGACTAGCCAAAACCTTGGAATTGTTCTTGAAGCCCAATTGGGTAAGTTTCTGAGTCCCATCGCCGTCTTTCAAAACCTTGCCAGCGCATATGAGGTTGATCGATTCGGATCCACAGTTGGATCGCTTTGCAACCTCTTCTCTCAGCATGGGTACAGTCCATTCCTCCAATTCCACCTCCAAAACCCCAGACCACGCCCCCGCTATCTTCAGTTTCGCCATTGTTAAAAGTTATCTGTACACTGATATATACCCACACACAGATAGAGAAGAATTGGGGAAGACTAGGTGAGAGAAGTCTCTATATAAGAGGGGTTTTCTTGGGGAGTAAGGGTTTGGTTTATTTCTTGGGGAATAAGGTTGGTTTATTTTAATAGGTTGTTCATATTAAAAAAATAATTTTATTTATTATATAAATTATAAAGATTTAAAATTATGCCATATATATTAATTAATATATAGATTTAATCAGTTACTTTCATAATTGGATTGGTATGATCGATTATCAAATAAAAGATTATCAGGATTAGTATGTTCAGATTCATGGTCAGATTCATTAGGAGAGATAGCACCATTTTGCTGAAAATTATCTAAACTTTTATTAATCTTTAAAACAATGATTTCATCTTCTAAAAGTTTATCTTTATTTTGTAAATCTTTAATAAGGTGTTTAAGTTGATTAATTTTCTGTTGTAGATCTTGAAGAGTAATCTCTTTGTGTTTATTTTTAAATCTTTCTAAGGTTTTGGATAAACTAATAATTGGTTTGTCAATTTTTTGTTTATTAGGAGTATTTATTAATCAACAATGATTCATCCCCCTTTTTCCCCCACCCCCTTTGACCCCTTCTCTCTCTCATTGGTCCCCTTTTCTTTTCTTTTTCTTTTTTTTTCCTGCTCCTCCAATCATCACCCGCCACGTGGCAAGGGGGTGAGGGGTGACCCCCAAAAGGGGTCCCAAGCATTATTCATTTAGAATAAAGATTTGGACCCCCTTTTCCCTCACCCCCTTTGACCCCCTTTCTTTTTTGATTGGTCACTTTTTCTTTTTCTTTTTCTTTTTTTTCTTCTCCTCCAATCACCATCCGCCACGTGCGTGTGGGGGTGGTGGGGGTTGAAGTTTGAGGGGGTCTAAATCACTGCTGATTCATTTATTCATAAAGATTTTAATTTGTTAATATATTTTTGTTTTAATTCAGAATCTTTTAATTTACTAATTAAATCAATAAGGACAGTTTCTTCTTGATTTTGTTTAGTAAGAACAGTAATTTGTTTCACAGGTTTACAACAAATATTATTACATCCTAATGCTATGGTAATCGGATGAAGTATGATGATGATCAGAAGAGAAATTACTAGCAGATTGGTTTAATTGGAAGATTTCAAATAATTGATTTTTAGATTCATCATTGATTTGGAGTTGATTAACTTTATCTATTAATTTTTTCTTTTCTTTAAATTTATTAGAAGAATGACCTTTTTTACCACAATTATAACAAGTAATATCTTTAGTGGATTTAGATTTTGGATGAGATTTTTTATAATATTTCTTTTTGGGTTTAGTATAGAATTTATCAGTTGATTTTGAAGGTGAATATTTCGTTCTATATTTATTGGAATATTTGGATTTGTGGTACTTATGTTTTTTGCGGCGAGAATGAGCTACAGGAGGTAAACCATATTGTTCACAAAAGTTGCCTAATTTATATTTAACTTTATATTTATCCTTAGCAGCTTTTTGACTAAGTTTAAGATCAATACACATTTTTAATCCTTCTTTTTGAATAGTACTAATAATATCACCATAGGTTAAATTATCATATTCAATAATGCCTGTAGGTTGACTAAGGACATCTCTAATTTTATGAGTAAAAAGATTAGGTAAACCATTAATGAATTTTTCTTTCCAAAAAGATTTAGTACAATCTCACTACAAGAAAATGTAGCAATGGCGACTAAAAAAATTATTTTCGTCGCTGAAAGTGCCATTTTCGGCGACTATAATGGAATTAGTAGCCAAAAGTGAAGACTTTTGGCGACTAAAAGAATTTAATAGCCAAATGTATAGTTATTGACGACTAAAAATCAATTTAGTCGCCGATTATATGGGTTTTACCGACTAGAGGTTTTTTAGTAGCCAAAAGTGACGGTTTTTGGCGACTAAAATAATTTAGTAGCCAAAAGTATAGGTTTTGGCGACTAAAAAACAGTTTGGTCGCCGATTATATGTGTTTTGGTGACTAAAAACAATTTGGTTGCTGAAAGTGAAGCTTTTTGGCTACTAAAAAAAATTTAGTAGCTAAAAACAGACAATTGGCGACTAAAATTCAGTTTAGTAGCCAAAAGGGGACGTTTTTGGCGACTAAAAACAGGTTTAGTCGCCAAAACTGTTTATTTTTAGGCAGAACTTATTTTTTTAGCGACTAAAAAATAATTAGTAGTCCAAAATTATAGAATTGGCAACTAAATAATGGATTAAGTGGCCAAAAGTGGCCTCAATTTTTTTTAATAAATAATTTATTTTTTACATAAATTATATTGAATAAAAATAATTATATTTATATATATAGTTTTATATTAACACGGGTCAATATACTATATAAATAATATATATTGCATATATATTCATGTGGTGTTGTAGTGGCATAGTGGATGGAGTGTGTTGCTAAAGGTTTAGAATGTGGGACATGTTGGTGGTTCAAATCTCAAAAAAAGCGAAAAAGTTAAATTTTTTTTTTCCACGGAAGCACCTTTGGCGACTAAAATTATTAGTCGCCAAAAGTCTTTATTTTGGCGACTTAACGGTTTAGTCGGCGATTCAGTGAGTATTGGCGACTAAAGGATTAGTCGCTAAATGTATGATTTTCAAAAGTGTAAATCACTATTTGCGACTAAAACTTTGGTCGCTAAAGGCCTTTTTTTTGCCGACTAAAAAAGTTTTAGTCGCCAATACCTCCGGTGACCATGTATTCGCGACAAAAGCTGTAACAACCCAGATTTTTAATTATGTTGTAGAATTTATACTAATATTATTTAATCTCAGCTCAGAAAATATATAATTTATTATATATTATTATGCGTAATTTTATAAAATAATATAATTATTAAAAGTTTAGGGGTCAAAATATAAATAATAATAATATAGATGATATAAATAATAATAATAATAGGTGTGGCATTAAAATAAATAATTAATTTTCTGTTAGTATATGATAAAGTGTAATTTAATTAATAATTAAATTATTTATATAATTATATTAAAATATTGAATCAAAAGGTAATTATCTTAAATATCTATTAAGAATAAGATTAAATCTATATAATTATGAATTATATCCAAGGGAAAGGGACGCGTTGGCATATCACTGAACGTCCCTCCCTATATATAGTGGGGCGTTGCACCTGGGTGGAAAGAAAGGAAAAGAGAAAAGAAAGAAGAAAGAAAAAAAAAGGAAAGAAAAGAAAGAGAGGAAAGGAAGGAAGGAATAGTGGAAGGTGAAAGAGTTTTTGATAGTGAAAAGAAAGGGTGAGGTATTAAAATTAAGGTGAGTTATATTATATCTTGAGTCACCAAAATGTATTTTACTTATATTTTGCCTTACCAAAATCTGTTTTATATAAATTATATTTTATTAGTATATTAATAAAAGTTATGTTTTATAAAGATTTCAGTTACGTGGTTTTGTATTTGAACCCTATTTGCTTAAAAGGAAACCCATGGATATGTTTGTTTATATTTTAAAGAATATTTAGCTATGGCCTTATAAACAATTATGTTTTGTAAGTACCACCACCGGAGTCCCACGCCTTGGAGAACTTAAATAACCATTGGCCTCTGTTTGGTTACTTTGTGGCCCTCTGATCCATTGACCTATGTTCTGTGCGGAGCAAAGTACTGTGCGGAGCTAAGTGCTACACTATTGTGGGAGCCACCTCTTGAATCCGTACCTCTGTTCTGACTGTTACTTCAGTGACCTCTGTTCTGTTCTGTTCAGTACCGTGGTTATGGTCATTTACTTTCATAATTTCTGTATTTCAGTTCTGCCACTTAAATGATTTATTTACCAAAATGAGTTATGTAAATGTTTTGGCCTAACTAACGATCCATGGTTATTTCGTGTCCCTTATACTCTTGGTATAATATTTCTCACTCTGCCATGTGCTTATAGTTGTTTACCAATTTTCAGGAAACATGCAATTCAGAAATAACTTTTGAAAAGTCTTAGATGCGGGGCTGCGGAATAGACACACACAACTCTTTTATGATATTTCTCTATGTAAATAACGACCTTTTTGGTCAATATAATTTTGTAATAAAAATAGAAGCTCCGATGATTATTTTGGTACCCTTATTTAAATATTTTTTCCGCTTGCGTTTATTGATTTGTTTTAGAATTGGCCGGAGGTAACCTTAGTTACTGGCCATCACGATGCTTAACCCTTGGGTACGGGGAGCGGGTCGTGACAAAAGCAGCGACTAAAAATTTTAGTTGGGGAAACTAAAAAGTCGACTTTTGGCGACTAAAAATGGACTTTTGGCGACTAAAAATTTAGTTGCCAAAGGTGATTTTTCTTGTAGTGTCTTCACGTAACATAACGCGAGAGGTAAATACATCTTTATACCATCTAAAGTCACTTAATGTAGGACAAGTAAGATTACTAAGTTGATCATGTATGCGAGAATAGATATTAGTAGGGGTACCTATAAAATGTCGGACTATGGTATAAATTAAAGTATTAATACCATCAGGTTTATAATAGCCAATAGTTTCATCAAAGATAGGTAAATCATGTTCATCTTTTTGACTTGCATGTAAAATAGATTCTCTTTGATCTTCAGTAAGATATTTTTCCCACCAAAATTTGAGCATTCCGATAAAACCAGAAGTAATTAAGGAAACAATTTCAGGTTGAGTATAATTTGGGTAATTACTAAGATAACTATTTGCAACCATAGATAAATGATTTAATTTTTGAATGATTTGATCTTCACTAAGACCATCGATATTCCATTAGTATAATTTTTTCGCAGATACAGAAAATTGATTATTAAGATTTGTTTCTTCATATTGGAGATCAGGAGGAGTAGGTCGGGAATACCAATTTTTAGTAGTTGTAGGATTAACTTTAGGATAATTAATGCGATTAAGATTAGCAAATTGAAATTGTTGAGCTAAAAGATTAATGTCATTATCAGTGGTAGCAGTATCTGATTGAGTAGAAGCAATGTCACGACTCGAACTAGGGACTTATCGGAATCGCGACCGGCCAGCGCCTTGATTCGCACCCTAGGCCTACTACTATCTACTATCCAGTTTAGAGAACAAATAAATAAATCATCGCAAATACTTGGTGAGTTCATTTCACTAGAGCACTGCTATATTAGTCATACAAGTCATAAAGAAAAGTTAAGCAAACTCTTGCAAATGTAATACCGTACATTCGAACGGAACATCCCGGACGTTGGGGGAAATTAAAGATACCAACGGGTGAGGCGTTATAAGGGTGGTTGTTGGGACGCGGCCATCGTCCCTTGGCATGATCATGACCATTTGATATTAGTATGGGTAGCTCCCTACTTCTCTGGCAACATATCCAGTCGAATGGGCATATGTACGTATATTTTGATATCTATATAAGAGCATTTATTTTGCCTTTCCAGCCATTGGGCTTTGAAAACTTGAAATATTATGTTTGAACCGTGGCAAACTTGTAAATTATGTAAGTATGTTCTCACAAGCTTTATAGCTCATGGGTGTGTTACTAACCCATTTCAGGTAAGAAGAATGCTTAGAGGATAACCAAAGGCCTTTTTGTGATGTCTCGTGGCCTGGGATGGATTCTGGACCTTTAGTTTTATATAAGTCATGTATTACCTCTTTTGTTGGCATAGGGCCAAGTTATTGTGTAACTTAACTTTTCTTTATGACTTGTATGACTAATATAGCAGTGCTCTAGTGAAGTGAACTCACCAAGTATTTGCAATGATTTATTTATTTGTTCTCTAAACTGGATAGTAGATAGTAGTAGGCCTAGGGTGCGAATCGAGGCGCTGGCCGGTCGCGATTCCGATAAGCCCCTAGTTCGGGTCGTGACAAACTTGGTATCAGAGCTATGGGTTTAGAGAACCTTAAATCCATAGAGCATTAAGACACTTGCACTACGACACTCAATGCATGCTACGTGTCTAAGTGTCTCATCCAGTAACCTGTTTGGGGTAGATACCTTAAGAAAACTGACTACAGCCTTAAGTTACTGTAGTTTTCCTCATTACCCGTATTTTTGCCTTTGGTCCGGTACTTACAAGAAAGTGGGTAGGTAGGTTCAATGGCTAGGATTAAATCTTGGAGAAAACCTAAGGCTAGGATTGAAAGGTGAATGTTGTGGTAAAAAAGGGAGTGAGGTGGATGCATATTCCATCTCACGAAAAATTCCAGCCATGGTGGCTGATTTTCCACCACAAATTGCACTGCTCGGATAAAACGCAGTGCGCGGACATCCGGGCTGTCCGAAAATCGGTTCATTAAAAATCCTATTTAATCACTGTTGACTAATTTTGACATTCTGAGTTCGATGGTGTGATCCGTTTCGCCTAAAAAAATATACATCTTTAAGAGTTTCGTTTTTGACACACTCAAAGAGGATTATCAATTATTGTTCTGTTATAGGTCCGCGCCGGATGGCGAAGTATAGATAATATTATTAAAATGGCATTGAGAAACTTATTAAATATGAGATGTGACCTCTGTTCATTGTCGGTGTCAAACAAAAGGCGAAAAGTTGGATCGGGTTTTCACAAGCAATGTCTAAAGGAGGTCGTTGGTTTAATACAGTAAGACATTTTTCAGTAGATGGAGAAGTTGTTTCAGTAGATGGAGTAGCTAATTTAGTGAATAATTGTTTGATAGCCTTAACAGTCGAATTGTCTTGAGTTACTAAACTATTTCGTTTGGAACGATTACTAGGTAAATTCAGTAAAGATTGATCTAAAGATGGTTTGGTAGAAGTATGGTTAGCTGAGTAATCATCTAAATTAGTTTCTAGCTTATCTAATTATTTACCAATTGTTTTTAAACATTGATTAGTATAATTGTTTTGTTCAATAACCTTTTTGATTTCAAGGTCAGTGCTTGTTAACTTAAAAGGAGAGGCTTGAATAACAGATCCTTGATGTTCTATAAGTATGGTGGATAAAGGGGATGACTAGAACTAACAGTAGTATTGGGAGAAGTTTTTCATTTATGTTTTGTGATTGTATTTACTTTGTTGTAATAATTTTCTAAATATTCAAAGAAAGGAACTTCTAAACTATGTTCAGTCATAAACGTATACCATTTGTGAGTAATTTTAGATTGTTGATTAGAATCATATTTAAGTTGATAAGCATGACGCTTAGGTCTATTAGTTTTAGATTTAAATTCAAGATGTAATTTATCTAAATCAGGAGTAAAAGGTTTACTAATAGTCATTAATTGAGGATTTATTGGAGGTATGACTTCAAAATCAGTTTGAGTTGGGGAGTCTTGAGACTCAGTATCTTCTTCTTGGAGATGTGTGTGAGTAGAATAAACTAGTTTACTGATTTGGAAGGTTGTAGAGTCATCAACTCCTTTCATCTTACTATGGGAAGCCGGACCAAAATGAATTTGACTATTTTTTCGAAACAAAGGTGTATTAAATATTTCATCATCAGTTTCAGTATCAGTAGGTACACTAGAGGTACTATGACGAGAGGATTGACCTGATCTATTAAATTTATTCGAACAAAACCATCAATAAATTGTTGGATGTTTTGGATATCTTGACTAGTAGATTGTTTTTTATTATGTTGGTAATTTTCATTGACTGTAACCCATTGGTCTGGGAGAGTAATATCTTTCCATTCAATTATTTTTGGTATATTTATATTAGTATCATTATTGCTACTTTGAATCAGTAAAGTTTTGTCTTTTGGACTTTTATGTAAAGCTTTAACATTTAAATTAGTTTTAATACATTTGTAATAAACACGATAAATTAAAGCAATATTATGAACTTTTTCTTTCATATTCGTAAAAGAACCACTTAACTGAATATTCAAAGTTAATACATCTAATATATGTGGATCCCTAAAACTAAGAGTAAAATCAGGAAAGCAATTAAAATGGACGGGTCCTTGGTGTAGACCAGTTTCCATCATACCCATTAAACTATCATTATAATCAAGAAAACGAGCATCTCTTAAACATAATAATACATAAGTATTTTTACCTTGTTGAGTTAATGGTTTGATTCCAACTTGAATTAATCCTAAATGAATAAAATTATGACCAGTTCTTAAATGACGTTTAATAGTATTAGCATCCAGTAATTGACATGTTTCTCTAGGACATTCTAAAGCATAAACTTGTTCTAAAGTTTTAACATGGAGATTAACATTAAACGTGGACTGTAGAAAAGTAGTTTTATAAATTTCTTTAACTAGTAATTTTGGTATGTTCCAACTTACATCAATTTTATCATGTTGTAATTCAACATCTTCTTCATTAATTAGTAATCCTGGATTAGGTAAAGAGGGTAAAGTTGTAAATCTAGAGCTGACTGAAGAATTATTTCTAAATAATCGACTTATGTTTCCTTTACTTAAAATTAGCTTATGGTGAGCTTAATACATTGTCTAAATTTATCATGTTTTCACATATGATGTGTTCACACATACCTAATTCGGAAAACCCCTAAAATCCAACACTGCCTAACCAAAGGACTTACCTAGGACTGGGACGAAGGATGGGTGGCTAATAACAAGGTGGAAAGACACAGATAGAATTTTGACAGATTAAGCGAACGATAAACAATTTTAGATAGAGGAAATAGAGTTGACACAGAAATAACAATTGCAGTAAGCAACAGATAGCAACACAACTTGGCTTTGATACCAAAAGGGAACGGAAGTAGGAAGACGGTAGAAAAGTGAAATAATATGCACACAAAATACTAAATAAGAGTGAAATAATATGCACACAAAATATACTTTAAATTAGTAATACAAAATAAAAAATTAAACTTACAATTTTTTACTGGAAGTAACTGCAAGGAGTTGCTTCAACGTACATAACTTGAAAACTGGAAAATAAGTAGAAATTATAATTACAGAGATAGGTTTTGTTTGAGGTAAGGGAATTCTCAATTTCTAACTATGTCTGCAAATGACTAAAACATTACAATTTATAGGAAGAAGATAACTATGCAGCATGTAACTTGGAGTAGCTAGCAACACATGAAAATGGGCAAGCTGGCAGATACTTTCGGCTGATTAACTGAAAATTGATGTAGCTTTTGACTATTGTTGATTGATGAATAGTGAACAGTAAATTTGACTTTTACTATTCATTACTTTCGGTGGAGGAGGCATGTGACTGAAAGAATAATATAGATATATATATCAGCAGCTTTTCTCAAAAGAAGAGTATTCATTGAAGCTGATAATTATAGCTATATTATGTTGACTATATTAGGCATATGGATCTTGAGCATCTTGAAACTCGGGTCCATGTGGATTCTGAGTAGTTGATCCTTCAGAAGAGTTTGAACTGTCTGAACCTTCTTCTGAACTGTCTGACTCAGATTCTGATTTGACTTGGGCTATGAGGAGACGAGCTATTTGGCGCAGCTTAACTTTGGATGACTTGGACTTGGACTTGACTTTGGGCTTAGCCTGAGATGCAGAGGGCTTAGAATTAGCCTTGGACTTGGATTGATCAGATTTGGGCTTTGCTGACTTGGACTTAGAAGAGCTTGAAGATGGGCTTCTAAGATTGATTGGAGGAAGTGGGCTTCCTTGAGTTACTGAAGCAATTGGGTTCTGCTGAGTTTTGACCATGCAGGTGTTGGAGCATGAATGTTGACTAGAAATTCTGTCTGAACTTGTTCAATGATACGTAGAACTTTGAAATTATCCCACCATTTGACCAAATGTTGACGAATGACTATATCATCAGAGATAGCATATTGCCATTTAAATATCCATAGAACTTTGTATTTGGATATGAAAATGAGCAAGGTAGGAAACTTCTTTTGTTGTGGACTAAATGAAAAAACAGTGGAGAAGTAGTTGACTTGTTCAATCAAAATTAAAAGGAGAATATCTGTGATGGCGCCATATTGAGACCACCATCGCAAAAACCAAGTAAGAAATTTTGATTTGAATTTGTGATCAAATTGGAGAAACCAAGAATGACTATTTGACTCATTTTGATAAAGGAGAACTTTGAACCAAACATCAATATAATCATAATAACTATATTGAAGTGAATGACCAAGTAAATCACGGAGTTGGTAAGGAGAACCCCATTCATTTAAGGAAACAATATTATGAATATATAATGAATGGTACACAATTTTACTAGTGTAAGTGTGATCATAAATAGGTTTAATAACAATAGATTGATGGTTGAACAGAATATCTTTATAGAAGGTGATTGACTTTTCTGGATGGAGATGAACAAAATGCCATCTAGGAGGGAAATAGGTTTTGACTAGATCAAGAACAGTGGCAGTTTTGTGATTAGGTTCTTTAAAAAACAGAGTTGTAGTAGTAGATGGAACATAATTAGAACAGGTAGATTTAATAGGGTTAGGAGGATATGGAGTGACTGCTTGACTAAAGGAGGCAAATGGATCAGTGGCTAATGCAGATGTATAACTGGGTTTAGGAATATTACCAAGAATTTGGTAACGGTTGACTAATTCAGTAGGATGATATCTGGTGACTAGATCTAAAGGAGGAGGAACAAACGGTTAACTAGATGAGACCAAGGCTTTGGAAGGAGGCCGTGGACGAGACATTTGTAAAAAAGGAAATATCAATTAACATCCACTGAGGACATCTAATTGATCAATATGAGAGTTTAAACAGTTAATATAATAAGCAAGTTGTTGTCGATGAGCTTTAATCCGACGGCATTGAATATACTGAGCACGTTTAGTGGGAGGATGGGTTGATTGGGTTGATTTGAGAAGGGTAAGGCGAGAAGCAGTATGTTTAATTAGGGCTTCATAGTGTTTAATTTGATGTTTGTGGTGAGAAATAGAAGAAATAGGCATTATCTACCCTGTAAAAATTCTCGGGTAAGAAAATCAGGAATAGAATTTTGACAACCAGGAATATATTCAATATCAAAATAAAAAATACTTAAAATAGATTGCCAACGAGCAAAAATTTGCTTACTAGCAAGATTTTGAACATCTTTTTTTAAAACATATTTAGCAGATTTGCAATCAACACGAAGTAAGAATTTTTGATTTAAAATATCATCTTGAAATTTACTAATACATAAAACAGTAGCTAAAATTTCTTGTTTAATAGTACTATAATTTTTTTGTGCTTTATTCCAGACACCAGAATGAAAACGAACAATTTGTTCAGATGACTGAGGAGTGACTTTCTGAAGAAGGATGCCACCATAACCAATATCAGAGGCATCAGTTTGAATAATTTTGAATGAATTTTTAGTAGAAATACCAAGACAAGAAAGAGACTTGACATATTGTTTAACTTGTCTAACAATTGCAGTATGAGTAGAATACCAAGGAGGAGGATTATCCTTTAACCGATCAAATAATGGTTGACAGGTTTTCCTAAGGTCTTTGTTAAATTCAGCAATATAATTCAATGATCCTAAAAACCGTTGTAACTGGGTTTTATCTAAGATTTCATCAGGAAATTTAGAAGCAAACTCAATGGAACGACTAATAGGGAGAATTGTATTCTGGTGAATATCATATCCTAAAAATCGGACTTTAGTTTGAAATAATTTAATCTTAGGAGTAGAGATGACTAGACCATGACTTTTGATGGTATAAAAGAAAGCAGTAAGATGCTTCCAATGTTCACTAAGTGACTTAGAGAAAATAAGGATGTCATCAATATAAACTATGGAAAAATGACTAAAGGGATTGAAAATATCATTCATTATATTTTGAAATTCACTATGAGCATTTTTTAATCCAAAAGGCATGACATTCCATTCAAAATGACCAAAGGCTGTAGTGAAAGCAGTTTTATATCTATCTTTATGATGAATTTGTATTTGCCAGAAACCACTTTTTAAATCAAATTTACTAAAAATTACAGTTTGACTAAGTCTCTTGATTAAGTCTTTTTTATTAGGGATAGGATATCTAATCCATTCTAAAACTTTATTTAATGGCTTATAATTAATAACTAATTGAGGGACACCTCTTTCTAATTCAGCATTTTTATTAACATAAAAAGCAGGACAAGACTAGGGGGACTTACTGGGACTAATAATCTTATTTGTTAATAGTGCATTGATTTCTTTCTTACACATTTCAACTAATTCATGATTCATTTGAATAGGTCGAGATTTAGTAGGAATTTGTCTTTCATGAAAATCTTTAATATAAGGTAGGGTAACTACATATTTTTTGCTATGCCAAAAAGCAGTGGGTAAAGTAGAACAAACAGTTGTTTCTAATTTAAGTTTAAATTCTTCAATTTGAGATATAATAACAGGATCAAGTAATTGTGCTTCAATTATTTTATAATTAACTTCTTCCTTAAGATATTTTAATTGACGAGTTAAACGATTAATAGATTGAGTAATGGAACAATCTTTTAATTAATTTAATTTTAAAACTTCAGGGGGAGATAGAAATTTAAACGTAACTGTTTGACCAAAAGCTTGAGTAGTGATGCCTTGACTAGAAGTAGTAAATGGATATAGTAAAAATATGAATGGTGTTCCTAAAATAATTTTATCAGTCATATTGCGGACTAATACAAAAGATGTTTTAAAACAAACATTATTTTGACATATATGAACTTTTGGTTTATACTTAATGTGCATTTTACTACCATTAGCAGAAGTTAATTTTTCACTAGTTTTTTCATAATATTTTGTGGGGAGTAATCCTTCTTGGATACAATTTAGATCAGCACCCGTATCAATTATTAATTAATATATATATCATTTATTAGTATATTAATTAATATATCAAATGATACTTATAATATTATTCTTATTTTAATAAATAAGGGATCGGAAAGTAAAAAGTCATGTGCATGAATATAATTTAACTTACTTACATTAAAAAAATAATTTAAATTGTTTTATAATTCTAACTTTAATTTACTATAATATAATATAATTGTGGATGGTAAATTTATTTCTACATGAGGTTAATGAGATGATATGTCTTAATTTGCACCTACAAAACAAATCAAAGTCAGATATTACTCCCGACCTAAATATGTCGGAAGGATTGTCCAACGATCAAATTAACATTCTTGTTAGTTATGATTGTAATAGAAAAATATAGGAAGGGTATGTTTGGGTAGGTGTTTTGGGTTATCTCTCTATGTCCTATTGTTTGCTTGACTTTTTTTAATAGTTAATTTGTATGCCATTGTTGTCCGTCGATCTTCTTTTGATCGGACGGTTAGTCTTTTGTCATGAATCATTTTAGTAGTGATCAGCTTGCATTTGCTATTGATCTTCAGATCTCTACTTATCGAACGATTGCCCCTTGTCAAAAGTGGTGGCCAACTTGCATATGGGCACGATCATTGGATCTTAATTGATAAGATGGATACCTCTCTTGTCAGAGATTATTTCGGCGGTAGACAACTTGCATTTGCCCTTGCCTATTGAATTTGCCCCAATTAGAGAGTCATCTTTATTTTAGTGATCAGTCCTGATTTTGTTTGATATGCTCAATGGATTTGATCGACCATTTATTTATTTTAGGCTTACTTGGCTTATTTGGGCTTATATTTCTATTGGGTTGGGTTTGGATTTTCAACCTCCACAACCATTTATTACAAGTATATATATATATATGTATATTTAATATCTTCTTTATTATAGAAATAGAGTGTGATCAAGGATGGATCCAATATTTTGATTAGGCACGAATATATTTACTAATAATTTAATATATATATATATATGAACTATAATAATGATTTCTAGTGACACAAAAGTAAAAAATAACCTGAATATATATATATATATATATATATAAGTAAGTTTACTTTGATCCACATTGAGTTAGAAAATATAATAACTGTAAGATAATCTATCTAATGAAGTACAGTATTATGATTTGTGCTCAGCCATCTTTCATTTTATTAAAAGCATCTATAATAGAATCTAATTAAAATCTTAAACAATATATTTTTTAATAAATATGATCAAGTAACTTGTTAAATCTTCCTCCGCCATTTTCTCTCATTGCAGTCTAGTGCTTGTAGTTGAGACTAGGCATAAGAAACTAAATTCTCTTTTTATTATTTCTTGTCCTAAATTTTTGATTTTATATTTCAACACCCATGTGTAGACACCCCATTTTTTACCACCCTTACGACTTGGACGTCACCGCTTGCACAACCAATGATGAATGTGTATATGCTTGTCAAGTGCTCGGAGTCCTCAGTAGAATGCCACAGCTTTGAGCCTTCAAAATCCTATACACCTCTTGCCTTGTTTTGGACCACAACCATAGTTCTTCAAGCCTGAAACACCTTAGGACCTGCCGACCACCACTGTTGGCTACCGGCCACTTGTGTGGCCTGCAGGCCAGAATTAGGGCCGCAAGTGTGTTTTGCCAGATATTTTGGCCAGTTGTGCTAGCTATTTCCACAGAAGCTTGCACCTGTCTACACATATATGTATTGATATTTCTGAGGGAGTTTGATGTTTGTCTATATATAGGAGACCTCCCCTTCCATCTTTAAGGTTGGAAAATTTTGGAGCAAAATATTTTCTTTCTTTCTCTCGCAAATTTCTTGAGCCTTTGCCTATACACTCTAAACCAAACCTTGTGATCTTTGAGCTGAGGTATTTTTGAGCCTACTTTGAGCTCTTGAGGGTGTGTAAGTGTTGGTTTAACACTTGGAAAGTGTTCTCCTCTTCAAGAGGTATAAGTCTTGGTTTATTATTTTGCTTTAATTGCTATTTTGCCTACTGTTTTTGGGTTGTTTTTGGACCGTCTAAACTCTGAAATTTTGGGCTGAAACTTGCAGTTTAAGGCCAATAAGGGTAAAGGGATGGCTCACCATTCCTTCTTCCTAGTTTCCAAGGCTTTTACCCTTGTGTTTCCCACCTCTTTGTCCACTTTCTTTGAGCTTTTAAATACTAAATTTCAAAGATTTTTTAGTGGCTAAAATGTTGTTTTGAAGGCCAAAAATGAAGAAGGTAGCCTCCTCTCCTTATGCTTTGTTTACTAGCTTAACATAGCTCCATATTTTAACTTATTGTTTTAGCTATTTTTGCCTTAATTCCAGTATGTTTTAGGACTGATTTAGCACTGTTTTAGGACTTTTATTGGTTGTTCATTGCATTTGAACCTTGTATAGTATGTTTGTAGTGTAATAGTCCTCTTAGGTTGATGGTTTAGGCTTTAGTCACCCACCTATTTGAGTTGATAGCATTTGTTTATGGCTTTTCATACTTATTTTCACCCCTAATCACTTCTGCAACCTCCCTCATTTCTTGGCTTTTGATTTGCTTTGAAAGTTGGTTCAAACTAATTGCTTGTTTAAAGCATGAGATTGAAGTCTTATGCTTAATGGTTTAATCCCTTTGGGGGTTCATTACCAATGGCATGACACTTCTCTTATGTCTAAAACAACTCTTGGTTTGATGCTTCTTTCCATTAGAGGACTTAAAGCTCACATTTGGACTTAATTTACTAAGGAATGGTTGGTAATTAAAATGGAGTAATAAAATGAGGACTAAAAATAATGCAAGATAATAACTTGGTTAGGGTTCAATCGGACGTTAATTGAACACTTGAGTCTTGAATCGTTTCATACTTGTTCGTGATGAAAATGGTTCAAGAGTCATTGTCGACCACTTCCCTTGATCAATCCATGATAGGGAGGAGGTTTGAGAGTCTTTATTTGTTGCATTTATTGAACTTCTACACTTTGGTTCATAGGCTATCATACAATGAAATTGCATTGATTGATGGTTTGTGAATCAAATTTACCATTCCTTTCAGTTGTTTGATGATAAGGAGGGGTAAGCTATGCAAACAACCCTTGAGAATATCTTAGTTGTGCTCTGTTTGCTCTCTGTTGCAGCAGGAGGAACTAGGATTTTGTGGCCGGTAGGCCACCATTTCTAGACGGTAGGCCATCATTTGTGGCCGGTAGGCCACCACTTCTGGCCTGCCGGCCACCTTTTGGAAAACCAAACAGTGGCTTTTTGAAACAAAATAGGGTTGGTTTTGAGGTGAAAAACAGTACAAGTGTTCTAACTATGCAACAGAGGCTTCCTGGCAGCAGAACAATGGCTTTTTCGGGTGAAAATCCGCGCGCATGCATGAGCACTCCTCGCTTCCCGGACTGTTTAATCTAATTACTTAGCTTAGTTATTTGTTGTAATAATTAGTTGTAACTAGTTAATTTTGTCTTGTAAATATTTAGTTAGTTTTGTGTTCCAATTATTTCTAGACTAGTTATTTAATTTGTTGTTGTAATAATCAAGCTAGCATAGTTTAATTCGTTTTGTAACAGTTAGTTAATTCGTAATAATTAGCTTAGCTAGTTAGTCGATTTGGACCCTCCTGCGTGAGGGCGCAAACTTGGAATAATGTGTATGTCTTCCAACCCCACGTCTTTCTCCATTTTATTTACTAGCTTATGTTGGTTAGTTTAGGGCATCATGTTTCGTTTAACATCTCTCATGCTTTGCATCCATTGTCTTGCATGCATCGAGGTTCGGCTCATCATTCTAACTTGCACTATTAATTTAACGTTTCTTTAAAAACGTGCTTAGACCGCATGCTATCAAATTGATTCACATGTTATGTTAAGTAGTCGAGCCTATTTAGATTGCACATCGCATGCATTGCATGTTACGACCCGCTCCCCGTACCCAAGGGTTAAGTATCGTGATGGCCAGTAACTGAAGTTACCTCCGGCCAATTCATAAACAAATTAATAAACGCGAGCGGAAGTAATATTTAAATGAGGGTACCAAAATAATTATCGGAGCTTCTATTTTTATTACAAAATTTATTGACCAAAAATGTCGATATTTACATAGAGAAATATCATAAAAATACTATGTGTGTGTCTATTCCGCAGCCCCACATCTAAGACTTTCCAAAAGTTATTTCTAAATTGCACTGTTTTCCTGAAAATTGATAAACAACTATAAGCACATGGCAGAGTGAGAAATATTATACCAAGAGTATAAGGGACACGAAATAACTATGGATAATTAATTAGGCCAAAACATTTACATAACTCAGTTTGGTAAATAAATCATTTAAGTAGCAGAAATTGAAATACATAAATTATGTAAGTAAATGACCACAACCACGGTACAGAACAGAGGTCACAAAAGTAACAGTTAGAACAGAGGTACGGACTCAAGGGATGGCTCGTACGGACTATAGAAGTGGCTCCCACAATAGTGTAGCACTTATCTCCGCACAACACTTTGCTCCGCACAGAACAGAGGTACGGATTCAAGAGGTGGCTTGTACGGATTATAGAGGTGGCTCCCACAATAGTGTAGCACTTATCTCCGCATAGCATTTTGCTCCGCACAGAACAGAGGTCAATGGATCCATGACAAACAAAGGACCACAAAGTGGTCAAACAGAGGCCAATGGTTATTTAAGTCTCCCAAGACATGTGATTCCCGTAGTGGTACTTACAAAACATAATTGTATATAAGGTCATAGTCAAATATTCTTTAAAATATAAACAAACATATCTATAGGTTTCCTTTTAACAAATAGGGTTTAGAAATTAAACCACGTAACTGAAATATTTATATAATTTATAATAGTTTATAAAACGTAACTTGTATAAAATAAATAATGGTAAGTCAAAACATACGTAAAATATATTTTGGTAACTCAAGGTAAAATATAACTCACCTTAACTTTAATACCTTACTCTTTCTTTCCACTACCAAAGACTCTCTCAGCTTCCATTATTTTTCCTTCATTTCTCTCCTTCCTTTCTCTCTTCTTTCTTTCCTTCTTTCTCTTCATTTTCTTTCTTTTTTCTTTCTTTTCTTCACCCAAGTGAAACGCCTCCCTATTTATAGGGAGGTGAGCCCGTCCGCGGCCAACACGTGGCTAGATGTCCCTTTCCCTAAGATTTAATTCATAATTATATAGATTTATTCTTATCCTTAATGGATATTTAAGATAATTACATTTTGACCCAATATTTTAATATAATTATATAAATAAATCAATTCTTAATTAAATTACATTCTATCGTATACTAACAGAAAATTAATTATTTATTTTACTACCACACCCATTATTATTATTATTATTATTATTATTATTATTATTATTATTATTATTATTATTATTATTATTTATTTATTTATACTTTGGCCCCTAAATGTTTTACTAATTATATTGTTTTATAAAATCATACATAACAATACAAAATAGATCATATATTTTCCAATTGTGATTAAATAATATTAGTATAAATTTTACAGAATAATTAAAAATCTTGGCTGTTACAATCTTCCCTCCTTTTAAAATTTCGTCCTCAAAATTTGTCATATGTAAGCTATCCGCTGCGCACTCTGATAAATATATATTAGATGATTAATCTGATAGAAAATATTACCTCAAAAAAAAAAAAAACCTTACAAAAAATAACTCACTGTCTAGTTGTCAAAAATTGTTTTAGGCCAAAATAAGAATAAGGAGCGACTTTAAAAACTTTTCACTGACGAAAAATAGTTTCAAAATTAGTATCTTTATAATTTGAACCCACTTTTAAAAAACATGAAAATAATTTTTTTTTTTTGAATATTGAACTGACAATTATATGTATTTAATTGTATTATAATTTTGATGGGTGCTTGAGCCCAACATCCTTATTTTCTTGTCCTTCTTTTACTATAACAAATATAAATTATATCTAATATTCTTCACAAATTAGGCACACTAAAAAAAAAAATATTATATATATAATCATATAAAATTATAATATAATTAAATCGACTAACAAAATGTAATATTTAGGTACTAATTACCCGCTATCCTACTTCTTAAATGTGCGTGTGTCCTATGCTCCAATGATGATTTTTTTTTATTATTATAAACCATTGCTCTGATACCACTTGTCACGACCCGCTCCCTATACCCAAGGGTAAGTATCGTGATGGCCAGTAACTGAAGTTACCTTCAGCCAATTCATAAACAAATTAATAAATGCGAGCGGAAGTTATATTTAAATGAGGGTACCAAAATAATCATCAGAGCTTCTATTTTTATTACAAAATTTATTGACCAAAAATGTCGATATTTACATAGAGAAATATCATAAAAATACTGTTTGTGTGTCTATTCCGCAGCCCCGCATCTAAGACTTTCCGAAAGTTATTTCTGAATTGCACTGTTTCTTGAAAATTGATAAACAGCTATAAGCACATGGCAGAGTGAGAAATATTATATCAAGAGTATAAGGGACACGAAATAACCATGGATAGTTAATTAGGCCAAAACATTTACATAACTCAGTTTGGTAAATAAATCATTTAAGTAGTAGAAACTGAAATACAGAAATTATGTAAGTAAATGACCATAACCACGGTATAGAACAGAACAGAACAGAGGTCACAGAAGTAACAGTCAGAACAGAGGTACGGACTCAAGAGATGGCTCGTACGGACTATAGAGGTGGCTCCCACAATAATATAGCATTTATCTCCACACAGCACTTTGTTCCGCACAGAACAGAGGTATGGATTCAAGAGGTGGCTCGTACGGATTATAGAGGTGGCTCCCACAATAGTGTAGTACTTATCTCCGCACAGAACACAGGTCAATGGATCCATGACAAACAGAGGACCACAAAGTGGTCAAACAGAGGTCAATGGTTATTTAAGTCCCCCAAGGCATGTGACTCCCGTGATGGTACTTACAAAACATAATTGTATATAAGGTCATAGTCAAATATTCTTTAAAATATAAACAAACATATCCATGGGTTTCCTTTTAACAAATAGGGTTTAGAAATTAAACCACGTAACTGAAATATTTATATAATTTATAATAGTTTATAAAACGTAACTTGTATAAAATAAATAATGGTAAGTCAAAACATACGTAAAATATATTTTGGTAACTCAAGGTATAATATAACTCACCTTAACTTTAATACCTTACTCTTTCTTTCCACTACCAAAGACCCTCTCAACTTCCATTATTTTTCCTTCCTTTCTCTCCTTTCTTTCTCTTAATTTTCTTTCTTTTTCTTTCTTTTCTTCACCCAAGTGAAACGCCTCCTTATTTATAAGGAGGTGAGCCCCGTCCGCAGCCAACACGTGGCTAGGTGTCCCTTTCCCTAAGATTTAATTCATAATTATATAGATTTATTCTTATCTTTAATAGATATTTAAGATAATTACATTTTGACCCAATATTTTAATATAATTATATAAATAAATCAATTCTTAATTAAATTACATTATATCGTATACTAACAGAAAATTAATTATTTATTTTACTACCACACCCATTATTATTATTATTATTATTATTATTATTATTATTATTATTATCAATATTATTATTATTTATTTATACTTTGGCCCCTAAATGTTTTACTAATTATATTGTTTTATAAAATTATACATAATAATACAAAATAGATCATATATTTTCTAACTGTGATTAAATAATATTAGTATAAATTTTACAGAATAATTAAAAATCTGGGTTGTTACATTGCATTAGTCACATTGCATAGTTAGGATCATGCATTTTTCCTAACTCTTTCATCTTTTTGGCTTGGAGTATTAGGTGAGCTCTTTTGTGCTTTACCATATTGCACGAATGTGATTATTGCCATGTCTAGCATGCTTTCCATGAGGCTAATTGCTTAAATGATAAACTGTTTGAATGCCTATGGATGAAGACTAATTGCTTGAATTAGGATAGTTTGATTCATGTACATTTGAGCCCACTTTTTCATGTGGCACATTCACAAATTCTTTTCAAAAGCAAACATGAAATCAAGTGTTCCATTTTTTGCAAGTTAGTCTATACTTGTGTGTGTGCGCATCATAAAGTAATGCTAGCCTAATAATCGGAACAAGAGCATATAATGTAAATAAGATTCACATCATGATTAGTAGAAGCCGATCTTTGATCGGGTGAGCGGGAGTGCTCAGTTTATGATCTTCCCCTCTCGTACCTAAGTTCCCTAGTTGAGACAATCTTGGTGATGACGGACACGTGGCCTTTGGCACGAGTCATGGGTTTCCTAAATTTTTCAAAAACATTTAGGTGGCTACTTTGTATTTGGCAAAGCAATCCATTTTTGGCATTTTGATTCAAAATCGATTATCCAAAAGATTTGCCGTATTTGGACTCTTTGGTGTTTATCTATTTCACATTACACTTGTGAGATCAGATTCAAAACCGCGGGAGTCCGATACTGTAAGGCTTATTCATCTTCCGAAAGGAGTGCGAAAAGTCGAACTACACCATGTTTCATTGATATAGGGGTGTGACCACTTAAATTATTTCAAAAATTTAAAGGTTGTGACCACTTAAAAAGTTTTTAAAAATGTAAGGGGCTGAGTTTATATAATTTAAAGATAATTATAAACTAACACTACTATAGTGAGGAGGTTTTTTGAAATCATAGGGGGGCAATGGACCCTTCTAAGTTCATCCTTAAGTGTGATAATAAATGAGAAATAGTGAATCAACACTCATTATTGATTAAATTCTATCAGCACATGGTTATGTAATTTATCGGAGTCATGTGATAATTCCTGTATGTTGAGGATTATTTTATCCTATTAGAATTGGACAATAACTTAAATATGTCTCTTCTTTTTGGGAAGAGAGGGGTGGGGTACAAATGGGGCCTAAGCCTAAAGAACTACAAAGAGAATAGGCAGGAGACACCATAGCCTTCCCGGCATGCATGCCTAAATTGCCTCTATAGGGTCATTAAGGATTTGCAAAAGTTGGCTATGTCACTGTCCATCCTTAGCCAAAAAAAAATCCACACATTTATCAGCTTCGCACCAAACATGTTGAATTTGACACTCCCAAATTTGATCCATAAGCTCATGTATCGATAACCCAGGTTAAATTAAGGGTGGGAAACTTCTTTTTTTCAAGGATTGTCTTGAGTGTTTCTACTAAATTTGACTAAATACAACATTCTTAGTGTTCGGGAGGAACATACTCAGGTTCATGTAAAATCTTATTTCTCCAAAACCAACAAAGAGATATAATAGCTATATAAACTATGGTTCTGTTTGCACCCATTTTCGTAAATTTCCTATCAACATGTGGATTAATTGAATAATGACATGTGGCAAAGTTGGAGTGAGAGTTCTACATCAACTAAAGGGACAAGTGGCATTAGAGAGGTTGATCATATGCATTGAATGGTTCAGATGATGGAGCAGTTATTAGGCTAAGTCATGGGCTTAGTGGGCAACTTGCAAAAAGAGTCATGTGCAGAATAGAGGTTTCTCTTTAATGATGGGAAGCCTAGAGTGTTGAGGGACATGTGGCATCATGAAAAAAGGGCAGTTCGACTGGTGAAAGTGAAAGTTTAATGAGGTTTGAACATTTGGAAATAAGAGGGGGTAGTTACAGCAGTTATGCAACAAGAGTTGTAGACTTGGAGGATTATAGGGTCTAATATGCAGTAACAGTTATAGACTTGAAGGATTATGGGGTCATGGGTTACAGAAGTAAGGAAAGCTATAAAAGCCAGAGATTTGCAGAAAGAATGGACATGAACAAATTATCAAACTTATTATAGTTTTTTTTTTTTCCCTTTATCTTGAGGAGTAGTCTACCTTAATTCTCAGGAGTAGATTATCTTAACTTTTAGGAGTAGCTTTAACCGTTTGTAACCTTGTAAACTTAGAAGATTTCAATAGAAGTTATTTTTGTGTTTACTTCACTTTTTCGATTGTTACTTTCAGTTGTTCTAAAGAAGACTTCATTCTTTTGAGGCATTTGAACCAATTCCACAATTGTTTGGTTGTTCTTGTTTGATTGTTTAGTTAAAATTGTTGTTTAATTCTTGTCGATTGGGAGTTAGCATAATTTTTACTAACAATTTTTGGCACGCCCAGTGGGATATCTTCCTAATTTGGAATGATGACAAGAATTCGAAGGTAAGATGAAGTACAAGAAGATCTGAAATACGATATGAAAACACAGTCACATGATGTTCTAATGAGTGGATTTCCATTGAATGATGTGTCGAGAAAAATAGATGAAGTGATTTGGTTTTGTGAAGATGAAATGTGTTGGCGTGAGAATTAAATTTTATATTTACAAGAAAAAATTGATTATCTTGATAGACAAAAATTTCAAACAATAGCGCCATTGTCATATTATTTGAGGTTAGAAATACAAAATCATTTTGATAGAGTGATTGGTCAACTTGATGATCAAATTGACCATTTTAAGATCGAAATTCATCAATGGAGGGAAACATAGAAAATTCTTACAAAAGCCAAAAGTTGTGGCTTTTCAGTTATTCTTCCTACGTTTTCAAGGGTTGTGAATGAGGAAAAAGTTAATTCATCAATTGTTACGGGTGACAAAACAAAAGGCCATGAGAATCAAAATTTCATGGCAAGGGAGCAATTTCACGAGGAAGAAATATTTTCTTTGTTTTCAAAAAATATTTCTAACCCATTAATGTGTGAAACAAAAAATCAGCCTTTTGTTGCAACTCTTAGTCCAAAGAGTAATGCAAACAATTTGGTTAAAAAGTGTGATTTTAAGCCAAATGTAGCTAGAAATTATGAACAATCAAATGTTGATGAATTTGAAATTCTTGACATTGTTCAAGATGTCAACATGTATGAGTTTTTAAGGCCATATATGGCTTTTGTTATTCAAAATCTCTTTTAGATATGTGGATCACACCAAAACTTGGTTTTAGTAAAATGGTTAATGAACCAACATTGTTTGGAAAATAAACACTTGGAAAATTTATATAAAGGAAGCTAGATAATGGCCATTCGAGTGTGGCCTTTATTTCTGACTTTGAATCTTTGTAGTTGTGACTAATGAAGCAAAAGTATGTTTTCACTGTTGAACATTAACAGTTAAAAACATGTGATCAAATTCTCAAGTGCATGAAGAAACCTTTTTGGTCCAAATTGTGTCAATCAAATATGAACACAAGACCAAAGGAGATTATAACAGTTGTATTTGCACAAAGATACTGTGTTGGTGGAAGGTGGTTCTAGTTAGCCATTTGCACATCACATATTTGAGATGTTTCCAATATGCTCTGTCGAATAATGTAGTTCACTTGGATTGAGTTGTGATTTTGCCAATTATGTGGCATATGATTATTAATAACAACAACATCAAATTATCAATAATTCTATTTTGGCACATATGTGGTGTTTGATCACCGGATTTCTTGGCCCTAAGCATGTATTCTACAGATGTTTGTTTGTTGGAAGGGCCAATTTATAGATGTTGGTGGATTGGCTAAAGATCCAACATTGTTTTAACAATATAAGACCAAAGAATATAGTTGTTATTGGTGAAAAGTAGTTTATATATGTCTTATAACATATATTTTAGGGTAAATTACACTGACACCCCCTGAGGTTTATGTTTATTACAGTTCTCCCCCTCACATTTGGGAAATCACACTTACCCTCTGTTAATTTAATTTTATGTATGATGATCATTACGGTGATGGGGGAAACTGTTATGAAACTTTAAACCTCAGAGAGCAATCTGTAATGAAACTTTAAACCTCAGGGAGGGGGATGTAATTTCCAAAAGGTGAGGGAAGAAACTGTAATAAATATAAACCTCAGAGGGTGTCAATGTAATTTACCCTATATTTTATAAATGTCTGTTTGGTGAAAAAGTCCAAGCCAAATAAATTTTATATACAACTCTTCAAGAATTCGAGATTTCTCATTCTTAAAGAGTTGGAGGGCAGGGGACATTGTTTGCACCCATTTTCATAAATTTCCTATCGACAAGTGGATCAATTGAATAATGACATGTGGCAAAGTCGGAAAGAGAGTTCTATACCAACTAAAGGGATATGTGGCATTAGAGAGGTTGATCACATGCATTGGATGGTTTAGATGATGGAGCAGTTATCAGGCTAGGTCCAGATAATGGAGCAGTTATTAGGCTAAGTCATGGGCTTAGTAGGCAACTTGCAAGAAGAGTCATGCATAGAATAGAGGTTTCTCTCTGTCGATGGGAATCATAGAGTGTTGAGGGACGCGTGACATCATGAAAGAAGGACAGTTCAACAGGTGAAGGTGAAGGTTTAATAAGGTTTGAACCTTTAGAAATAAGAGGGTAATTATGGCAGTTATGCAGTAACAGTTGTAGACTTTGAGGATTATAGGGTCATGGGTTAGAGAAGTAAGGAAAGCTATAAAAGCTAGAGACTTACAGAAAGAAGGGGCATCAA
Source organism: Camellia japonica (assembly GCA_030407325.1). NCBI lineage: Eukaryota > Viridiplantae > Streptophyta > Magnoliopsida > Ericales > Theaceae > Camellia > Camellia japonica. The sequence goes on along the minus strand of JAPPVO010000019.1, from coordinate 82,594,610 downwards.
CAAATCATCAAACTTATCATAAATTATTATTATTTTTTTTCTCTATCTCTCTTTATCTTTAGGAGTAATCTACCTTAATTCTTAGGAGTAGATTATCTTAACTTTTAGGAGTAACTTTCAACAGTTTGTAACCTTGTAAACTTAAAAGATTCCAATAGAAGTTTTTCTATGTTTACTTCACTCTTTCAATTGTTAATTATTCCAAAGAAGTCCTTATACTTTTAAGGCATTAGAACCTTTACACAGTCATCTGATTTTTTGTTTGGTTGTTTGTTTAAAATCGTTGTTAAGTCTCTGCTGATCAAGACTTAGCATAATTTTTACTAACAGTTCATTGAGCATTCAAACTTGACTTCCCCAGTTTCTTATTCAAGTTCCAATCTATCCATAGATTTACCAAGTTGAGTAGAATTTGACCCAAAACATTTGCTTCACCACTTTATGCTAAGTGACTATAGCATGAGGGTAGTCCCGAAGGGCATGGAGAGCTAATTTAGTAAACATTTCACGTATCTAGTAAGAAGGATCATCACTAATGTAGCGATTGACTTTTAATGAATTGGTAACTAAACATTCTCTCTCCGGTAGCCAAGTTATAAACTTTCATTGCAACAACCTTTTTAACTTCCATATTCTTCACCAAGCATGAGCATCAACAATATCACGAGACTAAAGTTTGGTTATGTGATAAACCAATGAAATTGAATACTTGCCATCATTAGTTTCTTTTAAGATCACTTGGTCAGTATTATAAACATGCTAAAAAATATCACGCTTATGAGTTGAGCTTTAATCTCTTATGGTAAGAGTTCATCCAAAGCAGATCCATTACAATCTCCATTTGGGAGCGAATAACTACTCACGATTCTTCTTTGTTCTTGATCAGGAATTGGTTGCCAAGTATCAAACTAAAAATTTGTATGCTCACTGTTGCTCGGCATTCAAAGTAATCTTGTTGAAGTAGGTCACGACCTTTAAGGATACTTTTCCATGTGTATGATATATTATCCTCCTGAGCTTTCCAAAAAGATCTTTCCCTATTCAAATATTTAATTTTCAACACCTGGACCCAAAGAGCTTGCTTCTCACAAAGCATCCATAATCCCAATTTAGTTGACAAGGCTATATTGATATGCTCTAACCTCTTCAAACCTATACCATTCTTCTCCTTAGGATAACAGATATTCTCCAAATCCACTACATGTACCTTTCTATTAAGTTTAGTGCCCCCTTGTAAGAATTGTTGATTGCACCTCTCAATGGCACTAGTAATAGCCACTGGAGCTTTTGTTAGTTTGCATAACGTACAAAGGCACTATTGATGTAGCAATTGCACCAAGACAACTGGCTTAGATTGTATTATCTCCAAAATTTATCTATACGTGTTATTTGAAACTTTTTATGTAAAACTGGAACTCATGGATATTTACTATAAAAAAGGAATATTAGAAATCATGCTAATAGCTCGAGGCTTGGAAAAACATTGCGATTACCTCCTCAATATCAAATCATTCACAAAAAAACAAATGTGAGATGCAAAGACCACCCCTAACAAACAACATTAAAATCCTTTTGCTGCCTTTTTTGAACAACTTTATTAATACTAGCTCCCAATTTCTCTATACACTGTATAAAAGGGTAAAGGACAAGAGGTTTCATTGTCGCAAACCATGCTCGCAAATAAAAGGGCCAGTAGATTCTCGATTCAAAATGACTAATATGGTAGTGGACATGCAATGCATTACCAATTTAACCTAATTAACCGAAAAAACCATCAATAGATGCGGCCATAAAGATCAATAACAACACAAACCTAGATATTACACACAAAGAAATGCAAAATGCAGAGAAATAAAAACTGAAGAAAATATTACAAAATGAGAATGAAAAATAATTATAAAGAAGTGAAATCCACTATTGAAATGATGAAAATGCACCTTTCTTCTCCCTTATCTCTTTTCCAGTCCCATCCCTTTTCCAACCGACTTCCTTTTCCTTAACCTTCTAACCAATGGCTACCCTTCCATTATACGACCTTATTACTCTTCTAACCAATGGCTACCCTTTCATCATACGACCTTGTTACTGTCAGTTCCACGTCATCTTCCCCAACCATTCTAACATCCTACTTCATTACTCCTATCCCCTCGTTAGCCTTCCTGACTCCACCTATCCCTTTTCTCACACTCTTCAATGCCACATACCCCTCATTTACAACGTCTCTCTGGCATTCGCAACCTATCATGCTTACTTACTTCACTTCCATCATTTAAGAAAAAATGATTTTTGAAGGATAAAGATGTTGCGATGATCAAGTTAAGTGAAGGTTGTAGAGTAGCAATGGCTACGAGACTAAGGTTGCAATGAAGAAGGGTGATAGTGGTGTTAATAGTGGCAAGAGAGCGGTGAAATCATCGGATGGCCATCGGTAGGTGGTGGCCATGATGGTGGCAGCAATTATAGTTGGCGACATGATTTTGAATTTTTCCTTGCTTTTAAAATTTTAATTTTTTTTTAAATTATTTAAAATATCCGTTTTCCAATAATGCCTTAACAAGAAACATTTCCTGGAAAGCAACAGTAGTAACATTGTCACTTCACAGCCATGGCAGCTGGCGGAGGAGGAACGAACACCGCCGCCGCCAAGTCCACCACCAAACGCCGCACCAAAAAACCCCGAAATACCCACCTCCACCACCACCCCATCAACCACCACCACCACCAAAATCTCACCCAACTCATCTCCCTCGTCGCCTCCGCCACCTCCTCCGCCCACTCCTTCCTCACCCACCACGACCTCCACCTCCTTCCCTCCCAAACCCTAACCCTCGAATCTAAGATCTCCTCCACCTCTCTTTCTCTCTCCAAACTCCTCTCTCTCCTCAACCCCCCTCCCTCTCTCTCCCTTCCAATAAATCCACCGCCTTCCTCCTCTGCCTCCACTCCACCTCCGTGCTGGTTCCACCGCTTCCTCTCCGCCACCTCCGCCGCCGACTACGACCCCCGATGGGTCGACGCATTTCGCATGTCCAAGTCCTCATTCACTCTCCTCCTCCGTCTCCTAACACCTTCTCTGAACTCTCTCTCTCCGATCCCCCCCAATTACGCCCTCGCCGCCGCCCTCTTCCGCCTCTCCCACGGCGCTTCCTACAAGTCCATCGCCCGCCGTTTCATGCTCGATTCCGCCACCGCTTGTCGCGCTTTCTACATGGTCTGCAAGGTTATCAATGATAGGTTGGGTCATTTGTTCGAATTCAGATCAGATATCAAACGAATTATAGTGGGTTTTGGTTGGATTTCGCTTCCCAATTGTTGTGGGGTTTTAGGGTTTGATCGGTTTCAGATTGATGGTGATTTGTTAGGTGAAAATGGGTCATTGATGGTTCAGGGATTGGTTGATTCAGAAGGGAGGTTCTTGGATGTGTCTGCTGGGTGGCCGAGTACGATGAAACCTGAAACAATCTTACGCCAATCGAAATTGTTTTCTGGCGTTGAGGATTCGAGGGAATTGTTGAATGGGCAAGCGTTTGAGCTCAGTGATGGCATTTCAATCCCTCAATACATATTGGGTGATTCTTGTTTCCCACTATTGTCATGGCTTCTCACTCCTTTTGTTGAATCAGATGATAAGAATGGATTGAATTCCTCAGAAAGAGCATTCAATTCGGTTCATTGTCGCGGAATGGAATTGGCTGTGACGGCGTTTGGGAGAGTTCGTGCTCGGTGGCAACTTCTATTGAATCGGTGGAAAGAGGAATGCATTGAGTCTTTCCCTTTCATTATTGTTACATGTTGTTTGTTGCATAATTTTCTTATCAAGTGTAGTGAGGCATTGCCTGATGAAAATGTGGGGTACTCGAGGGACCAAGTGCTGCCCCCTTTTGAAGGAGAGTTGGATGAGAATGGGCAAAAGATTAGGAATGTGCTCGCTTCGCACTTGAATCGAGTAAGTCAAAGGAAATAAAATGATGTAATTATGCCTTGTAGTTGCTCTTCCTTTTTTGCTAAACTTAATGGTACAAAGTTAGTTGCAATTAAATTTGACGAGTTCAAGTTCATTGCTACTTTCCTGTTTTATTGTTTATTTTCCTGTTTTGTTCAACAAAGATCACATTTTTAAAAATGTGATCTTTATTGACTGTTTTGGACAAGTGGTTTGTAATTTCGGTTTATTTGGTTTAAATTGAAAGAGGAATGAAGAATCTCACCGGTGACATGTTTTAATCATGCAATTTACAATACTTGGAAAAATATTATACTACAGATACTTTGATGTCTTATTGTTTCATTTAAATTATTGATGTAGGGTCATTAGACGATGTGATATTTTACTGATTGTTAATTTATTTTAGATGGTATTAAGTGTTGCAAATGATAATTTTTTTTTGAAATGATGTTGTTAGGATTGATCTGGTTAGGCTATTATGGAATAAAGTTCAGTATCGCACCTCAATTAAAGTTTCCTAGTTCAGGTGGGATGTCATCTGTGTGCTGGTTGCAAGAAAAGTAAATTCCTGACATGAAATGGAGGATGTCACCTTGGTACGTGGAGGATCTAGCCTTTGTTTTAAACTCCACTTCTTGTGTCACATCTTGATATATGTTATTGGGAGAGGTCTGGGCTTCAAGTCTGTGTGTTTGTATTTGGGTTTGCTTCCTTTCTCTGTCATTTGCATTCTTTTCTTCTCTCTCTGTTTAGATGTTTGCATCTCCACGTTTGCATGTAAGGGAGGGTGTTGGATAACTTGACATACATTGTTGGGTCAACATTCATTTATTGTTTTTTGGTCTTTATATGAGAATAATCCCTCTTTCGGTGAAGAAGTTCCTATGCAGTCTCTTGATGAAAGAGATTTATCATTCCTCGTCAAACTCTCTGTCTTAAAGAGGTTCTTTGTCATTAAAATGAAGAGATCATGTTGTTTTCATATGTCGGATTGGCACGAAGCTTCTGATATCATTGTTGCTTAAATCTAGCCCCTTCAAGCTGTTGAAATCATTTTAATTTTACATGTATCCAGTGCAGTATTGCAGAAACATGACAGAATGTTGTAGGACTTTGAACTTAGTGGAGAGAATAGACAACACAATGCTAACCTTGAAACTGACTAGATCTGCTTAAAGAGATGATGGAACATTGTTTATTGAATTCATTTTCACCAATATCTTTCAGACTTGTTGGTTGTTCACAGTTTCTTTGACTGAACATGCCAGTCCATGTGGTCCAGCTCCAGCCCTGACTTAAAATGGAGTAATGCTCTACAAGAAAAATGAAAAAAAAAAAAACGATGACAAATGACATGACTGAATTGGAGCATTTCACTTAAAAACAAAACAATATATCATGATGTTAGTACCAAATTATTGCATTCTGCATGTTGACAGGGATGCTGAGTTGGCAAAGAAAGCTGATGGAGTGCCATGTAGTTCGTGCAAAATTTGACAAGTGGCATGAAGGCAAAAGAGATTCAAGTCAGATGGCAAGGCTGGAAATGGCACGGGACAGAGGCAGTTGAAAGCAGTTAAGGTGGAATGGCAATTAGTGACTTCAGAAAATGGGGCTAAGAACAATTGGCCCATGAAGTGCAAAGATCGCGGAGACATTGGTGGCTGCAGAGATTGTGGTCGGAGAGACTATAAAAGGGAGGCGAGATTCAAGAGCAGGGCATCAACAAAGCTCATGATTATCTAGGAGTAGTTTTAGAATCATTGGAGATTGTAACTTAGCAAATTAGGTAGTTATCTTTTCCCTTTATTCAAACCTTTGTATTAGTGATTAATACAAGTTTGGTTTGTTTCTCACATTTGATCTCCAAAAAGTTGACAATTGCTTGATCTTGTTCGTACTTTGGAAGTTTTGGTTTAATTGTCGATCTCAGCTCAACCAAAAATTTACAGACACATGAAGAGGACTTTAAATTTCAAAAAATTGTAGCTGTATTAACCCGACACTCTCATATGTTTTAATTCCCTCATTATATGTGTGTTTATATGTTTGATGTGAAATTTCTTGTTTTAATGTGTGATTTACATGTTTATCAATTTGTATCTGTCGGTTATGAGAAAATCTATTGAAATTACAACATTTGGACTGAAAATTGAAAGCCTTAGAGGCGCGATAAACTGAAATTGACTTTATAGTTATAATTAGCATGATTTTTAGGACATAATATGAAGTTTTGTAAAAATTTGATTCATAATGGATTAATTAGATTTATTTAAGCTAAACTCTTAATTAACCTTAATTTGACTCAAGAAGCTTAAGTGACAGAGGATATATGCATGAGCCTTGTGTAGAGAACTTAGACTTGACCTTAAGATATTTTGTTGGAGAACTTCTAGAGAAGAAAAGAAGAGAAAAAGAGAGGAAGAGGAGAGAACTCAATCTAGGACCTTGGGACTTGGGAATTGGAGGGGGAAAGCAAGGATCTAGTTCAAGGTAAGTGATAATCAACTCAACTACTTAGAATATCTCTTCAATTGATGAGAATCAAGCCATAAGATGAAGCTTTTACACTCATAGAAGTTAGGGTTTATGAGTTATGATCTTGATTGAATATATTTCATGAAATTGAACATGTAATCTTTAGATTTGGTCAATTAAAGAGTTGATTCTTGTGTTTTGAGTAGTCTTATGAGCAAATTGCCTTTGTATCGTAGTCTTTGCTTGCTCATGTATATGTGTATTTATATGAAAGGATGAAGAAATGAAGGAATCATGGTAATTAGAGTTCTATATGTCAAATTAAAAGAAGGTTGATTTCATTGAGCTTGAGTTTCATGTTTATTATAGTCATATGCCATGTTTTTGAAGTGAAATTGCTTGAATTGAACCTTAGAAATGAGTTTGGAAAGCTTGAATTTGTTGGATTTTCAGATTACACAAACAGAGCCCAAGACCGCATGTGTGGGGCTCACGGCTGCACGTGCGGGATGCACAGCTGCACGTACGGGGCTCACAGTTGCACGTGAGAAAAACAAAGGAGGCAAGTCGGGCATTTTGAAATAAAAGGACGTGCGGGTGTGGCACACCTCTCCGCACGTGCGGTGAGAACCTTCCGCACGTGCGGAATTGGGAATTTTTTTTGTCAATTTCTGTTACCCTTTTCGACCCTCTGAATCTATTAATGTGTATATTTAATCACTCTGAGATGCTTAAAAATGAATAGAAAGTGAATGAAACGGAAGAATGATTAAAGCCAAGAAACTAAGAAAAAATGAATTGCTTATCAAGTTATGTGTGTGCCATGTGTAGGTCACTTGTCGAAAGGGACCGTTGCTCGACCAAATCACTGTGAGTAATAGTAGTGTAATGATATGTCGTATTTATGTACTTTTTATTACGATTTATGTATTTTTGATCGTGAATGGCATACGTTATAGAATTTGTGTTTTGATTGGAATAATTGAGCAATGGCATATGAAATGGACCCGAGGTCGTTTTGTTTTTGTTATGTATAATGGGCCTGAGGCCGTTATGTCTGATGTGGATTGTTTATGTTTAAAGGCCCTAAGGCCGAAGGTGATGGAGATATGCCGATGTTCCATCTACCCTATAATGTTTAAAACAGCTATTGATATGTTGGGCTTAAGGCCGTTCCGTATTATGTTAGGCTTGAGGCCGTTGTGTATTATGTTGGGTCTAAGGCCGTTCCGTATTATGTTGGGCCTAAGGCCGTTCCGTATTATGTTGGGGCCAAGGCCATTCCGTATTATGTGGGCCCGAGACCGTTTTGGAATGTGATTATGAATAAGACATGTATATGATTTATATCTTTATTCTTCAAGACATATGCTCATTCACATGAACTTCCTTACATTATTTTTACTCACTGAGCCTTGCTCACTTCGTATTTATATATATTTATGAAGGTGCTCAACGTATTTATATATATTTATGTAGGTGATTAGCTAGGTCAGTTCCAGGAGTCTTCTGTTGGACCTGTTTTGTTAAGCCTCCAAAGTTGGAGCCTTTTTGCCTTTTTGAGGAGTTTCTATGCTACATTTTTGTCAAGTCTTTGGTGATTTTTATTGAACACTTGGTCAATATGTAATTTTGGGCTTCTAACTCTTTGTGTATACCTACATGACTTAGATTTATATTTATATATATATATATATGAACTATGTACATGAACTCTCTCTATTGGATCGTGACAATAACAGTCTTTGGTTGATCATTAGCACTATGCTTCTCTACTAAAAGTTTCTAATGGGTTAGTTTACTTGAGGGAATTCTATCGAGTCCAAAAAAAAGAATAAAAAAATAGATGCACCTTTTTGAGACAAGGAAATGAGACGGAGCTTAACTTGAATCCGATCAGTTGAGAAGGGCGTACGCTCTCTCTCCCCTCCCCCTGCTTTTGTGTGTTATGAGGGTAGAGTCGTGCGGGAAATGGGGTTCCTGTTGTGCCTTAAGGCACAACAAGCTATTGTGAGGCCCATTGGGGGCTTGTTCTGAATCTTTTTCGATGATCCGAACCGTTTATATTGTAAGGTTCGTCTAATAGATTCATGCAAAAAATCAAGTAAATTAGATATTTGTAGCCTCCTAAAAAGAGCACATTTGTTTTTCAAAAAATAAACGGTTAACATGATTTTAATAATTTTTTTAAAACAATTAGGACGTGATCATGGGATTACAGATGTCCGATTAATTTGATTTTTTATATGAATGATATACTCGATAAACCTTACAATATGAACGTTTCAATCATTAAAATATAGTCAAAAAATGCCTTCACGAGACCTCACAGCAAGGCTGCTGTGCAGCAACCCTCAGTCCAGTCGTGGGTGGGTGTGTTCTCTCATTCCCACTGTAAGAACATGAAATTGTAACGATTTTTTTATATATATATAGAGGGAGAGATTAACCAAATACAGTGATCAATTCACTAATTACACAAGATAAGAATCCACAAAACTATAGAGGCCTCTATTTTACAACATGGAGTTCTAATAAAAGTGACAGAAACATGCTATCAACCAAATGCAATTCAATAAGCAAAGCAGATAATAGCCCAGTGGTTGGGCCCTTCAACTCCTGCTCATCTGGTCTGTGGTTCGAGCCCCAACAGCCCTTCTCCCTCACCCTTACGTACCTACATTATACACAACATTCTTCCTCCACTCGGGAAAAAAAAAAACAGAAAAATCAAACTTTCTTTATTATCAGCTAAACTACTCGTAATATCTGTTGACGGTTCGTTAACCAGGAATCTCGTGCACTGAGTCATCGAGCCCCAACAGCCCTTCTCCCTCACCCTTACGTACCTACATTATACACAACATTCTTCCTCCACTCGGGAAAAAAAAAAAAGAAAAATCAAACTTTCTTTATTATTAGCTAAACTACTCGTAATATCTGTTGACGGTTCATTAACCAGGAATCTTGTGCCCTGAGTCATCATTTTTCTAGTTAACGAGTTCTGTTATTTTGTGTGCGGCTTCGACCCCGAGAGAAGCTTCAATGCATCTTCCATGGATGGCCTCTCAGAAGGTCTACTTTTGGTGCAGAGCAAAGCAACTTCAAGAACCATCTTTATCTCATCTCTAGATGAATTGGAGGAACCAACTTCATTTTCATGGTAAATCTCACTTAGAAGTGTCTCCATTGGTTTGCCATGTATGCTTCCTCCACTTATCAGCCTACCATTGGTTAAAAGTTCAAGAATGACCTCCCCAAAGTTGTAGATGTCCATGTAGAGTTCCTCCTTTATAGCAGTGTTGAATTCACCTGGAAAAAAAAATTGTAGAACCAGATTTCCATTTTCCAGGAAAATGATTAGAAACATAAAATTACAAATAAATGATTTACCAGAACATAACTACAAAATGGAGTGAAATTTGCAAAATTACCAAAATGCCCTTTCATTCTATCTCCTCTACAAATCCTCACTCACTGCCGGTCAACCCCTCCACTACCGTCCCTGGTGCAGGCAGCCCCTTCCCTATCCTCCTCTGCCCTCTGCAACTCATCTTCGCCCTCTCCCCTCCCCACCTGACACCAACCTTGCCTCTTTCAGTGGGCTAGTGTTTGCAGGGGAGAGAGAAAGGGGAAGAGAGGAGAGAGAATGGGAAGGACATTTTGGTAATTTTATAAAATTTCTAACCATTTTATAATTATTTTGGGAGGATTACAAATAAATGAATTGACCACAAAGAATTACAAAAAAAGGGGAAGGGGAACCAAACCCTATCATAATTATAAAATTACTGTATTTTTCAGACAATGAACAGTTGGAAAAGTAATTTAGACTCGAGCAGTCAAGCTTATGCTTTATTTGAAAATTAGTACGAGTACTTTCCTATTCGTAATGATTGAATGATAAGGAATATTAGCTGTAAAAACCACTTTTACATGAACAAAACACACACAATCTCATATTCTGTTCTATGAAAAAGCTTACAAAGTACACCAAACATTCTCTTAACTAGATAGATAGAGCTATGGAGGAATTTTCCAGGAAAGTTCAAATTGTTAGTATGTACTAGTGGAAAATCTACTATGTTGAGGATAGAAGCCATAGAACATATTCTAGAACTGTTCAAAAACTTGGTACAACTTTGCAATTGTATATGGTCACATTCGCTTTGTTTGGTTGTGTTTTCTTTCATTTTTTGGAAGCAAAAACAATGAAAAGTTCAAACCCACCCATTGTTTTCATACCATATTCATTTTTGTGCGAAACTAAAATTCTCCAAAGTTCAAAAACAACTTTTTGGTGTTTCTTGAAAATGGGGTAGTTTTCAATTTTTTTCCTACAACAGGTTCTGTTTTTTCAAAAACAAAGACAATGATTCAAAACCACCCATTGTTTCATACTTTTTTTTTTTTTTTTGCAAAAATAATTTTCAAAAACTTGAAAACAAAATTTTCGTATTTCTTAAAAAGTGTGTTATTTCAGAATTTTTTTTCTCCTAAAACAGTTTTCTTAAACAGTTCACCAAATTGTTTTTTTTCTGAAAAATGAAAATAAGGAACAAAAATACAGCCAAGCAGATGACTTGCTATTTGCATATGGAAGGAGTGATTCATCATAATATTTGATTATTTCCTAAAAAGTGAGTAGTTTTTCAGAATTTTTTTCTAAAATAGTTTTCAAAAACAATTCGCCAAACAAGTATGCGTTTTTCTGAAAATTGAAAATAGAAAACGAAAACACAACTAAACAAGAGGAAATCATGGATGCCTATAACCAACCTTCCTGGCAAAACAATTAAGAACCATTTCATGATTTTCAAGAAAAAAAATACTAACAAGACTTGCTATTTGCAGTTGTAAGGAGTAATTCATATCAATGAAAGTTAGTCAAGTATATACCTGTTTCAATCTTGGAATTTGCTACTGGAAATGGATTGTTGTTCCATTGTTTCAGAAATTTAAACCCAAATTCCACTAACTGAGGCTCCATATTTTCATCAAACACTATGTTACTCGCCTTCAAATCCCCATGTGGAATCGCAGGACAACAATCATGATGAAGGAAACAAAGCCCCCTTGCCATGCCAATCACAATTCTATACTTGGCTGCCCAATCTCTCTTCATTTTGATCTTCTCAGCCAGATTTCCATTAGGCAAGTAATCATATAAAAGATAAGCTAAACTCTTGTTGTAGCAAAAACCCAACAATCTGACCAAATTCTTGTGCCTCGTATCACCCAAACGAGTTATAAATTCTATCATAGCGGTCATCTTCTTTTGATCCACCTCGATCTTCTTCACTGAAACAGTAATCCCTGTTGGCAAAACCGCTTTGCAAACTGAACTTGACAATGGAGGTGTTGTCTCATCGGTTTCCATAGAATTGAAACTTTTCAAAACATCATTTGCTGTGAATTCAGGGAATCCAGTGAACGAAACCATTTTCCACCGCCTTTTGCTTCCATTTCGAAAGTAGAAGATGCCAAAAACTGAAAGTGTTATGCACAGAACCACCACAGCACATAGTATGAGAACCCAAGCAAATTTTTGTGTCTTGCTGATTCCCAATTGGAGTCCATTGGGAAATTTTGCTGTCCCGGGACAAGATTGCAAGGGTACTCCACACAACCCCGGATTTCCCACAAAAGCACTATTACCCATCAATCTGAACTTCTTTTTGGGTGGAATGGAACCGGAGAGATCATTGAACGACACGTTCAAAACCCTTAGGCTCGAAGAATCAGCAAGCTTCGCTGGTATTGAACCGTTGAAGTGATTGTACGAAAAATCTACAATACCCAGATTAGGAAGACTACCAATCTCCTCTAACAAGTGACCTGTCAAGTTGTTGTTAGCAAAATCGATCCTCTCAAGAACCTGGCAATCTGATATGCTTCCCGGGACATTACCTGATATCTTGTTCCTGCTCAATTCAATCACAGACAGAGAATTGCATGATTGGAAAGTTGGAAGATCACCGGTAATGTTACAAAAAGAGGCTGAAAAGTTCTGAAGAAGCGGCAGAGACAATGTTTTTTCTGGGATTACACCTCCAAGCTCAGGATTATTTGACACATTGAAATATTGAAGCTTGGAAGCTTGGTATATATCACTGGGAATCCCACCTCTGAATCGGTTTCTTGACAAATCGACATACTCAATATCGGGCAAATCGCTGAATTTCAAAGGGATATCACCTGAGAATGAATTGTTTTCGATTCGTAAGCGAACAAGCGACGAACAGTTGGTGAGCGACGGAGATAGCCCACCCGAAAAATTATTTGAAAAGAGGATCAACTTGAGCAAAACCCCTCCTGAACACACACCATCTGGAATGTTTCCATTGAAATTGTTGGTTGAAACATCAATCCATCTGAGCTTTGAGTTTGTTCCCAAGCTTTTTGGGAGTGACCCATCAAAGAAATTGTTCCAAATCAAAAGAGTCTCAAGTGATGGAAGCTCTGCAATGCCTTGTGGTACAGTGCCATTCATGTTGTTGTACATCAGACTCAACAATTTAAGGTTCTTCAGCTCAGCAAAGCTCTCAGGGATGGGCCCACTAAGTTCGTTATCAGATAGATCAAGGTTTGTTAGGGTTTTGACATTGCTAAACTCCCATGGAACCAAACCAGTGAGTTGGTTTTTGAACAAGAACAGTGAGTGAAGTTTAGTGAGGTTGGTGAGTTGGGTTGGGATTGAACCAGAAAGGTTTGAATCAGCAATGTCAAGGTATTGAAGCTCACTCATGTTACCCAATTGCCAAGGAATGGTTCCTTGGTATGTGTTGTACCCAATCTCCATGTGGGTCACTGTTCCGAGCTGACCAAGCTCGGGTGGTATGTCACCGCTAAGCAAATTGCCTGCTAAATGAACGAACTCGAGCTTTTTGAAAAACCCATATTGGGATGGGATGGGGCCACTGAAATAACTCCCAGCTAGGTTTAGCACTTTGAGGGACTCAATTTTTGAGACCTCGGCAGGTAAGTCACCGGAAAAGCTGTTGCTGAAGGCATCAAGAACCACCAAGAAATGGAGGTTGGAGACACCATTTGGGAATTGGCCTGAGAAGTTGTTTCTGCTGATGTCTAAGGTTCTTAGATTGGTGAGATTGAAAATCCCAATTGGAAGTTTTTCTGAGAATGAATTGTAACTGAGGTTGAGATCAACAAGGTCTGTAAAGAGATTGAATTGGTTTCCAGATAGTGAACCACCAAGATTCATCAAAGAGAGGTCTAAACCAGTGACCATTGTTGAGTTGTGGTCACATTTGACACCAGACCATGAACAAGCTTGGATTTTTTGAGATGGGTTTGGATCAGAAGGGACAAACCAGTCACTCAAAGTGTTGGAATGGTCTATTAGCTCTGATTTCAAGCTCAAAAGTGCTTCTGAGAAGGGATCAATGGAAGACACTATGGAAACGAGCATTGAAGCAACAAGAACAAGGTTGAAGTATGAGGGTTTGAAAATCTCCATTGAAACTCATGAAACGAAAAAGAGGGACAAATACTGACACCCAGATAACGAGTGGAAGATTGTTATGTCAGTTTATAATACTCTTTCCGTCTCAAATTATATTTGTTCTGTACAAAAAATAACAACTTAAAAATATTGAAATTTTATTTTATTTTTTATCAATTAAAATTTTTTATTAAATATTTTTAATTTATCAAAATAATTTAAAATTTTATCTATTTTTGTAAGTTCTTATTTTGTCGTGTCTGACAACAATTTAAAACTGATTGAATATATATATATTTTTTTAGGGATTGGTGCATGGGGAATAGAGAAAGATTTGCAAAATGAAGAATGGGAATGAGGTAAGGGTTAGTAGATTAGAGATTATTGGGGTTGCTTTTAGGAACACAGGAGGGGTCCATTGGAGGGTGTGTTTAGTTGAATGGTGTTTGCCATTAATTTTGGAATAAAGCTTTTTAGCTATAGATTGGGGTGTGGAGCCATCTTTTTTCTACTTTCCCAAAGGGTAGAATTCAGTGGAGCTTTTTATCAGACATATTTTTATGTGGTGCCCAACTGCTAGTTTTTGGGTATCCATGCTTTCATCAATCCCCATTATTAGATTTAGATTAGGGAAAAATTTAGTCCTTCATTGGTAATAAATAAAGGATCCAACTTGTTGCAGATTGGGATCAAAACTGTTTCATGTTGAGGTCAAGACTGGACTTGTCTAGTCAAGCCCAAACAGGCCTATTTTTGGGTCCCGTTTCAATAATCCAAACTGTTCAATGTGTAAAATTTGTTGAGTACTATATCTTTAAAAAAAATCACATTAATCGGATATTGATAGCTATTTGATCGGATTAGAATTTTGTCAACCGTTTATTTTTTTACTGTTCATTTTTTTAATACAAATCTGATCCGATCAAATAGTTATTGATATCCGATCAACGTGATTTTTTGCAAAAATGTATTACTCGACGAGTTCTACACATTAAACTAATCAAATTATCGAAACGGAGCCCAAAAATGAGCCTATGGGCTGGACTAGACAGGTCCAGTCTTGATCTCAACATAAGACAAGTTGGACCCGAAATAAAATCGAATGAGAAAAAATGATGTGATTTTTAAAAAAATGAGGTAATTATTTTGATGTGTGATTAGACAAAATTGTTACCATTTTTTCACGCCTCATTTTTCATAATATGATTATGAGTTGCAGAACGTTTGAAACTAGAATTTTAATATTGAATGCAAAATCTTTTTTGATTTATTTTTAGTGGATTATTTTCTTCAGCCAATCTCCAATAAAATCGAATGAGAAAAAATGTTTTGTTTTTTTTAAAAATAAGGTAATTTTTTGATATTTTTAATGAACAATATTTATTTACCAAACATCGTAATTTTACTTGTCAATATTTTAAGAGCTTGGTGCCCTAAGATTGCTGTTGGGACATCATAATTAGACCCAAATCAAACCCATGTATTTTAAATTAAGGAAATAAATTCAAAAGTTTTTGCATTTAAACAACTGAAATGTGGCAAACATACCCCTTAATATAATATAATAGATTAAAGTTGTTAATAATACTAAACTTTTTTCCCTCTTTGTGTTCTCCAATAATTTCTCTCTTGTAAATGAATTTCATACCATTGTAATTAAAGACTTGTCATATCAAGATTCCAATTATTGCTAACAACTGTGACAAACATCATTAATATATTTCTTCACAATAATCCATGATCCAACGACTACTTTGACTGGCTCTAAACCCTAATCCCACTCCAAAAAGACCAAACAAAAGCACCTTTATTTTTGTAAACATGGATTTGTGATGATTTCAACCATCATGTCCCACAGTCCTTAAAATTCCATTCATAATTAGTCAGTACAACAATTCATTGAATTTGAGTTATTTTTATTTCAATTAAAATGATAATTTTTTCTTGTCCCAAATTACACGAGTTTTCATTAACCAAATGAAGAATTGGGGTATTCGCTCCCCATCCTATACCGAATACAAGTATATTAAAATATTTAACATTTTATTATATATATTTTGAAAATAAATAAATTATGCCACTTAACTCTATTCAACTACTTGTCCTTGGAAAAAAAAATTGAGATGGTGAATGGGGAGGTTTTGATAGTGGGGCAAGAAAATTCACACAAATTGGGATGAGTTGCCAAAGGTAGCTAGAAGTCATGGGATGGCAATAGAAGAGTAATGGGAAGTCACGAAAAGTGGCCGAAGGTGGTGTTTTCGCGACCAAAGGTAGTGGTGTGGTGGCTATCGATGGGTAAGGTGGCTAGGTGGCTGGATGTGGTGGGCAAGGGAGTGGGTAAAAACTTATTTTGAAAAATAAAAGAAAACATTTCTTGCAAAAGTTTGGAAAATTTTAGAAATTGTGATCACTATGCGTGTGTGGAATTTTGAGTTTCTAGCCTCCGTTTAGGAAGTGGGTTGGCTTTTTGGCTTTTTGATTTTTTTGGTTATTTGAGCCTGGGCTCAAAAGCTTGGTTTGGTAAGGACTTTTTGGTTTTTTGGCTTTTTTGACTTTTTTTGTGAGAGAAGAGTAATGATTATGGGTTGGATGTGATGTTTTGTCTGTTGTGGCTCAAATAGCCTATTCTGTCTTTTGTGACTCAAAGAGCCAAAAGAGCCCAAATGAGCTCTTCCCAAACGACACCTAGTTTTAGAGCACTAACTTAACATGTTAATATGATGTTCTCAAATTAATAAAACAGTAATAATATATATGATAAATGGATTCAATTGACACGTTGGTGAGACTTTATTGGTCAAGAGCATCCCATACAAAACACTATGATGATGCTCCAATACTACTAAATAACTGTTAAAAATGTAATTTTGTTCACCACAAAGGCAGGTGTAGATTATTATCCTTTTCTATTGGTCATTTCAAATCACTAAAACTCAATAAAAAAATCAATCAAAGAAGAGAGGTATCTTCATCCACCTTTAAAGTAATTGAACAACATCAAACTTAGAACTGTTAGAATCTAATGCCATTGAAGTCAGTAACAATTGAAAGTTTCTAACTTACTCGTATTTCCTCAACCCTCTGTTGGAGAATCTTTACTGCAATTAATTAATTTTATTTGTGTACTTAATAACAAACAGAATATTAAAAAAATAAAGAAAGGAGAGAAAATTGTTTGATTACAAAAATCAAACTAGAAATAAAATTAAATAAATAAAAACAGATTTTATTTTGTTACAAAAATAAAATTAAAATCTGATTTAAATGAATAATAACAAAACAGAAAATAAATAAATAACTTACTTGATTAATTTCTTCGAATAATAATCTAATTAAGTCCAGTGTTTAACACTGTGTCCTTAAGACAGATTCGTCCTCTCCTCGGTGCTTTCAGAATATGGATGTCTATCTCCTAGGATAAAATGATCAACAACAAATATATGTAGCACTACAATATATTTGTACAACGAACACACTAAGTGTTTTATACTCTCTCTGACAAGAAAATAATGTAGCAAAATGAAGAGTATGAATGCAGAATTTTATGAACGAAAATTAGTGAATCTGATAACAAATGAGGGCTAGTCTATTTATAGATGGATTGGTGGCTTTCCATTTTGAATTAAACAGGTACTGTACCAGTTCAATTTGAATTAAACAGATACAAATCTGTTTAAGGCACTGTTTGGTTTGAAATTCGGGTGGATTTGAATTTGAACAAAACAAATTCGGTTTTGGGTTTGAATCTGGACAGATTCGGGTCTGTCTGTGAAGAGGTGCAACAATTTGAATTTAAAATTTAAATCTGAACAGAAATTCGGAATTAATTTTTGGACAAATTTCATTTCAAAAAATAAAATTTAAATTCAAATGTTTTTGGCCTAAAAAGATTAAGCCCAACTAGACGGACCGCAGCGGCGCGCGTGGTGATTTTTGGGTTTAGCTCATTTTTCCCATAACCTCCCTCTCTACAAAACTTGGATACCCCTTGGGACACACCCCAAGTTCCAATGCCATGCCTTATAAACCCATTCAAACATTTCTACCAAATCAACGTGGGACAAGCCTTATTCAAATCTTTAAGGATTTTCCATCAAAACTCCATTTCCATGGAGCATACTTTGGCTTCAATTTCTCATTCACTCGATAATGGTTTTGAGCAACCAAATATACCACGTGAATCACAACGCGGCATAGAACGCGTTACCACTTAGACCCGCGAAAATCGACACACGGGTCCCACCTAAATATTATACCAAAATTAGAAAAAAATCTGTTTTTTTTCCAAATTTTCCATACCATTTCCAACACCCTCATGTATAAGAGGTTGGGATTCAATTCTCTCCAAAGACAAAATCAAACTTAAAATTGTTAGTATCTAATGCCATTGAAAGTCAATAACAATAGAAAATTTTTAATTTATTTGTACTTTTTCAACCTTTAGGAATGAGAGATTGGAATTCAAACCCATCCAGAGACAGGATATAATAGAATCATTTCATTAATTTCTATTTATACCACTTCTCCGATGGTTTACACGTGACTTCCTTTCTCTACACCCTTAAAAACATACTACACATATAAAGTGTATTTCAAATATATATAAGAAAAAAAAAAAAATAAAAAAAATCAGTAACAGAGGGCTATGGTATGTAAGGACAGAATTGTGATAAAAGTAATTTATTTTTCATAGTTTGCTTTTATCATGGGAGGTATATATAGCTTTTCGTGTCCTTCAAGCCTTTGGTTAGTGATTTTGGCTATATGACAAATAGTGATTGTGACCTTCTGGCTTTGTGTCCTTTTTTGTTAATCAGATGTTCAAAAAAATGTCATGTGGAGTTGGGATTTATTTTAGATATATTATCATTTAAGAATTGAATTTGAATAATTTATTAATTTTTTTGAGTTCAAATTTCTGGTGTCTTAATTTTTCTAAAATGTTAAAAACAAACTCAAGGACAGTTGTTAGTGTTGAAAATTATATAAAAAAATGTATAAGACTATGTAAAAGTATTTTGAGATGTACAAAAAAATATATTAAAATTATAAATATTTTTTTTATGTTTTATACTTTTTATTGACAATATTCAAGACCATCATTAGTCTTGAGGAGAGCTGCTCACGAAGTGAAGTCTTGAGAGGTGTGGAGAGAATAGTCTTGAGGGGAGCTGTTCTCATTTTTTTTTTTTTTAAGATAAATGTAATTTGATCATGGAATTACTAATATTCGATCAATATAATTTTTTGAATGAGTTATCTACTCAGCAAATTTTATAAAATAAACGATTTAGATTATAGAAATGAATTGGTAGAGAGTCCCACCAAGAGGGGCATAGTTCCTTTTGAGTATTATATGAAAATGAATTTTTTAAGACAAAAAACATGGCATTGATTGTTAGAAAAAATATTTATAAATAAGTGACAAATATTATAAATTATAAAAAATTTCATTAATATCTAATAATTTTTTAAAACTACACAGGAATGGTAATTTCTCCAATTTTTTAAGGTGCCAACTAAACTGTTGCTACTGTTGTTATTTTTCATTTCAAAGCAAAGTGACTTGACCTATATCTTTTAAGAAAGGGAAGAAAAGAAAGAAAGTAAAATGACCCATCAACTTTAGAATCACAATTTCATTATTATCAAGATGCGAAAAAAAAAAAATTGTAGAAGAAGCTAAGATTGAAGAATTATTTTTTATTATTTGAAAATCATTAAATTTGGTAAAACCCAAAAATTGGTTTGGCTCTTTGATTGATCTGGAGATTGAACAATATGGATCCTATCTAAACCACCATAACTTAAAAAAGTTAAACCATTAATCCATCATTAAACATTGTTCTGTTGAACTAAAACGTCGTACACAGTTTGCAAGAGTTTGCCGCAAGGCCTAAGAGAGACAATAAACAGGCAATATGGGTCATTGCATAACTTATTTGAATTATTTGTAATTTATTTTATTTTATTGTGAGAGTCTATGTCAGATTATTTAGTATAATTTTATTTATAGTTTATTAGATAGAAATAATTTAAGGCTCCGTTTGGGAAGAAAAAAATTGGGTTTTTTTGGGCTAAAATAGCCACAAGAAACAAAATAGGCTTTTTAGCCAAATAAGACAAAATATCATATTCAACCCATAATTATTACATTCTTTATCTCACAAAAAATTCAAAAAAGCCAAAAGCCCTTCCCAAACAAGGCTTTTTAGTCCTAAGTTAAAATAGTCAAAAAAGTCAAAAGGCCAAAAAGCCAACCCACTTCCCAAACAAACCCTAAATAAAGGGTAAATTACACTTTGCCCTCTTTATCTTTGATTATTTTCTTACTTTAAGCCCAAAGTTTTTTTTTCCCCTCACTTTGGCCCTTAATGTTTCAAGTTTTTTTGTTCTAATTTACTTCTAAAGCTAATTTCTGTTAAAGATTAGATAGAAAATGATACATTAACAATCACGTGATATAAAAATATTTTATTATATATAATTCACACTTCTGATACAAACTTAAATTCAATATAATGATATATTTTTTTATGTTATATGACAATTATTATGGAATTTTCTATCTAATTTTGAACATAAGTAAATTTTAAGAGCAAATTAGGAAAAACTAAAAATATGAAGAGTTAGAGAAAGTGATCAAACATAAATGGAACAATGTGTAATTTACCCTTAAATAAATTCAAAAAAAAAAAATCCATTAACTACAAGCTGGGTGAGATTTTTTTAAATTTTTTTTTTTGTAGTTTCTTTTTTCTTAAAAAAGCCCAATATGGCAATATCCCAACATTTTTATGG
The DNA here is from genome assembly GCA_030407325.1 of Camellia japonica. NCBI lineage: Eukaryota > Viridiplantae > Streptophyta > Magnoliopsida > Ericales > Theaceae > Camellia > Camellia japonica. The sequence goes on along the minus strand of JAPPVO010000019.1, from coordinate 82,573,920 downwards.
GGAAGTTGATTCCCATAATTCGAATTTGCTACCACAAGGCTGATAAATGTGTGAAAAGAATTGTGAAGAGAGAGAAGAAAAATGTTAAAAAGAAAGTTAAGGTGTTGTTTGGCAAGTTGGTTTGTGGCTAAAATAGTCACAAAAGATAAAATAGGCTATTTTAGCCACAACAAATAAAACATCACATCCAACCTATAATCATTACACTATTCTCTCACAAAAAAAGTTAAAAAAGCCAAAAAATCTTTTCCAAGCCAAACTTTTTAGCCCATGTTAAAATAGCTAAAAAAGCCAAAAAGCCAACATACTTCCCAAACAGATATATAATTGACATTTCTATTTTATCTTCTTTTTTTTTTTTTACCGAAATAATTTCATAAATCCATCATTAAATTAAAGATATATTACAAATACACCTTTTGAGATTTACTTAAAATATGGATTATCCTCTATAATTTTGAAAATTATAAATACACCATCATCAAAAAAAATTATTTATCAGAATTAGCAAAAAAAATAAAATTCATAATTACTCACTTGTACAACAATAAAATTACATAAATTGTTAATTAATATCAATTAAAATAATAATTTATTAATAAAAATAATTATTTGTTATGCGATTAAAAATTATACAATTTTTATAATTATAAGAAACAATTTATATTTTAAATAAATATCAATAATTGTACTTATAATTTATCTTTCAATTAAAAATACTAGTACATGAGTCTTCTCAATGCCCATTAATCCTAGTTTTTATTTTATTTTATTGTATTTTTTAAGGGGGTGTGGGGAGGGGCATTTCCCTAAATAAGCCAAAATAATAAAGGAATTCCCAAACTAAGCCTAGTTTTGAAAGAATTCCCAAAATAAGCTAACTCGCGGTTCACAATCGCGAGTTCAACAAATTTCTCCCATTTCACGTGATGTTGGTAAATTTTAAATTCGTGGTTACGAAAAGCGATTTTGATTAAGAACTCGCAGTTACAAAACGCGATTTTAATTAATTTTTTTTCTTTTGAACTCGCTGTTACAAACCACGATTTCATCCCAAAAAAAAAAATTCTTTTGAACTCGCTGTTACAAACCACGATTTCATCAAAAAAAAAAAAATTCTTTTGAACTCGCTGTTACAAACCACGATTTCATCAAAAAAAAAAAAATTCTTTTGAACTCGCTGTTACAAACCATGATTTTATCAAAAAAAAAAATTTCTTCTGAATTCGCGATTATAAATCACGATTTTATTCAAAAACTTTTTATATATATTAAAATCTGATCAATGCAAGACATAACTTTTTGGTAGCTCAAATGGTAGACCGATGTTAAGCTTTGGCGGGGGCGTGGGTTCAAATCTCACGCCAGGTTTCCCCTTTTTTTTTTTTTCCTTTTCACTCACTCACTCTATGCTTTATATATTTATTACGTAATTTTTTTATCAAAAAAAAGTAAAATATTTGTTTGGTTAACTAAAATTTTTTTCTATAAAACACAATTTTTTTCAAAATATCAACATAATTGTTTAAAAAATATTCAGTGTATTTGGTTTCAGTTTTTTGGATTTAGTTGTTTGAAAATTGAGTTTTTTGATTTTCGTATTTTTTTGTTTTTAGTGAATATTTTTTAAATTTTAAACATTTTTTTTTTACTTTTTTAGATGCACCTTACTTAGATATATCTAAAAAGTAAAAAATTTGTTAAAAAATATTTTTCAAAATTAATAAATACATAAAAATACAAAAATGTACAGAAAAAATATTTTTGTATTTTTTCAGAAAAATATTTTTTAAAATTTTGAACATTTTTTTTTTACTTTTTTAGATGCACCTTAGTTATTTGTATCTAAAAATTAAAAAATTTGTGAAAAAATATTTTAAAAAATTAATAAATACATAAAAATACAAAAAATGTACTGAAAAAATATTTTTGTATTTTTAATATTTTTTCAGAAAAATATTAATTTTTTCAGCAAAATGTACTCAAAAAATGTACGCTTTTAAAATATTTTAGTACATTTTAAAAGCGTACATTTTGCTGAAAAAATATTTTTTGAGTACGCTTTCACTGTGCATATTTTTTTGAGTATATTTTTCTGAAAAAATACTAAAAATACTAAAATATTTTTTCTGTATATTTTTTGTATTTTTATGTATTTATTAATTTTTAAAAATATTTTTTAATAAATTTTTACTTTTTAGATATATCTAAGGTGCATCTAAAAAAGTTAAAAAAAAATGTTTAAAATTTTTAAAAAATATTCACTAAAAACAAAAAAATACGAAAATCAAAAAACTCAATTTTCAAACAACTAAATCCAAAAAACTGAAACCAAATACACTGAATATTTTTTAAACAATTATGTTGACATTTTGAAAAAAATTTTGTTGTATAGAAACAAAATTTTAGTTAACCAAACAAATATTTTACTTTTTTTTGATAAAAAAATTACGTAATAAATATATAAAGTATAGAGTGAGTGAGTGAGTGAGGAAAAAAAAAAAAGAAGGGAAGGAAACCTGGCGTGAGATTTGAACGCACGCCCCCTGCCAAAACTTAACATCGGTCTACCATTTGAGTTACCAAGAAGTTATGTCTTGTATTGATCAGATTTTTATATATATTAAAAGTTTTTGAATAAAATCGTGATTTATAACAGCGAATTCAGAAGAAATTTTTTTTGTTGATAAAATCGTGGTTTGTAACAGCGAGTTCAAAAGAAATTTTTTTTTTTTAGATGAAATCGTGGTTTGTAACAGCGAGTTCAAAAGAAAAAAAAATTAATTAAAATTGCGTTTTGTAACCGCGAGTTCTTAATCAAAATCGCTTTTCGTAACCACGAATTTAAAATTTACCAACATCACGTGAAACGGGAGAAATTTGTTGAACTCGCGATTATGAACCGCGAGTTAGCTTATTCTGAAAATTTTTTCAAAATTAGGCTTAGTTTGAAAATTCCTTTATTATTTTGGCTTATTTAGGGAAATGCCCCGTGTGGGGATCCTAATTCGTGTGGGGAGGAAGCTCACAGAAGTCTGAAGGGATCACTGTCCTTCTGAGTAATTATAATAGGATATGCCATACTTGTCCTCGTGTTTTGATTACTCACTTCGCTTAGTTACAATTTTTTAAAAATACTTTTCCGAAGATTTTACTTTTTTTTTTTTCGTATTTTTTTATTTTTACTAATTTTTTTAAATATTTTAAGTAATTTTTTTAATTTTTAGATCTACTTAACATAAATATATTTAAAAAGTAAAAAAAATGTGAAAAAAATCTTTTAAAAATTCACTAAATACCAAAAATACAAAAAAAAGATGAGAATTCAATACATTTTTTATATTTTTATATATTTATTAATTTTTGAAAATATTGTTTCACAAATTTTTTACTTTTTAGATACATCTAAGTAAGATGCATCTAAAAAAGTAAAAAAAATGTTTTAAAAATATTCACTAAAAACAAAAAAATACGAAAATCAAAAAACTTAAATTTTAAAAAATTTAATTCAAAAAATTTAAACCAAACACACTGATTAGTAACATTTTAGACATGTATGATATATACATATGTCTGATTCATTTATGAAGCATTCAATTTTGTTATTCAGTACTGTCACGAGGGGCTGTATACCCCCTATGAGTACCCTGCAAGTATTTAAATTAAAAAAATTAAAATTAAAATGAATGAAAAGTAAATGAAAATTCTTTGAATTGAAATATATATATATATATATATATATAAAATATTTTTAGACTCTCTTTAAATGTGAATTTCAAATGAAATAATTTGTGCTTGAATTTTATACAGAATCAAACTTGTCTCTTCGTCCACAAATTTTAAATTGGAGGATCAAGTTTTTATAGTTGTGGCCCAACTTTGTAAGGCTTGTTAAACAAAATTTTCGTTCAAAAATTAAGTTGATCGGATATTATTAATAGTAACATGGTTAGTTTATATGAAAAATATATTTTTGAAATCATACTTGTCGTTTATATTTTTAAAAAATAAATGTGAACTGACTAGGTAGCTATCAATATCCAATTAATTTAATTTTTTTCATAGTTACTTATTTAATGAGACCTACAATTTGAACAATTAGATCATTAAAACAAGTCTCTAGTTAATCCACAATCATGAAACTGATAACTCTAAAATAGATGATTGAATGCGACATGTATTTTGTTAATATTCTCATACAAGTACAATATTTTATGATACGATTTCAAATAACTTTCTAAACTAAGTTATTTGACAACCATTAATATAAAACTCTAATCCATTATTGATATCTAAATATAAAATATTACATTGAATTAAAAGCTATGCTCCTTAAATTACCAAAATCATTCATTTCAAATCTCTCTCTCTCTCTCTCTATATATATAAAATTCAAAAGCAACTTTAGATTCTAATTTGTTTTTTTTAGCATTTTCCTATCTTTGTGTAAGATTTTAATTCAAAAAATATTTTACATTTTACAAAAGTAAAATATTTTTCACCTCAATAAACTTTTTTTTGTTGACCACAAAAATATTTTCTATCAATTTTCGTTTTTCGTCATACCAAAAAATACAATTTTTTTTTTTATTATCTCTATTGCTACAAAGAAGATTGAACCGTCTAGTCTGGGCTTGTCAGCCTACCCGAGCTCCACTTTGATGATTCAATCCATTTTAGACTCATCCGTGTAGATCGTATGATTTTTTTTTTTTTTTTTTCAAATTGATCCAATAATGGTAAACACATAATTTCATCATATTTATTTTTTAAAAAAGTATACAATAAGGTTGAATTTTGAAAATGGGCTCTATAAGAACTAGAAACAAGCATTGTCTTTTATAAAAGGTTGAGCATCTCTAAACTAGAGAGAACTTGAGAACCATTTAGGATATACCATTCATAAAAAAAAATTATGGTCGATTCCATAATCCGTAATTTTTTCATTTTATCTTGTTTCTCTGAAAAATAGACAATAAGCTTGTTTTTGAAAATAGACCATTCATTTTTTGGAGACAAACACAATAAAATGACAAAGTTACATTTATCAAATCGATATAATTTTTTTCATAAATGATATACACAAAAAGTCCTACAGTTTGTATCATCAAATAGTACTCATGATCGATCCCATGACCCTTCAAATTCTATCAAGTTTATATTGTTCATACAATTTGATCCATCAACCTAAGAATCAGCAATGCAATCAAAGAAATCACCTAACCCTACTCACTCTGTTTTACATGAAAATTTCAGCACTGAAGGCCATACACCATGGTAGTGAAAATGACAGTTTCAGAATTATTTTTTATCTAAAATCCAAATATGGTCCACTGGAGACAAAAATACAAATCACCAGACTTTATGCACAAAATTTATAAAGGTTTCATGCATGCAAACAACATTAACATGCTTGATTTTCCGTAGATCAGGACTATTATTACTGGTGCTCACTTAGATCAGCATGACCAAAAAAGAAAAAGCAAACCAATATATATAGATGTACATAAAGTTTCCAAAAACAGAATTGGAAAAGACATGGACCGACCGTGTGGCTCTGTGGCTGAAAACACATCTTTTTAGGAAAAGAAAGAAAATAAAAGAAATTGAATCGGATTCCCATTAAGAGTCAAAAAGGAGGAGTTGGGTTAGGTTTGATAGAACTTAAAACTAATTATATGAAAATGAAACAATTATCACTAGAAAAATAATAAACTCACAAAATTATGTAGGAAGCTACAGAGCACTCTCTACTTTTAATCCATGGGTGGGTAAATGACAACTGAGAGATAACCTTTGTACACCACTATATAATGAAGGGTAATTTTGACATTGCAAGTCCACAGTACACACAAGCGTGAGAACTTCTATTTCCACACACAACACTCATCTTTTTGGTTTAAAAATCATTCAACTTTCCAATAAAACTATTTAGTTCGGAAATCAACATCTAAACAAAACTATTTGTTTCAATTGTAACTTTGGTTCGGTAGTTGATTTCTCAATAAAATTCATTAGTTTGGAAGTTAACCAATGAGTTTTGTTCGGAAATCAATTTCTGAACCAAAGATTCAGAAATAAGTGTATAAACTGAGATAATGTGGTGTATAGAAATAGAAGCTCCCGAGCTTTTATCTGCACACCACCCTTCCTATCTGTTCCCACCATTCATTTATACACACAAGGTGGTTCTATTTCCAAGCATCATCTTTTCTCAGTTCACACATTTTTGTTCGGATATTAACTACGAAACAAAACTATATGGTTTGGTGATCAACTTCTGAATGAAAACTCATGGTTTAGCTACCCTATCTTTAGTCTTAGAAACTCTGAATGAAAACTCATGGTTTAGCTACCCTCAAATTGTGGCCACTACCACCACCATCAACCACTGTCGCCTTACTGCCACGACTCCTACCAATCACCAACCCTTTCCCTGCTGCCATTAACCCTCTCCCACCGCCACACAATGGCGAAATCAGATTGCAAACACCACCTTTCAGTGGTCAATTTTCGAACAATGTTTAATGGTTGATCTTTGCGCTCCAACCACTTAGTCCGAACAACTGGCAATGGTGGTGTATAGGGGTTTGCGGCAGAGGTGGTGGGAAGTTTGTGATGGTGGGGGTTAGCAGTGGCCGGTTGTGGGAGGGGCCAGTGTGGGTGGTGGCCGGCAGTGCGGGGTGGGAGGAAGGTGTGTACCTTTTGTCCTTGATGGTAATTTCCTTGAGGGATACAATCGTAATTAAAAAAATCATTCATTGTGTAGCATTGTGATGTGCAAATAAGGCAACCACTTTGTAGGTTAAATGTGTACCTACTTCATGGACAGGATCGACATTAGGTCATGCTTTTTAACAAGCGGCCTTGTAATCCAAAAGCTAAAATCAGCCTTAACGTCAACTAGACTAAGTCCACATTCAAGAGATTGAAGAAACATTTTGATTTTTTATTTTATTTTATTTTTTTCAATTTTTTTTGTACATCAGAGGCCATAGCCTGGGGGAAGGAGGAGTTTTTCATGTGGCAAGACTTGAATCCTTGACACCCAATTGACTTGCTTGATATCACTAATTACATTCAAATTATAAAAAATAAAAAAGAAAAACTATTTATGTGAGTTTTATAACCCGTGTCAAATAATCTAACTTCAGTAAGTTTATGCCCAAGTCAGCCAACCTTTGTTTGCCAAATAAAAGAACAAGGGGCCAACAAATACAAAAATATTTGAGGAAGAGGTCAAGTGACTGTTTCTGTGAATATTGATTGAACATTTAGAGGTCATATCCAATGTATATAAACAATAATCGACACCAGAACCTAGAAATCCTCAGAATGCAGCAGTTACAACAACGCCGTTACTTTTGGAAAATATGATGGTTAAAGCATGTTGACATATCAAAATCTCAAACCGTAAAAGGTGCAGCTGATTCACGCTTCACACGATTCAGACGAACAGTTCCTAGAATGTACTCTGGGAGTTCTTCCTCTTCTTTGGCCTAAAAATGCAGCTGCTGTCAATATCTAGCTATTTATGATGTGGAAGCTTTCTCAGACAAGAATTTGAAAGCAATAGAAATCAAGCACATAGATGGAAAATCACAAACATCATTTCTACACACACACACAAACCCAAAAAAAAAAAAAACTATAAATTTTTGTAAATATTTTTTGCAACTTAACAATTGGGAGGAATGAATAAGACATACTATTCCAAACTGAAGACTGATAAGTTCTATTATGTATTTTAAGACTAAGAAGCCATGCCTTTAGGCTGTCTTTGGATGGCAGGAATTAAAGACAACAAATGAGAATGCCATTACCAGAATTCCGTTAGTAATAAGATTCTAAATTTAATTCCATTTGAGTGTTTCGATAAGTCAAGAAGATAGTTGTCAAATAGGTATACGAATTGTGTATCATTTTTCTATATTTTTTAATTGCATTTCGTATTGTATCGTGCATCATAAGAATTTTTTTTAAAATAGGTAGAAAAATAAATATATTTATGGAAATGATGTATAAATATCAGGAAGCACACACTAGCTGCATGTGTTAACACCACGACTATAAAACCATTCATTTTTAATCTTTCACAACAAAGAAATGACTGTTTTCTTTGCATTATGCACTTTTCTTTACCTTTTCCTTCGTTTTTTCTTTTTCCAGGAGATTGTCTATATCATTTATTAAGGCACCAAAATCATAATGTCCAATGTCATGGTGGAACTAAAAAACATCAAAGAGGCAGAAGGTATTTGTATACAACATGCACCACATAGTTGTCAAGCTAAGCTAAGCTAAAAAAACTCTCGAGGGTAATTCTGTTCGCACACCAAAGAAAATCTCAGTACATACCATTTGTGTTGTTCGGATATAAACCTCTGAACAAAAGTCAAATATTCGGACATAAACTTCTGAACAAAAAATAAATGTTCAGATATACACAATTATTTTTTGTTCGGCAGTTTATGTCCAAACATTTGACTTTTGTTCGGGAAGTTTATATCCGAACGGCATAAATGGTGTGTTGTGTATTGAGATTTTTTCTGGTGTGCAAATAGAATTTCCCAAAACTCAAAGACCAAATTAAAGACTGAATTGTATGCTAGAAGAAGAGCATAAGTCCACATCTTAAGGATAATAAGGCCCATCTATTGAAATGTCAAACACAAACCTCTATTAAAATTGCAAGATCAACAACAATGCTGGGCACATATCCAAGTACAAGACTAATGACACTCCTTGCAACGGATGATGAGCCAATTTCCACATCAATCTGCAAAGTGAAGGTTTTTTGCAATATCTTATTAAGCTGAAAGAGCATGAGTAACAAACAGATAAATAACTAATGAGAATTAAAAATGGTAGTAGCTTTTAAACAAAATTTGGTGTAGAATGTGAAATAGACCAGAAGAGGAAGAAATGAAATACTGATATCAATGTTAATCGACCAAATTAAGAGATAAAATATATCTTAAAACTCTCTGTCAAACCCAAAAACTAATAACAAAATAAAAGTGAATTTAGTAAATGTAAAAATACACCAAGAAATGGAATAAAATCATTTAAATAGAAAACAGGGCTCAGAAACCCTAATTCAAACAGTAGGAAATATAATTTGCCAAAAAACAAAAAGATGAGTTGAAAGAGAACATATTAAGTTGGTTTGATCATCTATAACGAAAACCTACAGATGCAACGGTAGGTAAGAGTGATATGATCACCATAAATGGAAATATTAGGGGAAGGAGAAGACCTAAACTGACATGGGATGTGGTAATTAAAAAATAAGAATTTATTTTATTTAACTAAACATGTATCTCCTGACAGAGCTGAATGGCAAAAAATAATTTATATAGCCAATCCCACTTGATTGTGATACAAGACTTAATTTGGTTTGGTTTGGTTTGGTTTAAAATCACACATCATGAATATTCCAAGTAGTCAAATTATTCAGGTAGTGAACCTCTGAAGATGGGCATATATTAAGAATGACATCAAATATAACAAAATATGTAAGCAAGAACTTGATGTGATACTTTTGAATCTCTTGATTTGACACCAACCAAAAAGAAAATATGCAGTTTCCATATCAATAATATCAATTATAAAGAGGTAAGAAGATAAGGAAAAAAAAAAGAAAAAAAGAAACAGATGCATCAAAATGAGAGGAAGAGAAAGGGACATAAAAGAGGTGAAAATTTGCCAATACCAAGCAACCAGTTCTCTCCTTCAAAGTACACTACTAAATAAAAGATGCCTTGTCATTAAGTTCACATTTAACTGGATGTGATTCCAATATGGAAAATGATTTACAAACAGAAAATATTTATACAAAAACACATCCAGAATGATGTACCAATGGAATTTGTGAAATTATGAGGGCAATGATAGGTGTTTTGATTGAAAATAAAGGAACGACAAGTAGCCACCTCATTCTGCATGAAAATTTTGTACAAAAATTCTGTTTCTATATCATTTCGCTTCCAATATTAGACATCAAGATAATATCTGTATCTTAATCATCACCATATCTAATATGAAGGCAGCAAAATTTCAAGCACGCTGGAATTGAAGTTTTTCACCTACCTCCAGAAAATTGTCTTGTCTATGGTATTTGCACGTAACTGCTTTCCCTAATAAGCAAGCTTTTGTTCCAACTGCACGCTTAACCATCCAATATCCCTGCCGAAAACATTTATTACAACACCACAGAAAGCATGATAAAGAAAGCTGGATATTTTACTCACAGTGTTTATTCAAGAAAAACAATTTTTACCTCAACAATTCTTGGAATTAGTTTAAATCTAGAATCACGAAACATATCAGATCCATTAACAAATTTATCCAGTAAAGAATCCTTATTTACAGGTCTGTCAGAAGCATAGTATAAAACCAAGCTGTAATTAGGTCTTGCTGGAACCTGAAACAACAAAATCAGCACAAATTCTTTCTGAATTCTGACTGAAATTTGTAGTATGGAAAAAATAAATTACACAAATGATGATATTCCGCATTGTGAATAATGTTATTATTAAGATGACACCTGAGCTGATATAAAGCCCACACTCAACCTAAAATTATTTTTCTTTTAAAACTTTATTATATACATGCATATCTGATGTAAGTAATATTTAATCACTAATTAGAACAGTCTCTTCACACTTGGCCTAATTGTTTCCATTTTCAATTTTCCATCTTCCATTTAAGCTTTTGTTGGACTCCAAAATCATTCGTGCTTTCACTCACCAACCATACTCTAACTAATATTATCATCCCAGGTACGAAAAAAAGAGAGAGGTGAGATTGAGCTAGCTTATCAGTCTAGTAGGTTGTCTCTAGTAATTGATTGCAAAAATCCTAGCAAATTGATTGAGGTGAGTGGTCGAGAAAGTTGTTTCAAATCCACAAAATGCCTTTGTGGGGTGGCAAGGAGATTCTAGATGCAGTTTTGGTGGCAGTTGACTGTCGTATACGTAGTGTGGATCCAGGGTTATCTATAAGTTTCACACATAAAAGGTTTACAAGCGTATTAAATGGAATATTTGCTGGAGAGGATGAGTTTTGGTGAGAAGTTGAGATCCTGGATTCAGTTCTGTATATCCATAACCAGATTCTCTATTATGGTGAATGGTTTCTTTCTCAGCTTGAGAGGCTTGAGGCAAGATGACCACCTTTCATTTCATCATTGTGATTGAGGCTCTCACACGGTTGATCAACTTCGTGGAAGCATGCTCTCGTGGTTTGAGGTGGGGACAGTTGTTGGCGAGAGGTGGTCTGTGTTCCACATGCTGTTTGTTGATGACATCTGTTAGAATAATATTTTTGTTATTATTTATTATTCTGCTTAGCTGTCATTAGTTGTAGTTTTCTTTTGTGCCTTGAGGCTTCTATTATGCATTACATGTTTATTAATATATAAGGGAGTGATGGTCTCATCCAAGGTTCTGAAAAGCGGTTGTGGCCGTTGTAACGGTGGCAGTGACGCGGTTGCGGTTGCGGTTGCGGGGTGTAAAGGCCGTAGTGTAACAGTTGCGGTAACCGGAATCGTGAATTTTTTTATTTTTCGCACAATTTGAAAAAAACTTACCGATACATTTATTTTTTTTCTATGATCATATTTATTGGGTTAAAAATAAATATTGATCAATTTTTATAAATTTTTAAGTATGATCCAATATATTTCATATTTTTAAATCACTATAAACTGAGTTTTTTACATTTTATTTTAATAATTAATGACTTTATATTGTACAAAAAATCAATCACTAACTATTATATATAAGATAAACAATGACAAAAGTAAGAGAATAAATAAGAGCCTAAATATATATATATACATATTTTAACCAAGCCAAATAGATAATGACCACACTTATTATTATTATTTTCAAACAATATATAGATAGACACACAAACAAAATGGTTTAGTGATTGCAGCTGAATAGAATAGCATGGGTCATACAGTTTCAACAAATCAATAACATGTTCTTCATCTTCCCTCTTCTCTTTCTCTATCTCTTGCTCCTCTATTTTTTCTCTTTTATCTTTCCTCTTCTCTCTATTCCTCTTCCCCCATTTTCAGCTTTTTTTTGTGTGTTTTTTTGAAAAAAACAGTTTGGAACCGTTACGTAACGGTGCGTAACAGGCCGTTACGGTTGTTATATCACCGTTACGACCGCTACGGCAGCCGCTATGGCCGAGACACCTGTGAATCTCAATCACACTGCAAAAGCGGCCGTAACGGGTGGCGGTAACCGCCAAAACCGTTACGTAACGGCGTTACGTAACGGTTGCGGCCGCTTTTTAAAACCTTTCTCATCATTCCCTAAGTTTGATTTCTCCTAAAATAAACATGGTATCAGAGCCAAAACTGTAAAACCCATCACCCACACTCCAGCCGACACCAACCAACCACCATCCATCACAACCGGAAGGTCTGCCAAAGTCACCCATACTCAGCCAACCAACGCTTTGACCCTTTCAGCTTATGTTGACACCTTTCTGAGCCTTTTCAGCTCAAGCTGAAGGGCATCCAACCCAGAACTAGGACTGTCGGCAGTCCTACATGCTCTGTTGGGTGAACAAAGTCTCCTTGGGTCTTCTCCAGCCTTCATTGCAGCCCTCTGGGGTCTCTCTAGACTTCGACACAACCTCCTAGACTCTGGTTTGCCTTAGGTTTGACATCAGAGGTTGCAGCAGTGCCCTGTGACTTCACCAAAGGGGCTTTCGGCTTCAACGAGGCTCATTCTTTCAGCCCATGGTCTGATTGAACTCGTTTGTTTTCCTTCTCTGTATTGCTACAGTGTTTTTTGTTTTTATTGAGACCCAGGACTGCTGTTTTGATTGAAGTTTTACTTCCTCCACTATTTTATTTATTTTTTGGGTCAATATAGGGCCCTATTAATCTGATTGTTATGCTCCCATAATGGTTGGTGATTGATATTGCTTGTCCCAATTCATTCCATTCCCTCTTCCAGTAGTAGTGATTGTTGCAAATTGTCATTTAGATAGTAGCATTCTAAGATGGTTGAATTACCTGCAAGTCTACCACTAGTTCCCAGCCACAAAAAAAGGGGAGCATCCCAATATGACTACTACATCCGAAAACCTCAATCCTAGCTTAAAAATCACCACCTCTCTATTTAATGACCACAACTATCTTGCTTGGTCACAGTGTCTGACCCTTTTCTTGAAGAATGGAGGGAAGAAGGGATATGTTGATGGGAGAATCAAAGCACCTGACATCACTGATCCTGGTTATGACCAATGGGAGATTACCAATTCTTTGATTATGGGGTGACTCATCCATTCAATGGTACCTGGTCTTATCTATGGATATAGCTCAGGACATTTGGGATGCTGTGGTTGCTACTTATTCTTGGAAGGGGAATTTTTCACAGACCTTTGAGTTCTGTCACTCAATTGAGTGCTCAGTATAGAGTGAGATGACTGTCCTCCAGTACTATACATTCCTCAGTAATGGCTGGAAATGTCTAGATCATCTTCAGAATTACAAACCAGTCTGCCCAACTGATTCTGTAAGGTACCACAAGTTTATTAGGTAGGATAGGGTCTTCAAATTTTTGGACGGTCTCAATGTGGAATTTGATCCTGTTCGAAGTTGTGTTCTTGGTATAGATGTTCTCCCTTCCCTTCAGGAAATGTTTGCTTATGTTCAGAATGAGGAGAGTCGCCGCTCAACTATGCTTCCTTTTGTCTCCACAGAGCACTCAGCCTTAGTCTCTGCTCCTTCTAGAGATAGAGATCATTTGTCCCGTGGTACCCGTAGTCCTTCTGAGAATGATACTTTGTTCTGTGATTACTGTTGCTAGCCTAGACACACTCGTGAGACATGTTGGAAGCTTCATAGTACTTCATCTAGGGGTCGTGGTGATTGCTCTGATAGTCGAGGGGGTCGATCTAGACAATCTAGAGGACGTGGGTCTAATCTACGCGCCCATCATTCTAGTGCAGTTAATACACTTGACTCTAATCCAGCTGTCCCGTCTACTGATGTTATGGCTGGTATGTCTTCTTCTGAGTTTGAGATGCTTTGGGTCACTTGCTAGACGGTCGGACTTCGACAACACCTACCGGTGCATCTTTCTCTTCGTTTGCCCATGCAGGTAACTTAGCCTCTTCTATAAGTGCTTTCCTATCTCATAAAGCTTTGCCTTGGATTATTGATTCTGGTGTCTCGGATTATATGACTAGATTTTTTGTTAGGATTGCTGATGGTACCGTTTCTTCTGTTTTTAGGAAATATTTAATCCATGCCACATCTTCTTTACTTTACGTTTGTCATCATATTTAATCTATGCCACATCTTCTTTACTTTACGTTTGTCATCAGTCTTACATGTTCTCAGTTTTTCTGTTAATCTTCTATTATTGAGTTGTCTTACTTAGGATTTGAATTATAGTATAACCTTTCCTCTTTTTTTTTTTTTTTTTTTTTCTGATCATTGTCTTTTTCAGGACCGTATCACAAGAAGGACAATTGGCAGTGGTAGAGCAAAGAATGGTCTCTACATCTTAGATCAGGCAGATCACGTGGCTCATCATACCATCCAGTCTCTAACCACCAAGGATGACATTTGGCTTTGGCACCGGCGTCTGGGACATCCACCTTTTTTATTACTAAAGCATTTGTTTCCTTATTCTTTTAAGAACAATAATGTTTTTAAGTTTAATTGTGAGTCATGTCAACTTGGCAAACAACACCGAGCTTCTTTTGCTCCAAGTATTAATAAAAGTTTTGTTCCTTTTTCATTGATTAATTCTGATGTTTGGAATCCTTCTTGTGTTGTTTCATTAAAAGGCCATAGATGGTTTGTCACTTTCATTGCTGATTTTTCTAGCATTACTTAGGGGTATTTACTATAAAAAAAAAGAGTGAGTTTTTCTCTATATTTCAAACTTTTCATCAGATGATTCGCATTCAATTTGGGATTGTCAAAATTTAGCATTTTGATAACGGGATCAAGTATATTGATTTAGGGTTAGGGCAATATTTTAGCACTCATGGCATTATTCATCGGACATCTTGCACCAACACCCCTCAACAAAATGGATTTGCAGAACGCAAGAATTGTCATCTTCTTGATATTGCTCATTGCATAACTTTTCCTTATACATATCGGTCCTACTGGGGTGAAACTGCTCTCACCATTGCCTACCTTATCAATCACCTTCCCACTCAAATGCTGCACAAGCAAACCCCTCTTCAGGTAGTCATATGCTCTCAGTCCGTGTCTTCTCTTCCTCTCAAAGTTTTTGGGTGTGTCTGCTTTGTTCACAATCATTCTCCTTCTAGTGGTAAACTGGATCCCCGTTCTATTAAGTGTTTCTTTCTTGGGCACTCCCCTACTCAAAAGGGATATAAGTGTTATTATCCTCCTTCTCATAAGTGGTTTTTGTCCATGGATGTTACATTCTTTGAGTCACAGTCCTACTTCTTGTCCTCTCTGGTTTCTCGGTCATTCTTTCAAGGGGAGCCTTGGTGTGAAGAGATTCTTGAATCTTTACTAGTTGTTGAGGAGATGGCATGTGAACCACTATGTGAACCAGTTATTTGGCATGCAAAAGCTAATACACTCAAGAAGCAAGGACAAGTTTATATCAAGGACAAAGAAAGACAAAAGGTTACTTGGATCCAAGAGACCACTTCTCCTGATCTTCCACTGCTGTCTCCTTCAACTGATGAGAGTTCAAGTAACTCTGATAACCCAGAATACATAGATCTTGATATTCCTATTGCCCACCGGAAGGGTGTGAGGTCTTGTACTCAACATCCTATCTCTAATTTTGTATCCTATTCTAATTTGTCTCCCTCATATAGAGCCTTTGTGTCAAAAATTTCCTCTGTTAGTATACCTGATCATTTTCAGGATGCTCTTGCCACCCATGAGTGGAAACATGCCATGATTGAAGAGATGAAAGCACTTCATAAGAATGGCACTTGGGAATTGACAGAGTTACCTAAGGACAAACGAACTGTGGGATGCAAGTGGGTGTATATTGTGAAGCACAAGGTAGATGGTTCGATTGCACGCTATAAAGCTCGGCTTCTGGCAAAGGGCTTTACCCAGACTTATGGAGTAGACTATCAAGAGACATTTGTACCAGTTGCTAAGATAAATTCAGTCAGGGTACTCCTCTCTCTTGTAGCTAATTTGGATTGGCCACTTCACCAGTTTGATGTGAAGAGTGCTTTCTTACATGGTGATCTAAAAGAAGAGGTGTATATGGACATTCCTCCTGGCTTTGAAGATCTTAAAACAAAGGGTAAGGTGTGCGGGCTTCAGAAATCAATATATGGTCTCAAACAGTCCAAAGGGTCAGGCAATGCTTAAATATGGATTCAAACAAAGTCAAGCTGATCATGCTCTGTTTATTAAACATTCCTTACATGGTAAGACTATAACTGTCATTATATATGTGGATGACATAGTACTTACAAGAGATGATGTTGAAAAAATTCCTCAGTTGAAAGAATATTTGGCAAGCGAGTTGAAAATCAAAGACTCGAAGAACTTGAAGTATTTCTTAGATATTGAGGTTGCCCGGTCCAAGTATAGAATCTTCATCTGTCCAAGGAAATATGAGCTTGATCTATTAAAAGAAACTGGGATGCTCGGAAGTAAAACTTGTGACACACCGCTAGAGACAAACTAGAAACTTAGTGATGATAATAGAGGAGTTCATGTTGACAGGGGGAGTCATTAGAGACTAGTGGGTAAGCTCATTTACCTAGGCCATTCATGTCCTGACATTGTTGTTGTGGTTAGTGTGGTCAATCAATTCATGCATGCTCCCCATGAGGCATACTTGGCTGCAATTATGCGGATTTTTAAATACTTAAAATCTTTGCCTGGAAATGGCCTCTATTCTCCAAACATGATCATCTTAGTGTGGAAGCTTTTACAGATACTGATTGGGTAGGATCAGTAACTGATTAAAGGTCCACATCGGGACATTGTACCTTTGTTGGGGGAAATTTAGTTACTTGGAGAAGTAAGAAACGGAATGTGGTAGCTAGATCTAGTGCAGAGGTGGAGTTTAAAGCCATGGCACAAGGTGTGCGCGAACTTTTTTGTGGATCAAGTTACTATTGAGTGATTTGGGAATTGAGCAAATAGACTCCATACGGCTATACTGTGACAATAAGGCTGCTATCATAGCTCACAATCCAGTTCAACATGATCTGAAATTGATCATCACTTCATCAAGGATAAACTCACTAGTGGCACTATATGTACTCCTTTTGTGAAGTTTGGAGAATAGCTAGCAAATATTCTCACCAAGGGAGTTGCAAGTAAACCGTTTCATGATGTTCTTAGCAAACTAGCCATGAGAGATATTTTTGCACCAGCTTGAGGGGGAGTATTAGAATAATATATTTGTTATTATTTATTATTCTGTTTAACTGTCATTAGTTGTAGTTTCCTTTTGTGCCTTGAGGCTTCTATTGTACATTTCATATTATTAATATATAAGGGAGTGATGGTTTCATCATTCCCTAAGTTTGATTCCTCCGAAAATAAACAACATCATGACACTATTATCTTTTGTGAACCAGTGGAAGAACATTTAAGAGACTTGAGGTGTGTTCTTATTTGCTTTGAGGTTGCTTCAGGGTTCAAGGTGAATGTGAGAAAGAGCAAGCTAATTCCAATTGGAGAAGTGCAGAATTTGGAGAATTTGGCTTCTATCATAGATTTAGAGTGCGCAATTTGCCAATTAGATAACTTGGTTTCCCACTTGCTTCTTACTTCAAAGCTACAACATTATGGAACAATTGCTAACGAAGGCTTATTTCTGGAAGCTAATTCCGATTCCTGGTAATGATCTTTTGTATTAAAGAAGGCTTATTTCAATTACTTGGATAATGAAATAAACTGTTTCAATAAGCTTCAAAATGCACTGCGAAATAAATCCATTGCCATGAACTATTTCATTGAATGTTTATTATAATTGGGGGGAGGGGGGAGGTATACATATATACATATACACGATGTTTACTCACTCAACCAAGAGATGCATATTGACTCATTGTGCAATTTTTTTTTCGGTCAACCCTACTGGGTAATTTTCTCTCTGTTACATTGCCTCCCGGGAAAATCAACCTTAGGAAGGTGGCAGCTGGGAGTGGGGGGATGGCAGGGAGGAAGTAGGAGGCAGCTGAGAGGTGGGAAGGGGGTGGTGACAGAGGTAGGAAAGGTGGTGGCCGGTGGGAGGCTTGGGTGGTTTGGGGTTAGGGTTTTCTTAGGTAAAAGATGAAGACAGGATCTATCTTGTCTTGTCTTTTTACATTAAAGCTTTGCTTTGAATGATTTTTTTTTCCTTCCCCACTCTCAAAAGAGGAGAGTGGACCACACATTGAGTTTGTTTAGATGGAAAATGTATCAACAGTACTTTAGTTCAAAACAACATTTGGGGCATTTGACTATTTTTAAAAGATAGGAGGGTAAAGTGGGTTGTGTCCATACCACAAAGGGGTAAAATGAAGTTACCATACAAAATTATAAACTACTTCTTTGAATATGAATACTCTTGTCTTGATAAAAAAGAAAAATATGAATACCAACAGCTCACTATATAGGTGCGGGTAAGATCACAATTTTCCAGCTTGCAAAATCATTTCACCATTCCAATTTAGATTTTCACCAACATCAATATTCAGTCCTACTTTAAAATCAGGACCATCTTCTAAGACACATAGCTCTACAAACGTTTTTCTCATACACAACAGTAAGCTCAAGAGTGGACTTTGCTAGAACTGTGTTAAATTCTTATAAAGGGTATAAAACAACTAGTTATCACACAAAAAATAGTGAATTACTACTTCAGACAATAAAAACCAAACACATGCCTGGGACATGCGTGCTATCTCATGATTAGATACAAATCAAGAAAGAGGAGATTGGAATAAAAGACATTCTTATACACATACCTGGAGATTAACAATGAGGATGAATGGAAGTTTTTTCCCAGCTTGTGACTGGAATTGAAGACAAATTGTTAGATACAGGGGAAAACCATAAAAAATTACCAAAGTAAGCCCATATTGCCTCAAATGAAGTAAATGATTTTAAAATCTGATTGAAGCATCTCTCATGATGCTAGGAGTTTGCCTTTGTGTTTTTTTTTTTTTTTTTCTCCCTTTCTTCTTCTTCTGATAATCGGGTATCTGGGTAAACACTGAGAAGTTTGCACTTGTTAAAAGCTTCCTTCAGTATATTATTTCTTAAAATTAGGATAAAATGCAAAAGAGTACAACAAAGTGAGACTTGAGAGAGCATGAAGCTAAGGAGGCCTGGATTATATTACTTTCAGATAGAACAAAGTTTTTCACAACATGCTAACAACAACAGAGAAATATCAGATATGGATTCAACATACACTACCTTAGACCTAGCGACCAAAGTTGACAAACATTAAGCTCTCTCAAATGGTCTATGGAGAGAAGAGGTGGGGAATATTCTTTAAGTATGGCGATTATAGTGGACAACTGCAACACCTTCTGTTCCTTCCCTTCACCAACTCTCATATATGGGAGTGGTGATGAATAGGTTGAACAGGGTTCAGTTTTGTTTGGGTCTCACCATAGACCCCAGAGGACTAAACCAATAGAGCTTGGTTCTTGCAGTTACAACCCTGAACTGCAATAGTTACTCCATTGAACCAAACTAAATAGAGACTAGCTTGGCTCTGATTATCTCCATAAAAACAACAACAATTTCCAGATTATAAAAATAAATAAATAAATTTAAAAAAAATAATAAGAAGCAAAACAAAAACCTCATATTGTAATTGAATAAGCTATGCGACCATTTGGCTAAACTTGAAAATATTTAAATTAAGAAACTTCAGAAAAAGAGTCCAACAAACCAACCCATTTTGTTGGGCTTGGCAGCAGAATTATAAAAGAAAAGGAAGACCTGTGCCTTTATAAGAAGCAAAAACATATTTGGAGGGGGGATGGAGTGCCTTTTATTTTCCAGGCAACGTGAGATGGCTATCAACATAGATAACTACGTTCGGTTCTTGGGTTGGGTAAGTTCCATCAGTCTGGGCGTGCAAACAATAATAAGTTGCAGACAAGAAGACAGCAATGCAAAAGTCAATTAGAGAAGCTATGTTGAAGCTACAGGCACAAGATTTGGGACAACTTAGTTTTTTGCTACACCTGTATTGCAAAAGAATAATTTGTCCTCAAGTCACAGGGGTTGTTCAATTCAATTATTGATTTTAGTACAAGAAATTCAACAACAGAAGAAAGAATATGTGTAAGCCCCATCTTTACCATTCAAAGGCTCAAGAGAACATAGAGGAAAAATAAAGAAACAACAAATTCTTCTCAGCATCACAACAAAATCTTCTCCTTTGCTACAGTCACAAACCTATTTCTTTTTACAAGCTCCAGTTCTCATAATAATACCAACAACAACAACAAATATAATAATAACAACAACAACAATTATAATAACAAGAAGAAGAAGAAGAAGAAGAAAAATAATAATAGCAATAACAATAGAAAGATAACTACTGTGTTAAAAAAACACATCATTCCAATAGATAAATTATACTATGAAAATTGAACATTAAAACATCAAACAAAGTAAGCATTGTGCAGGGAATTGAGCAACTTCCTAGTAATATGGATTCAAGCATTTGCATGAAATGGCATACTGAAATTGCTCCAGAATTTCACTTATCATACAAAACAAAAAGATATTGGAAAAATGTATCCCTTACCTGAACAAGAGAACTGGGATGCAATGCAACTTGACTGATACAATTTTCAACTTTAAACCAGTCAACTGCTATTAGCTCCAGAAGCGGGTCCCCTCCCTTTACCTGAAAGAGGTTATATAACTTAAGACATTCATAAAAGGCTCAATTCAGTATCAATTTCAGTAAATGTAATCCATACCAGGTTTAAAATATATATATATATATATATTCTTCAAAGGAAGACAAAAAACTTCCAACAGTGAAATTTGAAACAATCCAAAGAAATTTTTTTATGAGGTGCAACATATTACGCAACAACCTTGGAACATCATTTGTGATCTCCAGTATTTTCATATGGTTTGATACAGCAGTCAAGCAAGTAAGATATAGATCGTAGAGCTGTCTTGGGCTCCATTAATTATGAGAAATTATATTCTGAGAAGTTATTGTAGACTTGCTAAATCTCAAATGTGACTATAGATTTTGAACTGCAGACTGCTCTCTAGATTGCCTTCATGCTGATCCAATTATTGTGAAGTACGAGGGGAAAAAAACCCACCTTAGAATTATCTTTCAAATATGTCTTCCCACGGATTAAAAATTCCGTACCGCTCGGAGATGTCCAACAGTTAGTATCACTCTCATCCTTCCCTTGGTGCATGGAACAATGAAAGTGGCTTGGATCAAGAATGATCGAAGGTACATCTGGATCTAATTCCATGCTCAAATTTGGACCTATATCCAAGGATAAGCCAAATGTTAATAAGCAGGTTAATTTTAAGAAGAAAAGAACTAGCAGAGGTCAGTACTGCTTGAAGATTTATGTTACAAGCGTGGAGTTACTTTTAATTATTTTTTTCCGATCTACCCATCAAACATTTAAAAGATGCATTTGGAAAGGAGATAATATCATCTGAGAAAAAAATTTATAAACAATAATCGCAAAATGAAGAATCATATGAGATAAATTACAAAGAATAATATATGAGAAATGATATGGTGCAGCATTTGCATGGCTCAATTATAGGAACAACAGTTTCCTGTATCCTATGCATAGGTTGTGAAGTCAGACATCGGAACATCTGGTAGAATTTAAGAAGCAGTATCCTACCCCAGAAAACATCTTTTGTGGCTAATACTGTCAAGTTACCAATTTTCCCAAAAGCTTAAGCTATTAGGAAGTGGGCCCAACAATGTATATCAAGCTATCCAACACTCTCCCTCACGTGCAATCCCGTCTTGCCCGTGGAGAGACAAACAGAGAACCAAAAGGAAGCAAAAACCAAATAGAGAAGAAGTAGCCAAACAGGAGCAAATACCAAATGCCAATGGAGAGACTTGAACCCAAAACCTTTCTCAACCTGAGCTCTGATACCATGTTAAGTCACCAATTTTCCCAAAAGATTAAGAAATTAGGAAGTAGGCCCAACAATGTATATCAAGCTATACAACAAATACATGCTTTGACAATAATGTAAATAGAACAGTCAATAAAAAAACATGTGAAATAAATAGCATTTCCCAGTGTCGACAATGTACAAGTGGCAAGCCTGGCTATGCAATTTTATTACATGTTTAGCACAGAGGAGGGGACCTGAAGTTCGCTTCAAAGCCAAGCCCGCGATAGCCCACGATATGTTCTTCAACTTCACCTTTTTGTTCTGATAGAGTAAATGAGATAGATTCAATCCAAAGGCCTTTGATATAAACATCACTTTATGTACACAGATTCTAACAGTTTCCAATCTACAACAAGAATATGATAGACTAAAAAATCAGAAAAATGCAAACCTTATTGTTAGTTTCTACTATGTTGTCTTTATCTTCTTCATCAGATGATGAATCAGTAGAAATTGCATCATAGAACTCATCAGCCATTTCTGCATCATCATATTCACTATCTGGCGAAGAAACATCAGAAAATTTCGAATGGACAATTGTGGTTGAAGATTGAGATGTGAGTGCGGGATTAGCTCCGATATATTCTTTTAAACCTGGATGATCACAACCCAAGAAAACATAGTTTCAGATGAAATTAACATTTTGGAAACAGTTTTTTCACAGTGCAGCTCATAACTTTTCTGGAAATTGACAAGAAATTGCCATAAACATGGTCCAATAGAAGATATACTTGATGCTTAAAATTACTTTCTACATTGCAAGTATTTGCTGACCATAACAGAATTGAGAACAATACTTGCAAAATGTGTTCTACATCATTATCCCTAGTGTTCCATGACTTCCCTAAGTTTTTTGCTTGATACCAAACATTTGAGAACAATTCTTCCGACTTGTCAAAACATTTTATTTTTACTTTGCAGATTATGTTTTGTCAAAGGTGTGGAGGTTGTTGAAAACTCAACTAAACAAATCATTTTGGTTTTAACATAGTAGCTAATATCAACAATGCTATTGATAAGACTTTTGAGCTTGATTGTGATGCATCGGGTGTTGACATTGGTGTAGTTTTAAGCCAAGAAGGCAAGGCTATTGCTTTCTTTAGTGAGAAGTTGAATGGGGCTAAGTTTAAGTACTATACCTATGACTTGGAGTTCCATGCTTAGTGCCTAATCCATCAAACATTGTAGTTACTATTTAGCTTACGGGGAGTTTGTTCTTCATACAGATCATGAGGCTCTCAAGTACATATATAGCAAGTGTCATGCTAAGTGGGTGGCTTACTTGCAACAATTCACATATTCCTTGAAACATAAGTTAATGATCCATAACAGGGTAGCCGATGGGTTGAGTGGAAGAATGACCTTGTTAGTGGAGATGAAGGCTCAAGTGGTGGGGTTTGGTGAGTTTCGGCAGATCCTTACATTAGCAAGATTCTTCAACCTCTTCATAGAGGAGTTAGAGCTTCCTGTCCTAGTTACATGTTGAAGGATGAAATTCTACCCAATTTTTCTTTGAGAGCAATTGCTTGTGGAACTCAATAATTTGCGGCATTTTGGTGAGAGAAAGACTCTAGGGTTGCTCCACAGTGACTATTCTTGGCCGAGAATGGCTAAGGATGTGGGCAAACTTGTGTGAAGGTGTCAAATTTGTCAAATGTTGCTAATCTCTCAAGCAAGTTTGCTTGCCTCCTCATTTGAACATCTCCAACACCTTCAATGTTTAACATTTGCTACCTTACGTGATAGATTATTTTATGTTTGTGTTGCTTGTGTTAGTGCTGTCCTAACTTGAGGACTAGTTCTTTTAAGGGTGGGAGCACTCATGTAAGTAGTTTATTGAGTTAGTGGTGTTAGTTGAGCAAGCTTTGTAGGTTTGTCTATAACTAGCTTTTGGATACTTTGAAGATTGTATTTTCAGAGCTTTGCTCTTGTATTCCCAACTGGGAAATTCTCTCTCCAGAAATTTCATTCTCTCTTGATCTTTGATGCTATCAAATAAAGCCTCTATGCTTAGGCATTTATAGACCCTTTGCACCAAGTAGAAATCTCTATGGGTTCAATGGAGTCATCAACATGTTATTAAAACCAAATGTTTTTGGACCATGAAAGAGCCACTTGGTTGTTCCTGGACCTGGAGAAAATTGCTAAAACTAAGAGAAGCTGCAAGACAATTTGTTAAACATGTCATTGGGGATGGTAATGATACGTTCTAATGGCTTGATGATTTGCACCCCTTTGGCCCTTTTATTGATATCTATGGTCCCCGGATTGTTTATGATTCAGGTACTTCTATCACTGCTAAACTCTCATCTATCATCAAGAAAGGAAGTTGGGAATGGCCACTTAGAAATGAAAGGTATCTTTCCTCTTCCTGGATCCTGAGGGATCTTTTCCTTGGTCTATTCCCTTCTTTCCCAAACCTTTGAGGGCTGACAAAATTGATTGGATCTTATCTCCAAACAGAAAATTCTCTTCTTCTGCTACTTCGAATCTATCAGATCTCATCATCCCATTGCGTCATGGCATAAGATTGTTCAGTTCTCCAATCACATTCCCAAGTGTAGTTTTATTATTTGGTTAGCTATGAAAGGAAAGCTTCACATCAAAGACAAACTAAAAGAGTGGGGTGTTACTGTTGAGTTACCAATTTTCCCAAAAGCCTAAGCGATTAGGAAATAGACCCAACAATGTATATCAAGCTCTTCTCCCTCACGTGCAACCTTGTCTTGCACATGGAGACACAAACAGAGAAGAATACCAAATGTCAATAGAGAGACTTGAACCCAATACCTCTTTCAACTAGAGCTCTAATACAATGTTAAGTTACCAAATTTCCCAAAAGCCTAAGCTATTAGAAAATGGGCCCAACAATGTATATCAAGCTATTCAACAATTACTAGTGATGCTTTGTGTCATCTCTGTAATCAAGAAGATGAAAGTATACAACATATTTTCTTTGCTTGCCCATACTCTAGAGAACTCTGGAAGACTGTTTCTATGACGTGCTGCATTTTGAAGCCTCAAAATATTTGGCCAAATGAAATTAGCTGGATTACCGGTAAATTCAGTGGCAAAAGTTTCAGCAATATCATCAGAAAATTAGCATTCTAGAAAAACATAAGAAATGTTGTTCAGGTCAAAGCTTCTTAGCTTCACTCTATCCATGCTAACTATCTTAATCTAACCATTTGCAATAGTTGGTCAATCCCACATTATGTCTTTGCCCATCACTAGTTTACAGACTTATTTTCTCTGTATTCTTTTTTATTAAAGATCTTCTTCTAGTACTGGAGGATCACCCTCCGTGATATCGTTCATTTCTTGTTCTATAAAATCTTAATCATGTGTCATGTATTGCATTTTTTGAAAATTGTTATGTTGTGTATGTGTTGTGTCCATGTTGGGTGGCGTGTCTATGTTCGTACTTCTTAGATAAGAACCACAGATGGTTGATTCCACCAATTTGGTACAAGCAATTAATTCTATCACACAGGTCATAGTTTTAGTTAAGGGTAAACTACCAATAGGTCCTAATAGTTGGACGTAATTCCTATCAAGTCCTATTGAAAACAAGTTCTAGTAAAATTATCACTAAAAATAATTTTTTGTGATGATTTTTTGCATATGTCGCTAAAAATTGACAATTAGTGACTTTTTTGTCACGATTTTTATAAATTGTCGCTAAAACTTACAATTAGTGAAGTTTTTCTGTGACGAATTTTTCAAACCGTCGTTGGAAGTTGAAAATTAGTGACATTTTTTGTGACGATTTTTTTAAATTGTCACTAAAACTTATAATTAGTGACATTTTTTATAAAGAATTTTCAAACTGTTGCTGAAAATTAACAATTAGTGACGTTTTATAATAGTGTTTGATGAAAAACGTCATTAATTATCATATGACTTATTAGACATTAAGTCCACTTATTAGGACCTACACGTAAGTCCCCTTTTAGTTAATTGAGGCCACCTATTTGGTACCTTCAGAACTGGTAGACCTTCAATCAGTTTATACAGAAGTTGGTGTAAGAAATAACAAGTACCCACCTGCCACTTGGCTCAACAATGCATAAGTAACTGTCTTTTCAAACTTTGAGCATTGATTATTCATCCACTTACACCACTCAACAGAGTGTACCTCTAGCATTTGTGTTACAACACATCTTGAACCATTTGAAGTAACTGATGAGTTCAAACTTCTGATCTCCCATGTTGAAGCTACGATAGAAATATCACACATGTCAATAACAAAAAACTATTTAACCAGACAATATAATACATATGTCAGCTATGCATTCAAGTAATGAATTTGAATTTAAGAAGGCAGACAGTAGACAAAATAGAACATCAACTATCAACTTTTTATGGAGAGAATCAGAAATACCTAGTTTAAGTTTAGGATAAATCTCAAGAATTAGAAGAAGTCTGGGACAAAATTCGTCATGTCTTATTTTGGGCTTTCGTATAATCTCCTTTTAAAGCATCCCTTTTTTTTTGAATTCTAGAGATTAGTGAACCGCATGTGATATGTAATTTTGATTTCTTCCATTTTTTTTGGTGGACTTCTTGCCTTCCATTGTGTCCTTTGTACCTTTACTTTTTAATAAAATTTAAAGTCCCTGCTTATCAAAAACAAAATGGGTAAATTACACTTTGCCCTTTTTATGTTTGAGCACTTTCTCACTTTGGCTCTTAAATTTTTTTCGCACTTTGGCCCTTCATGTTTCAAGTTTTCCCCAATTTACTCCTAAAGCTAATTTCTATTCAAAATTAGATAGAAAATGTCATAATAACTATCACATAAAAATTTTTAAAAAATATTATTATATTAGAGTTTAAGCTTATGTTAGATATGTAAGTTATATATAATAAAATATTTTTATGCTATGTGACTATTAATGTTTTATTTTTTGTCTAATTTTGAACTTAAATTAACTTTAGGAGTAAACTGGGAAAAATTTTAAACATGAAGGGTCAAAGTGGGAAAAAATATACTTTAAGGGTCAAAGTGGGAAAGTGACCAAACATAAAGCGGGCAAAGTGTAATTTACCCAAACAAAATCATCATTTGTAATTTTAACTAGCAACTATTCTGTTTCTTTTTCTATTCTTACAACCATGGTAAAGTAAAGGTAGTTTCATTCCCTCTGAAAAGATCAGTCAACTGATCCCCACCCACCAACAGCAAAATTCTGATTTTGCCATTGTACCAAACAATTTGAAAAGGTGAAAATAACGATATGCAAATTCTGAAATTAATATATATATACACACCACTAGATGACTTTATCTCATTAATAGTTCAGCCCTCGAGAGTCTTTTTCCTTCAGGACAAGAATATGAAATTATGTGGTAGTAAAGTTGTTAATAAAGACAACAAGTCAAAATGATTCCAGAAGACAAAAGAAGAAGTCTACAACAGAACCTGAAAACATTAGAGTATCGAAAAAAAAAAGACATATACAAATATATGCAGAAGATTTTCCATTTAGTAAAAGCTTCTTACGATTAATTTTTGTACGCCGATATCCTGATTTTTCAGGACAACTCTTGTGTACAGTTGGAAACTGCAATATCGCTGCATCAATAATTGCATTACTATTGTCAGTCAACAAACACATGAAAAGCACACTAAATCTCTGGTGAGATAACAGGTAATTTCATTTGAGTGCAAAAAGTTTTTATCATATCCAGAAATATACAACCAAAGAGATGTAACTCCCTTGATGTTATTGCATGACATGTGCATGTTTTTATTCATACTACAATGCTTGAAGTTGAATTAGTTTCCTTTGTCACATGAAATGCTTTGATGAATCATTAAAACATAGTTTAGAAACATTATTCCATGAACAGGATACACTAATATGCATTGTTATGAAATGAATATAGTTTTGAATAGTGTTATCTGAAAATGCTACCCATCCCCTTAGTTATTTACGTTTTGAAACATATGTTTCAAAATGTGGTACACTTCCGTTCCAAAATGGTGAATCTAATGATCCAAAATGATCCCATATTATTTTTAAGGTTTTCATCATAGGTTCTCTTTAATAGAGAAAAAAATCAAATATAATAAACTAAAATCTGATAGAGTGGAGTCTTTGGATTGACAAAATGTAAAACAATTGATCATAATGCTCATAGAATTGTGTTGTTAGACGATTAATTTGAAGAAAAATGCACTATAATGTATTGGATGTCAAATTAAGAAGTCTACTCCTATCGTACCACATTTTAGAGCATGTGGCATACCACATTCCCGCTCCTCGTACCAAAACGATCTGCGTTCTAGGTAACATAGGTTTTGAATTGTTATATATGCTTCTTCGAAATGAAATGGGTTAGGATTTAGAGGTTCAAGATTGAGGAGTTCTCTTTTGGACATAATATGCTCACGTATACTTTCAGTTCTTTAATCAAGGTGCTTGATTACTTTGGTCCAATATACTTGACAATTTCATAAGTTATGTCAAAACTTAATTGAGATTAGTAGTAATTAAGCAGTATTAGCGGAAAACACAACTCTGCAGATAAACTTTGAAGCCAAAGTCCCAACAACACTGATCTCCCACCATGTTTAAGAAACAGCTTCACAGTGAACATATAGATAAAAGATAGCACTAGTTTACCCCACTGAAAGTAACAATATTATCCACCACACAAGATGGGGCAAGGTCTTAATCTCTCCTGATACACCATTATATCAAACGTTACCTCAGATAGACACCTTCATCTTTTCCCGACTCAAAGCCAACATGATGAGAGAGGAAAGAGTATTTCCTAGACACAACCTTCTAAAGGATCAAAAAGGGTCAAAGAATGAGCGAGAAACCATCATTAAAAATCAGAATACGGAGATAACCAAGAAACCCCTCTGCTGCCTATACACCAAGCCTATTTTGCCAATCAAATAATTAAACTTTGTTCACATGATCATGAGAAATTCTGGAGGTAATGGCCATGTAGTAAACCATCAAGCCAAGAAACAACTAAATCAAAGCATGACTATTGTTAAATTGAACCATTGTGATACCTGAGTTGACAGACAATGACAATAGTGTAACAGAGCAACGCAACTTGGCATTAAAGTTAACATTGATAAATGCAATGCTCAAATGGAATTTTTTATTCGTCATTGCTAAAACAGTGAAGGGAGAGAATACAACACAAAATGCACGTCACTATATGTGTCACAGGTTATTAAAACATGATAGGAAAACAAACTTTCTATGCATCAGATAATTGTAATTATACACGCACATAGAATAACAAGAATTCTGAAAGGATGGGCTAAATAGAATTCTCTTACTATATGTTCCATCTTGTCCAAAAAACCATTGCCTGGAGAAGACAAAATCTCTCTTAGAATGCCATCTGTAAACATATCAAGTAACCAATCATGAGAAAGTAACCAAAAAAAAAAAAAAAAGGAGATAAAAATTTAAAACTTGTGTGTATATGAGAACTTGATTATCAACAGGGAGTGATGGAGGTAGTGAAAAGGAAAAGGGTTTGGCAATACCTGAGTCTGTTTATTCTTGTTAGTCATTTTCTTTGTCTATCTCTCTCTCTCTCTCTCTCTCTCTCTCTCTCTCTCTCTCTCTCTATTGTGTAAGGGTGGTGCCCGCTTAGCACTTTCTTAATACAATTTCTTATCTTTACTTATCAAAAAAATTCCATAACAGTCAAAACCAAATTCCATAACTCACCAACCATCAGACTATATACAATAAGATGGTTAACACTTTCCCTACTAAACATGCAACTCCAATATATAAACACTTTTCTCCTTTCCCTCAGCGGAAGTGTTTTGTTGTTACAAAACAGAAGAGTTGTAGAGGAGGACGAAATGGGGCTGTTTATCGTTTCTTGTTTATTGAGGTGCATGGAGGATGGATTTCATTGGTGTTTACAAAGGTGTACTGCTTAGTGGAAGATAGGGTTAGAGGAGAGATGTGGGAGGAGCTAGCAACAATTACCTCTAGGAGAAATGCTTCATGGCTTTAGGGGGGAACTTTCATATTATTGGCTTTCGGTATGAAAGGTTGAGGTGTCACACTTCAGCTTGAGCCATGCAAGACTTCACCTTTATTGATGAGCTTGGGATTATAGATTTTCCCTAAACTTCGGGGACTTGCACGAGGTCCAATAATCAAAATCCTCCTTCTGTCTAGAATTGACCTTTTTGGTATCCATGAAATAGGAAGCGCACTTCTATAATGTCACCTGAACTCTTTTACCAAGACCGATGTCGGAGTAGTCACCCATATTGCTTGAGAGTAGGGGAA
Source organism: Camellia japonica (assembly GCA_030407325.1). Taxonomy (NCBI): domain Eukaryota; kingdom Viridiplantae; phylum Streptophyta; class Magnoliopsida; order Ericales; family Theaceae; genus Camellia; species Camellia japonica. Next base: position 82,543,485 of record JAPPVO010000019.1, on the reverse strand, counting down.
TTAACCATGGTTGAGCTCATCTTTAAGAACATGTGATTGCAAGTGAAGGATTTTTCTAGGAACGTGTCAAAATGGTAGAACGGATATAGAGCAATGGGTAACCCCGGCTTAGTTCTTGCGAAGAAACTAAAACTTTTCAAAGAAAATTTAAAGAAATAAAATAATGAGGAATTTGGCAGGCAAGAAGTACCATAGGCAAGGTGTTAGATAAGATTCAATGTTTGGATGGAAAAGAGGCTAGTTGTGAAGGATGGCAAGCAGCTAAAGAGAAGAAGACAGAGTTTGGTAGAATTGTGAATATGGAAGACCTTGTTTGAGACAAGACAAAAAACAAAAAACTACATCCTTATAAAGCTAAAGAAAGCAGTAAAATTACTCGCTTCACTCGTAATAAGGCTAATGCTCACCGGAGGAACAATCTTATAGGTGCATATTTTGGAGGGAGGAGGTGAAGGGAATGCTGACTTCTTTCATGAGCATGCCTCTTTCGAAAATATTCTAAATGTGACCTTTATTGCTTTGATCCCTAAGAAAGGGGGTGCGGAGAAAATGAGGGACTTTAGACCTTTTAGTTTATTTGGAGGTGCATTCATGGAGGTTGGACAAATTTTAAATCAAGTTCTTTTGGCCATCGAATGTGTTAATTCTAGGTTGAGGAGTGGTGAGGTGGGCTTATTTGTAAATTGGATATTGAGAAGGCCTACAAACATATGCACCAGAATTCTTTTATTGTATTTGATGGGTAGGATGGATTTTGGAAACTAATGGAGGCAATGAACTCAATTTTGCATCTCTATAGCTCAAATTTCCATTTTGATGAATGGTTCGTTTGTTTGACTTTATCAAACTTTGAGGGCATGTTTGATTAGTAGGATTATAACATAGGATTGGGAATGTTAGACCATGGACTCATAATCCCATGTTTGATTGCAAATTTTATTAACCGGATTACATGTACGGCGGACATTCAATCCAATGAAATTGGTGAATTTTTAATATTGAGAGGGGTTGAGGATCATAATTTCAACTATGAACGAAAAAAAAAAAAAAAAAACTAAATGAATGCATAATAAATGGTTATCTCACTAATTTAATTGGATAATTAATCCTATCAATCAAACAAGCCCCGAGGCTCCCTTCTAGTTACTTATCTCGACTTACCTTTGATATCTTCTAAGGCTGTGAGGGATATGGTTTTGGAGCAGTTCCACAAGAGATTAACATGATGGAGGAAGCAATATATGTCTAAGGGTGGTTTGCATACTCTTATTAAGAGCATGTTATTTCATGTCTTTGTACACTATACCAGTCTTTGTGCTAAAAGGCTAGAAAATATGCAGCTGCACTTTCTATGCGATGACGTAAGAAAATATTTTAAAGTACCATATTGTTGATTGTGATATGGTTTGTACCCCAGCAAGGGAAGGAGGTTTGTATGTTAGTGTGAAGTTAAGTCCCACATCGCCTGAGTACTAAAGTAATATTAAGCATATAAGCGTGAGGATACCCTCACCTTAATAGTTAGCTTCTGGAGTGAGTTCTACCCAAGAACATGTAACATGGTATTAGAGCCGGAGTCCTCAGGGATTGGTAGGGTGCGTGTCCCTAGCTTGCACGCAGTAGGTGCTATCGAGTGAGCACGCTAGGCGTGGGGGAGGGTGTGAAGCTAAGTCCCATATCGCCTGAATACTAAAGTAATATTAAGCATATAAGCGTGAGGGCATCCTTACCTTAATAGCTAGCTTTTAAGGTGAGTTCTTCCCAAGACCGTGTAACAATTATGGGGTCTGTCAAAAATATCCAGGCTGGATTTGTGTGTGAGCTGGTCAAGCTGTGAATATTTGAATTTGCATTTAGATTAGTCATATCCTTGATTTATAGGGATTGTATTCTAGGAATCTCATTCCTAATTTGTAGGGATTAGCTAGCTATAATCTGTATATATAGTCTTTCCCTGTACATTTCTAATACATTAATAATATTCCTATTGTTTATCATGGTATCAGAGCCTCTTACGCTCTCTGGGAACTAAAACTTCCTGTGGCCTGCATTGCTATACTTCATTGTTCCTTCAACCTTTCGTTATTCGGCCTTCACTGCCAATTGAACCTCTTTGCCCCAAAATTCTTCTTTTTCATTCCATTTTTTTCCCTTCAATATCATCATGTCTGAAGTAACTAGAACTTTGAATCCATCTGAAATTGGGACAATGGAGACTCCAAGCATGGTTTCAACAGGAGACTTGTAGAATATTCAAGCAAGTTACTGGTTGAATGGAAAAAACTACCTTAAGTGGTCTCAACTTGTTCAAACCTTTCTTAAAAGGAAGGGCAAATTGAGTCATCTTCTCGGAACATGACCAAAACCCGGAGATTCGAAGTTTGATGCCTGGGATGAAGCTGATTCCATGGTAATGTCGTGGCTATGGAACTCGATGATACCTGAAGTGAGTGATACGTGCATGTTTTTGGAAACAGCAAAGGACATCTGGGACATATGTAAACAGACTTATTCGAAGGTTCGTAATACTACTCAAGTCTATGATATCAAGACCAGAATTTCAACCACTAAACAGGGTAACTGTTCTATTAGTGAATACTCTAATATCTTGCAAAACTTATGGCAAGAGTTGGATCATTATCAATGTATTGAGATGAATTGCAGTGAAGACTATACCATTCTTAAGAGGTTTATGGAGAAGGAAAGAATTTACATTTTCCTTGCTGGATTGAATGCTAAGTTTGATGCTGTCAGAATTCAAGATCTTGGAAAAGAAGACTTTCCATCATTGAATGAGACTATTGGAATAATCCAAGAAGAAGAAAGTCGCAGAGGAGTTATGTTGGAGCCTCAATCCGTGGAAGGTTCAGCCATGGTTGTTAGGGGTGCTAATGCAAGGAATAGGGGAGCAAATCATCCACGAGCTCTTACTTTGATGAATTGACAATTGAAAATGGAAACAAGGATTCAATTGTGTGTACTTTCTGCAAAAACCCAAGACACACCAGAGAAAAATGCTGGAAACTTCATGGCAGGCCTGCAAATTTTCAAAATCCTTAAACAACCAACAGAAATTGGACAGTAAAGAGTGGACCAACACGAGGACAGGACAAGGACAAGGACAAGGACAAGCACATGTGACTACGTTACAGCCACGAGGTGAAACAGATTCTGTCCACAATCGAGCAGAACTCAACATGGACGAGATTGTAAAACTAAAAAATTTGCTGGGCACTCTAGAAAAACCTACAGGCTCAAGTACTTGTTCCTTAGTTTATCAAGGTAATACCTATCAATCCCTTACTCTCAATGTCTCGAATATGCCCATAACAGATTCATGGGTAGTTGATTCCGGGCCACAGATCATATGACTAAGTCTTCTCATGAATTTGTCTCTTACAATCCTTGTCCTAGCAATAAAAAGATATCTACTGCAGATGGTACTTTGATTGCTGTTGCTGGTCAGGGAGACGTTGTTATCAATTCGAAAATTGTTTTAAAGAATGTTTTACACGTGCCGAAATTGTCCGTAAACCTTGTCTCAGTTCATAAACTTACAAAGGATTTGAATTGTACCATGACCTTATCTTCTACACATTGTGAATTTCAAGACCAAGGCACGGGGAAGATGATTGGACTTGCTAGAGAGAAACATGGACTCTATTATCTTGAAGAATTCAGTGGGCAAAATAGCACTATGAATAATTTTCCCGTATCATTTCTTTTTGAGTCGTCTCTTTCAAATAAAAACAAAATCTGGTTGTATCATCTTCGTTTTGGTCATCCGTCTTTTAGTGTTTTAAAATTATGTTTCCACGTTTGTTTGACGGGATTGATAAGGGTATATTTCATTGTGATGTTTGTGAGCTTGCAAAACACAAGCATACTTCTTTTCCAATAAATAATACAAGATTGTCCATTACTTTTGCTCTTATCCATAGTGATGTCTAGGGACCTTCTACGGTTTCAAATGTTTCTAGGGCTCGTTGGTTTGTGTTGTTTATTGATGATTGCACTCGTGTGTCATGGGTTTTTTTGTTAAAACATAAGTCTGATGTTAGCTCTACCTTCCAAGCATTCTTTCACATGATTAAAAATCAATTTGGGGTAGAACTTAAGAGGGTACGATCTGATAATGCTAGGGATTATTTCAATCAAACCTTGTCACCATTCTTTCAAGAAAGAGGAATAATTCATGAGTCTTCATGTGCTAATACACCACAGCAAAACGGGGTGACAGAAAGGAAAATTGGTCATCTTCTAGCAATTACTCGTGCCTTTCTATTCCAAACTAATGTTCCAAAACATTACTGGGGGGGCAGCTGTTTTAACTGCTGCTCATCTTATAAATAGAACCCTCTCAAGTCATTGATCAAAAAACTCCTATGCAACTTTTTTCAACATTCTTCCCAATTTTCGAACCACAAACAACCTACCTCCTAAAGTTTTTGGTTGTGTGTCCTTTGTTCATATTCATTCTCATCAAAGGGGTAAACTTGATCCTAGAGCTCTTAAGTGTCTCTTTGTTGGGTATTCTTCTACCTAAAAAGGATATGAATGTTACCATTCTCCCAAAAAAAGGTTTTTTTTTGTCTCAGCTGATGTTACATTTGCTAAACGTGAAATCTAATTTTCTAAACCTCATCTTTAGGGGGAGACATCATTCATGGAAGATGAGGATAGAGATTTGTTCTTACTTGATCTTTCATGCTCCCTATCCCCATCTGTGTCAAATGAGTCTTCTAATTGAACAAATCCAGCCACTCCAAGTCCTATGGGAAAGGATACATATATTCAGAATGCTACTCACACATTGCAAGTCTATTCAAGGAGGAGAGAACCCACTATTCAACCTATGCAGGACCTTGAATCAAAACCAAACCCTGGTGCTGATGATAGTACTGATGATGTTGAGGAAAGGTCTGATGGTGAAGATAAAAATGATTATGATCTTCCTATTGCTATTAGGAAAGGTGTGAGAAAGTGTACCCAACGTCCACTATACCCATTATCCCACTTTGTGTTCTATGAGAGGTTATCTAACAACCATAAAAGCTTCCTTACTCACCTAAACACTATAACCATCCCAAAGACTGTTTCTGAAGCATTAGGTCATAAGGAATGGATGGAAGCTATGAAAGTTGAGATGGATGCTTTTAAAAAAAATAAAACTTGGGAATTGGTTGAGTTACCTAAGGAAAAGCCAACGGTAGGATGTAGATGGGTCTTTACTGCAAAGTATAAGGCAGACGGGTCACTTGAAAGGTATAAGATTAGGTTGGTGGCCAAAGGGCATACCCAAACCTATGGAATAGACTATCTCGAAACCTTTGCCCTGGTTGCCAAAATGAACTCTCTGAGGATTTTGTTATCTCTAGCTGCCAACCGTGAGTGGAGTATGCAGCAATATGATGTCAAGAATGCCTTCTTACATGGCGATCTTGATGAAGAAATCTACATGGAAGTCCCTCCAGGTTTTGAGTCAAAAGGTAATAAGGTGTGTAAATTGAAGAAGGGCCTTTATGGACTAAAACAATCCCCTAGAGCTTGGTTTGGTAGATTTACCGGAGTTATGAAAGCTTTGGGATATAAGCAAAGTCAAGGTGGTCACTGATTTGTTGGTTTATGTAGATGATATTATTGTAACAGGAGATGACTTGGAAGGAAGAGAAGCTTTGAAAAGATGCCTAGTTCAAGAGTTTGAAATAAAAGAATTTGGAAGATTGAAATACTTTCTTGGCATTGAAGTTGCTCACTCTCAACATGGGATTTTTATATCCCAACAAAGGCATGTACTGGATTTGTTAGCTAAGACAAGGAAGCTTGGGTGTAAACCAGTGGAAACTCCTATTGAACAAAATCACAAGCTTTGTGAAGCCGTTGAAGACGCAGTATTAAATAGAGTCCTATCAAAGATTGGTTGGTAGATTGATTTACCTCTCATACAATAGACCAGACATAACCTATGCAGTGGGAGTGGTAAGTCAGTTCATGCATAATCCCAAAGAGATCCATCTCTAAGCAACACATCAGATTTTACAGTATCTCAAGGGAACTTTGGGAAGAGGAATATTGTTCAAGAAATGAGGAAAGTTAACACTAGAAGCCTATACAGATGCAGACTATGAAGAATCTATTGATGACAGAAGATCAACATCTGGCTATTGTACTTTCCTTGGAGGAAACCTTATAACATGGAGAAGCAAGAAGCAGAATGTGGTTGCTAGATCAAGTGCAGAAGCTGAATTCAGGGCAATGGCATTAGGAGTTTGTGAACTTCTGTGTCTGAAAATAATTTTAGAAGATCTAAAAGTCGCGTGAGAAAGACCTATAAAGCTTTATTGTGATAACAAGTCAGCAATCAACATTGCACATAATCCTGTGCAACATGATCGAACCAAACACATTGAAGTTGACAGACACTTCATAAAAGAAAAGCTGGACAGTGGACTAATCTACACACCGTTTGTACCTTCAAGCGGTCAAGCGGCTGATGTGCTAACTAAGGGTTAAATGGTTCAGTCTTTCGGACTATTGTTGGCAAGCTGGGAATGGATAATATCCACTCACCAACTTGAGGGGGAATGTCAGAGATATCCAGGTTGGATTTGTGTGTGAGCTGGCCAAGATGTGAATATTTGAATTTGTATTTAGATTAGTCATATCCCTGATTTATAGGGATTATATTCTAGGAATCTCATTCTTGATTTGTAGAGATTAGCTAGCTATAATTTGTATATATAGTCTTTCCCTGTACATTTCTAATACATCGATAATATTCCCATTGTTTATCAGGGTCTATCTTTAACAAGGCTTTCTTAGGCAAGTGGCTTTGGAGGTTTGCATGCTATATGGATAGATTTTGAAGAAGAGTAGTACTGGCCAAATATTGTAGCTCTTGGGTGGACTTGACTTTGGAAAGGTATATGTCAAGTTTTGGATAACTTTTCAAAATTTACATGTTTTAAGGTGAGGAAGGGGGACAGATTGAAGTTTTGGCATCATAAGTGGTGAGAAGATGAAGCTTTGGAGAGGGTCTTTCCTTTTATTTTTCTCCTTTCATTGACAAAGAAGATTCAATGGTGGATTACATCTGAGAGGTGGATGGCATTGTTTTTTGGGACACGTCGAAGGTTGGGAAATGAAGTATCTGCCTAATCGCCTCAACTTGCTTTAATGGTGAAGAGGTATAAAGGAGCAAGTATAGGCTCAAAAAACGAAAAAGAAGAAAAAAAAAAAAAAAAAAGAGGTTATTTTTTACAGTTAGACTATAGGTAAGTTTGTCTTTTCTTTTTTTTTTATTTATCATATTGTAGATTTACACTAGTGAGAATCTATAGGCCCTTTAATCTTTGAGTGCATATGCATCTTTCTTTTGTTAGCAAGGTCTAAGTTATCATGGTTTAACCTTTTTGTTTAACGATAGCATCCCCTCTTTTGATGCTTTTTAATTCAATATTCTTATTTAGAAAGAAAAATATATATATATTTAGTTTAACTAAGCATATAGCCCTTCACAGAGTGGAATGGAGAAAATTGATTCATGTAGCAACCCCACCTGATTGGGACAGGAGGCTTGGTTTGGTTTGGCTTGGTTACTTATCAAAAAAGGGGGAAAACTAAGTAGTCGAGTAGATAGATTATAAATCTGATGGGGAAACAAGAATAAATCAAGAAAACAATATTACAAGCAAATTAAACAAACAAGCATCTGGAATTGAACAAAAAGAAAGAAACAGCAACAAGAACTAATTTTTTGTTTGCAGCATCTGGAAGAAAGGGACACTCATGTTTTGTTATCGTTATGTTTCTATTAACGGTGATGGAGAAAATTATAGACACACTCTACACATGTCCAAGGCAAGAAGCTTAGTATGGAAAGCTCAGAGAAAATACCAAATGCATAACTTGTATCCTAACTTCTCCTTTGTATGAACATGCATCCCTTGAAACAGAAGTTAGTTTCATTTGCATCTTGTTTATTACAAATCTCTGATTACTTGTAAACAGTAACTATCTCCACATCAATATCTGGTGACAACCACTGAATGATTATGTGCATTAGTTCAATTATAAAAATACAGTTAAACATCTCACAGTTAATAGTGTGTAAAGGTGCACGTCAAGTTTGTATGACCTGTTTATCAAAGGTTTAGACTACACCCATTTAGTTTGAGTCTCATCATATACCGCAACAAAACTACACAAATGAGAATGAGAGTAGTAAGGATGTGTAAACTGCCATCACCTACCAGGCTACCACCTCACAGCCCCAAGAGTAGATAGATTGAAGGTTGTGATCAGATTCATGGTTTAGATAAAACCTGTTCTAAAGGAGAAAATCATTTATAAGTGATGGGATCCAAGAACAAGAAAGAGAGAAATTGTAGAGAGAGGAACCCAAAGGGTTCTAGGGAGAAAATCTCAATATTACAATTGTTATTCATCAAAGGTTGGTTATGAAAGATGACCCCTTATAAACCACTAATTATCTCACATGGGTTTCACATGAGAGGCACATGTGCTACATCAATAAGGCATCTCTTTCAAAACCACTTAATCACCTGAAAATGCATAGGTTTTGGCACAAAATGCTGAAAACCGCCTCACAGAACCATTTGGATTCAATGTAAAGCTTCCTTCCCATCTAAATGACAGTTCTTGTAAGGGTTTCAATCATATTCAATCTCCTTCCCAGTATCAAGTTTCCAATGTGTACAGAGGTTAGCGCCCTTTTTGTATCTTTAGTGGATGTATGAACCAAAAAAATTCTCCTTCCCAACTGCTATAGCAACTTCTTTTTGTGTTTGTGACCATTCTAATTGTTCTATTAAGATAATAAGACCCTATCTTCAGGCAACCGCACAACAACAAATATTACAGTAAATGAGTTATGGTCTACTCCAAGCTACATACATAGTTGAGAATGGTTACATGTATGCACAAGTATCTGGAATACTGGGTCATACAAAACTTTGAGAAGTACTCTGTACCAAAGAAATTTCACCAATCATCATTTTTATTTTTTCCCCATGTTTCAATTGTTTTACATGATAACAGTTTAAAATCACCACATAGACTTGCAAGGACCAGATGCTGTCACACAAGATAGATCAAAACCCTATATTGCCTAAATCAAATAGTAGTCCCTTCACCCAGGATTTTTTTTTTTTTTTTTTTTAGTTTCAACAAAATTTCATTAAAAAAGAAAAGTGAAAGAGGACAAGTCGTCCTCATACAAAGAAAGAGAAAGAGAGAGAAACAGCAAAACAAAAGCACAAAACTCCTAGCCCTAGAGATGGCAAACAACAGCCCAATTTCTAGATATCAAGAACAAAGGGACTCCTTTAAAAGGAGGGGATACAAATGCCCAAAATGAAGCTTGCCACTGGTATCATTAAACATATTCACCTATCCATCCTCCAGGAAAAAGTAAATTTTTTTTTTTTTTTTTTTGTGTATTTATATATAAAGTGGACATGAAAAATCAAGTAAAATAGTTATTTAATAATTCAAATTGCAGAAATCAAATCCAAATTCCCAATATATCACTGACATGAGGATGCCAAGTAATTTGAGGACTAAAACCAGCGATATGGACAATGACAACTCAAATATAAAGAATATCTCAAGTAACCAGATTTGCCCATCTCTCACTAATATGCATTTCAACATAATAACCTGTTGGGACTGAAAAATTGCTTAGACCACAAAAGGGAGCACATAAATGGTCTACAGTTTTAAATTTTGACAAAGGCATCCTGATGTGCTTCAACCTTAAAATGCACCAGAGACAGATCGGTGACATATGGATTAAGTTGTCCCATTTACAAAGAAATGAAGAATGGAAAATATAATAACAAACAACATTTTTCAAAAGGCAAAACACCGTCGTTTTCTTTTCTTTCTTCTTATTTTTAAGCAAACATAGGAGAAAACATCTCCTGAACCACTGTGGTTAGCTCAGTGGTCAGAACCCATGTGATAACCCTCTTCTGTGTTATATTAATTACCCTTGATTATGATTGTGATTATGTGCTTAATGTGATTTTGGGTGATAATTATGTGATTAATAATGTTTTTGAAACTATATCTGTTCACCGTAGGAAAATCTGTTCAACTTACTGCTATAATTTGAAAATTGAAGACCGTAGAGACTACAGAAATTGAAATTGATTGTGTTATCGTGATTAGCGTGATTTTTAGAGCGTATGGTGAAATTTGATTAAAAATTGATTCGGATCAAGATAATTAGATTAAGTTGATTAATTAAGCATAATTACTTAGCCTTAATCAAAGTTGATTAGGCAAGCATATATATGGGCCTATTTACATACTCATTCTTTTGAGCTCATATTTCATAACATGGCTGAAAATACACTCTAGAAAGAGAGAGAGACGATTTTAGAGAGAGAGTGAAGGCAAAATTGGAGATTTGAGCAAGAAGCTTGAAGGTTGAGAAGATTAACTCAAGAACTAGCTAGAATTTGGAAGATTTGAGCTTCGAGGTGAGTAATTGAACTCAAATTCATGAGTTTAAATTCATAATTGAGTGACTTCAAAGACAATTTGAGACTAAAGACAAGATTTAAAATGAGTATGATGAATTTGAAGTCTATAAACACATGCATGTAAGAGATTGCCATGAATTTGCATATTTGGGCATGAAACATGTAGTTCGTGTTGGTTTGAGAGTCATTTGATACATGCATGTAAGAATTACCATGGTATGAAACTCAATTCTAAGGATTCAAGTTTACATTTGGAAGATGATTCTTGGAACATGAAAGTTGTGGCATTAAATCATGCATACATGCCTAATTTGGTTGAGTCTCATGAGTTTAAGCATCAATTGTACCATATGAGATGAAAGTAGAAGCTACACTTCACATGCATGAAAAATCCTAGAAGATATAAGATTTGTTGCATGAGTTTTGAAGTTATGAAAGTGAATTTAATATAATTGAACTTATGTGATGAATTCATGGGAGTGTGGGCTTCAAATCTTGTGAAATTGGCATTTACATCATGTTAGAGGTTGTATGGTTGACATATAGGCCATATCATGTAAGTTCCATCTTGTGGAGTTGTGTTTTGAAGCTCAAATAGCTTGCAGAAAAACCCAAAAATCGAGTTGCCACTTGAGCGGAAAATGAAGGCAACCAGAAGTTTTGCAGAGAATTGCACGGTGGCTTGAGCGGCAAATCTTGCGTATGAGCAAACCCTGTTTTGCAAGACTCCTCACTCGAGCGTCAGAAGTCTCACTCGAGCATAAAATTCATGCAACCAATACTTTTACAGAGTTTTATAGGTCGCTCGAGCGACCAAAGCTGCGCTTGAGCAGAGAGCCCTTTTTCAGAAATTTTGAAAAATTGTTTTATGTTTCGTTTTCCATTCTCTTTCATTTGTAAGCACTCTGAGGCATGCATTGAACATTGTAAACGAACTAAACAAGTAAGAAAGAGGCCTAAGAGAAGTAAACAAGTTAAGAACGGATTGAATTGCTTGTGACCCAATATGTTATGAAATGTATAGGGTCAAGCGCAAGGGCAAATCCATCGACGGAACACTGTAAGTAATATCTTAGTAAAGATGTATTCAAGTATGTTATTTTCCAACTACTATTTCTGCATAAGAGCCACAGATTTGCTGATTTGAATAGTGGATGAGTATTCGATTTGCCTAATGTTTGTATAAGGCTATGCGAAGGATATGAATTGGGCTTGAGGCTATTTGATACATTTAAAAGGTTTTGATGGGCCAAAGGCCGTTTGAATATGAACGTAATGGGCCAAAGGCCGTTTGAACTAAAAGGTGATCATGATCTTGAATATGAAAGGCACATATGTGCAAATTGGGACCAAGGCCGTTTGATATAAATTGGGCCCGCAAAGGCCGTTTGAATATGAACGTTATGGGCCAAAGGCCGTTTGATACAAAATGGTGATCATGATCTTGAATATGAAAGGCACATATGTGTAAATTGGGACCAAGGCCGTTTGATATAAATTGGACCCGAGGCCGTTTGATATAAATTGGGCTCGAGGCCGTCTGATATGAATGAATTGCGCCCGAGGTCGTTTGATATAAATGAATTGGGCCTGAGGCCGTTTGTTATACTTAATGAGAATATCAATGGGCCTAAGGCCGTTTGATATGTTTGACAAGAATGGGCCTAAGAACGTTTGACGTGTTTAACAAGGATGTTACCTATTAGAAAATTTTCATTCATATAACCTCTTTGCTCTGGTATTATTCACTGGGTTTTCGCTCACTCTTATTTATATGTATGTAGGTGAGCAAAGAGATGTCCAACCCCAGCCTCAGTGAAGCCTGTGAGAGGAGTCCAAGTTTTTGTGAAGTCAGCCTGAACGTCTCACGCACGAGACTTTGTTCTTGTTCTTTTGTTTTACCCCCTTTTTGCTATTTTGATGGATCCGTTGGATCACCTATGTATATAGACCTTCTGTTCGGCTAGCCATATGTTTGTATGATCCTGGATGAACAAGATGTTTATTTTGGTTTATGGTGTGAGTTACTATTACATATGTGGAAAATGTTTCGGTATACCATGTAAGCACAGCTTTATGGACAAAATGTTTAAGACTACTTCCGTTTGGCCCCCGTTACTATTATAAAGTATGTTTGGTTTTGGCTGAGGCCGCAGGTAATCTTATGATTACTGGCCGATTATAACCTTAACTTACCGGGGCAAGTTCGGGTCATGACAACCCTGTAAGATTTTTGAATGAATCTCTATATTCAATTTTGTTATCGTAATACAAGAATATATTGGTTTATATAACAATCTAACCCTAGAACGAAAAAAGAAATACGACTTATTTCAATACACAAAATATATATACTACCATACCATATATACATAAAATCCCTACTAGATTCTCACACCCCCGCTTAAACTCAAGGTGTTTTAGCAGAAAATACTGAGAGGTTCCCAAGAAGAAACTGAAACCGAGTAGTGGTGTGAGTCTTTGTGAAGAAGTCAGCAAGTTGTAGAGCCGAAAAGATAAAAAGAAGTGAAATAGAGCCAGATTGCAGATGTTGACAGACAAAATGACAATCAATCTCAATATGTTTCGTCTGCTCATGGAAGACAGTGTTATGGGCAATCTGAATAACACTGCAGTTGTCACAATAGAGAGAGGTCGGAGAAGACTGAGGGACACCCAAATCAAATAGAAGACAACGAAGTCAAACAATCTCAACAGTAGCATGAGCCATAGCACGGTGCTCAGCTTCAGTAGTAGAGTGAGCAACAACAGTTTGTTTCTTGCTTTTCCAAGAGATCAAGGAATCGCCAAGAAACATATAGAAACCAGACGTGGACTTGCAATCAGTAACATCACCAACCCAATCAGAATTAGCATAGGCCACCAAATCCAAAGAGGAAGTGGAGGACAATAGTAAACCCTGAAATACAGTACCTCGGAAATAGCGAAGAATCCGAACCAATGCAGCTCAATGTGTGGAGCAAGGAGCAGAAACAAACTGGCTAACCACATGAACAGCATAGGCAAGATTGGGACGAGTAACCGTCAGATAAACTAAACAACCCACAAGCTCGCGATATAAAGTGAGATCATCCAGAGGGACACCATCAGTAGAGTTGAGCTTCACATTAAGCTCAATAGGTATATCAGAAACCTTAGTATCAGTAAGACAAGCATGGTGAATGACCTCATTAGCATACTTAGCTTGAGACAGAAAATAGCCCTTTAGAGAAGAAACAACCTTAATACCAATAAAATACCGCAATGGACCCAGGTCTTTCATTTTGAAGCTGCGAAAGAGATGTTGCTTGACCTCAAAGATAGCAAAAGAGTCAAAACTAGTGATGATCATATCATTCACATAGAGTAAGAGAGCAACACAACCAACCAGGGTACGTCTTAGAAACAAAGCAGAGTCGGAAGTAGAAGGATGAAACCCAAGCTCAGTAATAGCAGTCTGAAAGCAATCATACCAAGCACGAGGAGATTGCTTCAAACCATACAGAGCACGCCGAAGATGACAAACCTATCCAGAGGAATGGTGAAGGCTAGGGGGAGGACGCATGTAAACCTCCTCAGCGAGATGACCATTAAGAAAAGTATTCTTAACATCCATTTGATAAAGAGGCTAATGGCGAACAGCTGCGACAGATATCAAAGTACGGACAGTAGTCATCTTGGCAACAAGGGCAAAGGTCTCCTCATAATCAATACCATACTCTTGTGAAAAACCCTTGGCAACCAGACGGGTTTTGTAGCGCTCAAGAGAACCATCAGAATGAGTCTTAACTCTGTAGATCCATTTGCAACCAACTAGATTTTTACCAGCAGGCAAAGGAACCAATTCCCAAGTACTAGTTTTCTATAAAGCAGACAACTCATCTTCCATAGCTTGAACCCAATGAGGATCCTGATAGGCCTCCTTGTAAGACTGATGTTCTGAAAAAGAGTGAATAGCAAACAAAAAAGTACGATAGGAAACGAAAAAATATGTATTAGACCAACCCAACCTATTTTGAGGATGACGCACTCGAGTAGGATTAGCAGCAGGGGTAGAGACAACCGGTGAAGAAGGAGCCTTACGACGAGAATAAACTAACAACAGAGGAGGAAAAGAAACCGAAGGAGAAGCAGCTAGAGGTGAAGCAGAAGGAGAAGATGGAACAAGCTTAGGGGGAACTATGGAGATGTACTCATCAGACGAGACCTCAGAAGGAAACGAATCAATATGAACCAAATCCTCTTTGGAAACTGGGGCGGTGAGAGGAGGAAGCTGAAAGTAAAGTAGACGTTCGAGAAAGGCAACATAGCGGGAGACATAAAGACGACGGGAAACAGGGTCATAACAGCGACAACCTTTCTGAGTGAGACTATAACCCAAAAAGACACATAAGACAGACCGGGCACTAAGTTTGGTCCTATCTTTACCGCGGGGGGGGGGGGGGGTAAAAGGACAAAACAAGCAGACCTAAACACACGAAGGAGAGAGTAATTAGGAAGTTGAGAAAACAGAGCCCATAAGGAGACCAAGCAGAAAGAAGGGGGGTACGCATACGGTTGAGAAGAAAAGCAGCAGTAAGAACTGCTCACCCCAAACAGAGCCGGAACGGAGGCAGAGAGAATGAGCGATCTAGTTGTTTCAAGGAGATAACGGTGTTTACGCTCAGCTCGACCATTTTGGGCAGGTGTATCAGTACAAGAAGTTTGGTGAATAGTACCCAATTTGGCCAAATATTCACAGAATTCATTTTTAAAGTATTCCCCACCCAAGTCAGACTCCAACAATTTAATAGTAGACTCAAACTGTGTAGTGACCATAGATTGGAAAGTACGATATATCTGGTAGAAGTCAGACTTATGAGTCATAAGATAAACCCAAGTGTAACGAGTGCAGTCATTAACAAATGACACATAATAGGCAGAACCCCCTTTGGTGAGAATAGGAGAAGGGTCCCAAACATCAGTATGAACTAAAGAAAATGGTATATCAAATATAAAAGTACTTTTATGAAAAGATAAGGCTACCATTTTGGCAAGTTTACACCTTCGACATGCAGTAAGTTCACTAGGAGAAACTTTACCCAATATATCAGACTGAACTAAAAACCGTAAGCGATCAGCAAACAAATGCCCTAATCTAGAATGCCACAAGTAGAAAGGACTAGACAGAGAATCTAACTGAAAAGAGAAAAGGGCAGTCAGAGAGGTTGCCATAGGCAAGCTCTCCACCACATAGAGGTCTCCAACTTTACGATTGGTCCCAATCTGTTACTTAGACATCCGATCCTGCACAGAACAAATAGAAGAAGAAAATATAACATCAAAACCAGAGGTATCAAGCTGACTGATAGAATAGAGACAGCAGACATAGCAAACGGTTGGACAGACCCAACAGATACAACAGACATACTAGACCTATTAGCAGCATTGACAATAATAGAAAAGAGGGGAGGAGTACAATTTTGAAGTAAAGAGAGATGAGGAGTCATATAATGAGAGGTACCAGAGTAAAAAATCCAGATAGACGAAGAAATACTTGAAGAAGACCCAAGCAAACCTGAATGAAAAGAGAAAACAATGGCGGCAGACGGGGATGGTTGGGAGATAGACAATATATGTTGAAACTAACTAATCTGAGCAATCAAGGAAGCCAAGTCAGGATCAGGAGCTAGAGCAGATGCAGTATACGTAGCAGGAGGAGCCCGGAATTGATTCTGAGATCGCTAAAAAGATGAGGCAAGCAGACGTCCCTTCTTGGAATAGAGGTACTTCCAATGGCCCCTCTGATAGCAGAAGGCACACTCATCAAAAGCCAAAGACATTGTAATAACCAAAAAGCTCAGGGATTCAAGTGTAATAACCCAAAAATAGAACCAGAGAGATCAAATTTATAATAACCACAATGTTGACCCAAGGACCCACAAATATTCCCAAGTCAAATGGACAGAACTAGAAGCACCAACCCACAAACATCCCAAGTAGAATCACAAACAGAGAGAGAGAGAGACTGAAGGCAAGAGATTGAATCACAAACTGAGGCAGAGAGATTGTCCTTGCGAACTGAAGTGAGAGAACCAAGATCCAGATGAACCGAGAGAGTTTGCGTCTGCGAGATCGAATCCCAGAAGTTGATCGAGAAGTCGAACATGAGACTAGAGAGCCACGGATAGCTCGCGACCGACAACACCAAACTAAAAGTCACGAATGACGACGAATCCCGATTACGGAAAGATAGAAAGATCACGACCACGACTGTGATTTTAGATGGAGGTCGAGTTTGATGGCCACGAACTAGAGGCTGGAACAAAAGGGTTGGTTCGAACTCAGATGGGTTGCTCAAACTTAGATAAGGACTGGAACCAGCGAAACAAGATCAAGCCAAGATCAAAACTAGAGATGATTTTGAATAAAAGGGTGAAAATTTCGAACAATCAAGAGGTGAGAACTAGGGTTTTGGACACAGCTCTGATACCATGTAAGATTTCTGAATGAGTCTCTATATTCAATTGTGTTATCGTAATACAACAATCCATTGGTTTATATAACAATCTAACCCTAGAACGAAAAAGGAAATACGACTTATTTCAATATACAAAATATATATACTACCATATATACATAAAATCCCTAATAGATTCTCACAAACCCATGTACGTCATTAAGAGGTCATGGGTTTGACTCCTTTATTCCCCTTCCAATGTACCAATAAAAGAAACATCTTCTGCAAATACAAGCCAGTTTACAACTCCAAATGGATGAACGATTCCAAATACCTCATAACAATTAAAAATATAAAGTAATTGGGAGGACACGTCATCTGCATCGTCAAAGTTAGTAAAGTATAAATTCAAGCCACATAACATAACCCATTTAACACAGTCAACCCAACTAAATGAGAATACCAGGTAAATGTCAACGAACACAAACGACATATGCAACATTAACTTGCTTTTTCTTGTAAATCAAGCATTACAATCAGAGAGTTAGCATATTTATAACAACTTTACCCAACTTAAAATCAATTTAAGTAATCACAAACTAGATAAAGACGTTTAACAACCTTACCTTTTTAATTGTCTGTTATCGTATGTTGAATAGACAACATCATAGTGTCCATTCAAGGAATCAACTAACTCCAA